>CM055103.1:38011330-38103647 GCA_029204225.1 Diphasiastrum complanatum
GTAGAAACTATTGAATGTTAAATTGGGCTGCATGTTGATCTATAAATGAATGTTCATGGCTTGCATCTCTGTTTCAATGTGAGTGCTTTCAAGAGAGAATGACCCTGAGTGTCCTATG
The DNA here is from genome assembly GCA_029204225.1 of Diphasiastrum complanatum. Lineage (NCBI taxonomy): Eukaryota > Viridiplantae > Streptophyta > Lycopodiopsida > Lycopodiales > Lycopodiaceae > Diphasiastrum > Diphasiastrum complanatum. The sequence goes on from CM055103.1 coordinate 38,011,449, forward strand.
ACAGGCAGGACCATACTACAAAGATATTCAGTCCGTTTCTACCTGGCTTGGGCATTGTAACAAATAAGAAAACAACCAATAATGCCCAAAGCGAGCCTGATAATATGCAAGAAACAGTTCAATATGCAAGAAGTAAGAAGTCGAATCGTAAACAGATTCTAGAGTGTAGAATCTGTCAACATTTGACACCGTTGCCACTTGAACTCCAATGCATTCTAAATCCATAAGAACTACAACATTGTCCTCATTCATATCCCTGCAAACAAACTTCCAATCTTTCGACACATCTGAGTTTCTACAAACTGGACATAGCCACATCAATGGCTACATCATTGCCCATTTGTTCAATCTTTAGTCCAGTCACATGTCCAACGTGTTTCAACTACGTGTTCCACACGTCGATCCAATCTTAAGCATGAACAGTTACCACAAACAACATCCCACCACCAGATTTTGGGAGAGAGAGAGAGAGAGAGAGAGAGAGAGAGAGAGAGAGAGAGAGAGAGAGAGAGAGAGAGAGAGAGAGAGAGAGAGAGAGAGAGAGAGAGAGAGAGAGAGAGAGAGAGAGAGAGAGAGAGAGAGAGAGAGAGAGAGAGAGAGAGAGAGAGAGAGAGAGAGAGAGAGAAGTAAGTTTGATCACGGTGGTTTTAGTTAGTGAAAATTAGGGTTAATGTTAAAATTATAGCATGAATGTATTAATGAAACTAAGAACTGCTCTCATGGGAACAGACTACCACGTGACAAATTAGAATATGCTTCATCTCTTGAATGTTACACATGTGGTTAGGTTTAGAATTGAAGGTGGACATGAAAGGCCCTACAATTTTTGTGTTGTTGCCGAGGAGTAACACCATTTTTTTCATTTTCAACATGTTTATGATGCTTGGATCAATGGTAGCTTGCATTTAGGCATCGAAGTTGTTGCTTAATAGGGTTAGATTTGCATTTTTAGGGCTAGTTTTGGGTGGATTTTGTGTGGATTCTTTGCTTGTAATTACTTGAAATTGAGTTCATATCAATTTGATTTAGCTACTGACACTTTTGTGAACGTTTCTAAGTTGTTACGACACTTGATCCAAAAAAATTATTTCTTGATATCATCACCAAAGTATTTTCAGATTATATCAAGATTTTATTACTTTTTGAAAATTCTATCCAACTCCGTTGAACAACTAGAATTCACAAGTCTACTAGTTTCATTATCTAAAGAATTTTTGAGATAATGACAAAAGGTGATAAAGATGTGAATTATAATTTTGCACATCCTATCATCAGAACACCTCGGTTGGAGATACCAAAATATTGGAATCATAGATTCATTCAGATTTTTCAATATCTATGCAAAAATTGCATCAAATAACTGATATACCAAGCATTGATTTTTAAATATTTATCGATCTACTTTATCCAAACTTTATTCTTAAAAAATTGCATATATCACATCAAATAACCGATATACCAAACACTGATTTTTAAATATTTATCAATCATTTTTATCCATCTACTTGATCCAAATTTTACTTCCAAAAAATTACAAAGATTGCATCAAATAACCGATATACCATGCGTTGATTTTTAAATATTTATCGATCTACTTGATTCAAAGTTTATTTCCAAAAAATTACTCAAGTACACCAGGATTTGATCATGAGAATAATCTCACTGATCTTGACTTGTTGAAACTTCCGGCTCAATCATATTGGTTTGAGGCCCTCGTGGTGCTTGTGGTCCTTGAGGAGCAGACAAAGCTAATAGTTCTAGAAAATCAAGTCCATGTACCTTACCATCCATTCCACTTTCAATTTTCATATTATTCATACTTGTGATAACGTTGTTGGATAATCTTGGGATATAAAAAACAAAACATTGTCTCATGGCTATTAAAATTCTATAAATGACAATATGTATCTGTCATTCGCCGTTTCATTGTTACAGTCATTTGTTGTATGATTCCCAGCACAGATGGCACACCAAACATTTTTCCTATTAGGATATACATTGCAGAAAAAACATTTTTCACTAGCTTTACTAACTTGAGCATGATGGTCTTCCAATGCTTTGAGCTTGCATTTTCTCCAACTACGTTTGTTGTTTTTGACCAAGTTTCTCGAACTCATCCATCATCATTTCTATAGTTGCATTGATATTGATAGAAATAATAGTTGTAGAAGTTTAGGTAGTCTCTCCTACTATATAAGACAACATTCCAATATGCGGTTCATTATCTGACTCCTCATCTTCTTCTCGTACTACATCATACATTGCTGTCATATAGTGTTCTTGATGTTTGAGCTCATGCCTGATATTCTTTGGCAATCCTACTAAAAATCACATAATCATGGCCTCATCAATAATGAGATCTGGATCACATTCTGATTTGAAATGTTTGATATGTTCAATATAATCTTGAACCATCTCCTTCTTTCCCATTTTGATCTTACTCAACAACATGAATAGATCATCAAAAAATTTTCTTGGCTTATAGCGCATGATCAAGATAGCTTTGATGACTTTCCAATCAACACGTTTTTTTGGAGCTTGATTATAAAACCAATCTTGTGCAGCTCTTGTAAGTGCCACTGGAAACAACTTAAGCTTGTCCTCTAGATTAACGTAAGCATAGATTTCACATGATTTTGCATAGATATTAAAAAATCTGACTGGATTTATGACTCCATAATATTTTGGTATAGCCAAAATTGAGGTATTCTGATGATAGGACGTGGAAAATTATAATTCACATTTTTATTACCTTCTGCCATTTTTTAAAAAATTATTTAGATAATGAAACTAGTAGATTTGTGACTTTTGTTGTTCAACGGAGTTGGATCTAGACTTTTCAAAGAGTAATAAAGTCTTGAGATAATCTGAAAGAACTTTGATAATGATATCAAGAAATAATTTTTTTGGAAATAAAATTTGGATCAAGTAGATCGATAAATATTTATAAAAATGATTGATAAATATTTAAAAATCAGTGAATCATATATCGGTTATTTGATGCAATTTTTGCAAATAAAATCGATAAATATTTATAAATCAGTACCTGATGTATCGATTATTTGATGCAATCTTTGCATAGATATGAAAAAATCTGACTGGATCTATGACTCCATTATATTTGGTATCTCCAACCAAGGTGTTCTGAAGATAGGATGTGGAATTATATATCACATTTTCATCACCTTCTCTCATTTTCTAAAAAGTTCTTTAGATAATGAAACTAGTACAAATCTATATTGCTACACAACAGCAACAGTCCAGACAGTGGGCAGGAGCACCACTAGAATGCTATGGGTGTGGAGAAAATCACCATATAATAGAATGTCCAAACAAAATTCATATCATTTTGTCATGAATGAGAAAATGGACATTGCTATAAGGACTGTCTAGCCAGAACAAATGTATCACCTATAACTGCTCTGATAAACATGATTTTCATTAAACCAACACAAGCAGTTCGACCAACTTCACAAAGAGCCAACGAACTAGTTGCACCAGTTATGGTTGTCACAACAGCTGAAAAGTAGAAAGAAGTAACTCTTGATCCACCACTTGTAGAATCCATACCAATAAAAGACCTTTAAGAGGAAGAGGTGTTAGAAAATGCTAAAACTACTGCTATGATTCCACTTGTACTACTTGTTCCAACTAATCTCCCTGATTCTTTGCAAATATCTCATCAAATAACCGGTATACCAGGCACGATTCGGAAACTTTACATTTTATGGGTCATGCGAATTATTATCACATCTTTTTATCTTATTCTTCACTGATTTAGCAAGACCTATTTATAAGCTGACTATTATTCCAATCTGGACTATTGAAGCCTTGGAGTCATTTGAAAATTTGAATAATGTCTTGATATCTACACCGAGTCTAAAGAGCACCGAATTGGACTATTGAATTTCATGTGCATACTGATGCTTCCAAATATGGTATTGGATCAATATTCACGTAGCTTGGGAAAGCTTTGGCTATGGTGTTTTCTATCAAGAAGTATCGTCATTATTTGATGGTGACACATTTTGCTTTATATATGGATCATCAACCCCTATTATTTTTGGTGAACAAGACATGCAATATTGGTCGTATTGCAAGGTGGTTAATATTATTGTCAGAGTTTGATTTTGTGTTGTGGTTCAAAAGGGCAAACATCACTATATTGTAGATCATGTGTCAAGGATCCAATCAACACTGGTTAATACTAAAGTGGATGATGACCTACCAAATGCTGCATTGTTCTATGTGGAAGTGGTACCTGAGTGGGCAGTTGATATTATTGAGTATTTGATGCATTGTGAACCTAATGAGTCATTGACAAAAGTTTAACAACAAAGATTAATTATGAAGGCACAACCTTACCATTTAATCACAAGGTAGTTGTATTGAAGGGGTACTGATGATATTTTTTGACAATGCTAAAATATCAGATCTAATCATGTTATCGCATGATGGAATGGGAGGAGTCATTTTGTAGCTGATATTTATTGTTCGCAAGATTTTGCAATCAGGTTGTTAGTGGCCATCCATTCACATGGATACAAAAAAGTATATTCAATCATGTGATGTTTGTCAATGTGCACGTCGACTGACTAAACAATATTATGAACCATTACAAATAGTGTTATCACAAGTAACATTTGAGAAGTGGGAATGAGAGGGATAACCTTCTCCACAAGCCAGTTGCAGCTCAGCCAACCTCTCAACACGAGATCAACTACAAGGTGTCATGGGACCACCGCCAGTTTTGGTGGGGGATACCGTTGGAGGATAGCGGGATATCATCATATACCTGGCTAGATCAAAGATCCATAGTAGTGAATAAGTGTGAGGGATTTGGCACCCTACGTGTGTAAGTCCAACCCAATGGGTCCATTGTTATTTGATCATTTAGATAGCAACAAAGGGACTTTTAGGTTACTTATGCAAGTAAATAAGTTTAGAGACCTAAAATTCAAGTTAGAAATATGTGGCCCGAAAGAAATGCTTAGAATGCATTTTTTTCATCATTATAGATATTCTCTTCTCAATTCACTGACCAACGACATATATTTTCAATGTATTCGTAAGACAATTTTGCTAAAAAGTGAAATCTTATAATCTATGCATTTTACTAGAAGAATGTGAGTGTGTTATGCATGGATTTCTTGATACCATTGTCAAAATTTTCACTTTATAATGATATTCCACAAGCCACCTGCAATAGTCAAGTTTGATAAGAGTTGTTACTATGTCCATGATAAAGCAGGAATGAGGGATGAATATTTTTTTTATAATGTCAATGATTGAAATTTTTGGTTGCATGATCAAACGACTATAAGCCTTTAAACTCCATTAATTTGTTAGATTTCTACGTGCTTACTTTTGAAGTATGGGCCACACAACTTCAAATATAAGCTATTTATTAATATAAGGGCATCTCAACTGTGAAAAGGGGCTACAAAAGTATTATGCATGAAGTTTTATCTTACAAGCCCTTTGAGACTCAGTACATTGTCTTGCCTTTGCCAAAAAGTGACAATGGAGTGGGCTTTGGGAGAGAAATGAGTTTTTCTATGGTACAAATATATCTAATTCCTTGAGTAAGAAGTTCTCTTTTCTTCTCAAGAAGTTCTCTTTTCTTATCTTAAAATTACTTTTAACATTTTTACAAAGGAATGGACAGTCTCACAGAATGTAATCTGTGGGGCAATTTTTTATATGGCTTTTTTTTTTTATAGGGAAATGCCGAAAGGTGCATGTAAAAAAATTACCTTTTCTTACACGCACCTTCCGCCTGGGAGGTGCATGTAAAAAAATAAAAATTACAACAATAAAAGAAAGAAAGAAAAACGTTAAAAGTGATTTGACGTTGAGGAAGGACGCACCTCGTGTGTCAGCCCCCTCGGCGGGCAGACGCCCTTCTTGAGCAGAACGCCCTCAAAGGGCATCCCCCCCCAATAACATTTGAAGTACACTATTCTTTGATGTTGGGTACTTGTCATTGGAGTTTTAAAAAATGAAAAATAAGAAAGGTATAAACTTTTTTTAATGAGGCTAGTACATTAAACATGTGTCTAGTCATAATTATCTAACTTTTTTATGTTTGTATATAATGCATGTTCACAAAATATAGTACATATTATTGGACTTAACTTGTAAGATAACATGTTAGAATGACGGGTCTTCCAAGTTCTAACTAGACAAGTATTTTTTGGCATTTTAGACAGTTTAACAGTTTAACATTTTTTCTTCTTCTCAAGAAATAATGTGCCTGCATCTATGAGCAAGTGCATGCTCTTGGCAAATCTTGAACATGATGCTTCTTCTTTGTTTCTATGTGCCATGTTCTCTTGTGTTTGTTTAAAGTTGATCTCTTACTTATGTCAAGGAGAGTAGTGATTCTTGGTTTCCAATGGCAGGCTCGAACTTGGGACCAGAGAAACTTTGGATGCCAAGTTAACCAACTCAGCCAACACCATTGGGTTGTGCCAATTCGAGCAATGGAGTGGTTATGGTATCAATGTTTGTTCGTCTTAGCTTCCACAACATCCAAAAGCCCATTTCTGGTATAGTAGTAAACATTGACAGCCCTTAGTATGTGTCATCAAACGTGGATCCATGCGTTATTTGGAGGACCAAAGGTAGTTATTGTCCTTTGGTGGCGAGAAGAATCAAAGTTTGCGGCTCGTTGATTGAAAGTACCAAGGTGGGAATCTCACAACATTAAACATTCAAGTTGTCCAAGAAAGTTTTCTTTTTGGGTTGGTTTAACAAAAGAATGGAAACGCGGATGCTTGCATGTAGAAGTACAAAAGTATGGAACAACATGCCCTAGTGTTTATGATCCACAGATCTTTACATGAAGTGAGTGAATGTGTGTGTGTTTTGTTTGTTGGGACTTATCAATACGATGAATTGTCAAAGGAGTTGAAAGCTCATATTCCAATCTCAACCATTGTGTTGGAAGGATGTCATCACTAACAATTGTTTGGCAAGAAGATGACAATAGAATGATTGTGTACTCATATTTGCGTGGAAAGGGATGAACTTAGCATGGGACCCCTCCCCTCCCCGCCCTAAACCAAAAAAAAAAAAAAATGGGCATGGCCCACTGCGAATTGGCCGTCAAAATGAAAGAAGCAGTCAGAGTCATGCCCGTCTGGCAACCATTGTCACAGAATTTTTCTTAATATTCGCCCAAATAAAATATTCATTTATAATTATTTTTCGTTGCCTTTTCCTTTAAGTATTATATAGAGTAATTTGAAGCATTTAATTTCTGCTGCTTTAATATAAATTTGGTAGGATAATTGCGACTTATTTCAATCTAACAAGCATTTCCATGCCAATTTTGATAATTTTGGAAATTAAAAGATTCAGAAAATCGAGCCACCGGAGTGGCGGGTTGACGTGGGCTAAGCCACGGGCTATCCCCGGTAAAGGGTCTTCTGATGAACTTTATTCTTGGGTTGGGAAACCGGCTACTCCGGTCGTCGCCTCCCTCACTCTGACCCCGCCTTCCCTTCTCCATCTCCAAAATGATCGCTGATCGAATGCAGTTCTTCTATTTTGTGTTGCGATCGCGTATTTCTGGCGCTATATCTGAGCTTTTATGCTAGCTATTGGCTAAGCCGAATCGTTCCAGCTGATCTGACTTGCTTGTGTTGTTGGTAAATATTGGTATTATGATCATTCTGTTGAGAATGGTGTATGATAGGTGAGGTTTGGTTGAAAGTGGCCGTCGGATGGAAATGGTTGTTTTCTACGGAAGATCTATCAGGAACTTTCTTAAACTGCTGTTGTTTGGATAGATTTTATGGATCTCTGAAGCTTTGGATCGTCATTTTGCTCGGGTTGTGCAGATTTCGCTGCGAAGTGTGTTTTGGTGACAGGGAATACTGAGGTTGGCGAAGACTCAAGATGTAGGAGTTTCGATGAAATATTTTCGTCATTTAGACTTCTATGCAAAGTTCGCATGCAAAGAAGCTGCGGTTTGGAGATCCTGAAGTTTATAGCATTTTGTTATAATTATGCAAAAAACACGCGCCTCTCTTCAGTGATTGATGGACAACAATGGATACTGGTGAATGAGTTTCTGTTGCTTTTGATAGTTACTGAGCAAACAGATGGAATGTGGATTATCTGTAAGTTAAGGAACATGCACTGGCCAAGGTTGCTTAATGTAATATTTTCAGGTGGTGTGATTCAAGGGAAAGATGAAAGCAACTGGTCAAGGACCGCTTCAAAAGTGCAATGCTCGTAGGACCAGCTCAAGTCCTGAGCGGTTTCCAGAGGCAACCACAAGGCCTAGCGCCTTACGACTGTGCTTGCATGCTGCGGCTTGCCTGGTAAGTCTCATTCTAGGATTCCGCTTCTCCCGGGAGGCTCTGTTGGTGGTGGTTGCTTTTAGGCAAAATCCTGGTGATTCTATTGTACAAAGGTTTTCTTCGAATGTTGATGGCGTTTCTGATTCTGAGATTGGCTTAAAATTTCCTTATGCTCCTGCTAAAGCAACTGATGTTTCATTGGAGAAATCACTCTTCGATCCCAAGCAAATAGTACCACCCGTAAAGAGCAATAGGGTTCACGTTGGGAGACATGAGATCTTGATTCGGCCATGGCCTCGCCCCAATCCAGTGGAAGTGCTTGCGGCACATGCATTATTACAACGGGTGCAACATGAGCAGCGACGCTTGTATGTGACACGAGAGTGGAGACGTCTAATTGTTGTAACGCCTACCTTTTCTCGAACTTTTCAATGGCCACATTTGACAGGACTTATGCACACACTTTCGTTGGTGCCTGGCCCGTTGACGTGGATTGTGGTAGAAGCAGGACGTGTCACAAATCAGACAGCATCCTTGCTTGCACAGTCAGGTATAGATTTTTTCCATTTAGGTATTGATAAACGCATGCCAGCAGCATGGAACCAGCGTCGGACAGTGGAGTCCCTCATGCGAATTGAAGCTTTGAGGTACGGGGGAGGGGCAACGCGAAATTGTTCATGTTTGCTGCATATGTGACCGTTTAAATGATACTTCACTCTGTTTACTGTACTTTTAGTTAGATAATATCTAATTACGTGCAGTGCTGACTTTACTGTGTCCTTGGCCAAAACAGGTTCGTTAGAGAGCAAAGGCTCGATGGTATTATTATCTTCGCTGATGATAGCAACACACATAGCCTTCAGCTTTTTGATGAAGTGCAGAATGTGAAGTGGTTAGGTGCTGTATCTGTCGGTATTCTGGCCAATTATGTGTCAACAAAGGATCCTCAGGGGATCCAAGCTTCTTCAGCACAAGGCAGGCAGCTAGTGTCTGTTCAGGGCCCTGCATGCAATGAGTCTTGCCATGTTATTGGTTGGCATCTATTACCAACATATGAACAAAACAGAAAGTTTGATGCTGGTGAGAGGGCTTTATCAGTGAAAGGTTTGGAATGGGCTGGCTTTGTGCTCAACTCTAGGATGCTATGGGAAGGTGCAGAGAAGCCGGATTATATATCGGATTGGGATGAATGGATATCGTCAAATCTGGAGACCCCCAGCAATCCTTTGGGAATTGTTAAAGATGAGGTTTTCGTGGAACCGCTGGGAAACTGCGGTCGGGAAGTGCTTTTGTGGTGGCTTCGAGTGGAAGCTCGGGCTGATAGTAAATTTCCTTCCAGGTCAGTTATGGTTCTAAGATTTCCTTTTAATGGCTTAATTCAAAAGTCATCGCAGTTTCATTCCTTGTTTGCAATTGCTTAAATCTCAAAGGACCATTGCTATTCAAAAGTCTTTGAGAAAGGTTTGTCCTCAAGAGTTCCTTTTGACTTCACAGAACACATTTTAGACACAGCTGTTTTTGTCTTCCGTTTTTCCTGAATATAGAGCTCTTACATAGCTTAAAGCTTGTGATTCCTAAACAAGAAATTATCAGCTATTTTTAAGGTGCAATGTGTGTGGTATCTTATTCACTTCAGTTTTAATAGTTTGATGCTGCCATCCTTAAGCAGTTATGTGTAGCATTTCTAGATCATATAGTATTTAGGAGTTAATTCCAGGTTGCACTTATTGAAGTGTCCTGCATTATGTGGCCTAAATTCAATAAATCACTTGTTGCCTCATATACTTCCAAGAGAATTTAATGTATTTTGAAAACGTAGATCACCAACCTTAAACTAGCTATGCTATCTAGTGAGGTTCTAAGCAATCAGAAGTGATAAGAAAGTAAAATCTCCTTATTTTTCCACGAGGGAGTAGGGACATCATTTGATTGGCTTTGCTGTTTAGCACTAGCCTGCATTATGATTCCACCCTTCACTTCTGGAAAAGTGATAGAAACTTAGTTTGTTGGTCTTTCTACAAATCTATGAAAGCCTATGTGTGTAGCCTTTGGTTCACACTATGCATGATGAGGTTGATGGCTTTGTAAATGGACTTCATAGGGTTGAAGATTGCACGTTTTCTTTGTTATGTCGGGTGTCATTCTAGACATAACATTGATATAACAATCGTAAAGTATACAAAAATTGTAACAAAATTTAAAAAGAACATGAAAATAATGAGGTGAAAGTTCTTTCATCTTCATAAGCCATATTTTTAGCAAAGAGATATTGGTTCATAATGTTTGCTATATTCATGGACTTTGAAAGTTAGACATAACATTGATATAACAATCGTAAAGTATACAAAAATTGTAACAAAATTTAAAAAGAACATGAAAATAATGAGGTGAAAGTTCTTTCATCTTCATAAGCCATATTTTTAGCAAAGAGATATTGGTTCATAATGTTTGCTATATTCATGGACTTTGAAAGTTAGCTTAGTTACTGGCACATTCTAGACTATTGCCTCTGTAGTATTCTTCTATAGAGTCTAGACTGTGTGGTTTTGGCCCTTTGCTCTCTAGTGCTAACCTTCATTGTGATTGTTGAACCTAGTCTTGGCACGGCGGGTTATCAGAGGGCCTGAGGCCAAAAGTGCTTTGCTAGTGTTTAGGCAATGTAGATTATACTTGATCAACGATCAATCTTGAATCATGACTTGAGAGTCAAAACTCTCAAGTCCCACCTAATACCTATTGTTGTTATGGATGTTATTTGTAGCCTTCTGTTATGACAAAGAGCATAGTATTTAGTCAATGTAGATTAATCAACAATCAATCTTGAATCATGACTCCAGAATTTTGGCTTGAGTCCCACCTAATATGTGTAACCTATTGTTATGATCCATACTACATAGTACATACCAGCGAATTGCGAAACCAGTGATTCGCGGCAGCAAATCGCAAAAAAAGAAAAAATTTACTTGCTGCAATTCTTGTTGGATGTAAAAGCTATTGGAATTGAACCTATAAATACATGCAATATGGGTGTCAGTAGAAAGAGTAAATGGGTTTCTAGTAGTTATGGGTTCCCCCCAGTAGATTCCAAGTCCAATTCCAGCAGTTTTTAGGTTCAAAAAAATTGCAAGTAAAAAAAAAATTATTTTTTAATTTTTTGCGAATCATGATTCATGAACCGCGAGTGATTTGCGAATCACAGTTTGAACCACGATTTAGAATCATGGTGCATCTTGGTACATATTATACTTGCACGGGATGTTTCGGAACGCTTCCTTTAAACTATTTCATTCATTGAAAATCCATTTCATACGCGGACTGTTTTGAAATGGGGTCTTGTATTGTTTGGTTTCATAATTGGGGTTTTGGGAGGATTTTTTACATTGTTACATTTTCCAGAATAGGCCACTAATATTTCACCTCGTATTGAGATTTGAATTCACAGAACTTAGAAGTTAGGTTGCTGAAAATCCGCTGTTTTGGACATTTCTAATATTTCCATCTTTTTCATGCTTCAAAAGCCACTATCTAGGTAGGGTATGATTGGAAATTTTTTGTTTCTTATAATATAGCACTGAGTGTTGTCTAGCATTGTACTAGCCTCTAGGGGTTGTGGAAGAAAGTGCTTCCATTTTCGCTCTAGTCTTTTGAACATTGGTTAGATTTTGGATTTGACAAGTATATTGGCTTCTTGTCATCGAGCTGCTAAAGGGAATACCAAAGTTTGTCTTAGTTAGGTTCCAAAGGATATGGTGTCTACAAATTTAAGACGGTAATGTATAAAGACTACATTACTATCGTACTTGTTGGAGTTTTCAAAAGATTTTAATGTCGCTACATTCCCTATAGTAGGACAATATTATTCCACTTCACAAATTGAGTTTCAAATTCCTAGAGATCAAATTATTAAAGATCCACCTTTTAGGGGATCTCCAACGCTTTTTTCTTCTCACTTGAAAACTATTGTTCAAGATATGATTGTACCATGTTGTATAGTAATTGCAAATACCATCTACAAAGTATAAATTAGACCTTAAAAGGTGGGATTAAAATTTTGCATCTTATAATTTGTTGTTGTTGGAAATCAAACAAGCTTTGTTAGCATGTTTTAAACCACATGATTTTTTAATACCATCATGAAATTTAGATGCACACTTACAAGGAAAATGGAGCAAATTGTTATAAAAAGGAAGTACTAGTCTTTGTGGGCCTATTGCATGACCAATGACAACTCAACGCTGGTCCATGAGAATGTTGAATCATGAGTTGAGCAATAATATTTGTCTTTGATCTAATGGTAGGATGGGCATCCAAAAATGTAGTACTTCTTTAGACTTGACCACTATAGATACATAGTGTTCATGTACCACCTTATGAAATCCATAACCTTTAATTGAAGGTGATAAGATACGAAAAATTGTCCCATAACATGTTTTGGACCCTTGGTTATAAATTGATCTTGTTATAACTTTGATTTGTTTTTAAAAGGGCCTTCCCATGTAAAGATATCAATTTGTATTGTCGTCTATATATGTAATCTCTCAACAAAACATGGCGATGATATTGCATGTCATTGGAGGATGACCTCTAGGGGCACACTAACCAAACACCAAGGAAGAAATAGGACCATAGGCAATCTCGAACCAAACACCAAGGAATAGACTAGTAGCATAGTAAATGACAATTTTTGCAACCAAAGAGAGTGATTGCGAGCATTCTCGAATTGTTTATAGAGTGTAGATAGAAAGAACTTATTTGAAAGCAATAACCATGTGTCAATAGGTGAATATTTCAACTATTCCATATGGTTGATTGTCTTCATGCTATGAAGAGTGCCACATTTTTATTTCTTATTTGGTATTCATATTATATTCTTAGTCTGTTCTTGGACTTGATATCTAGCTATTGAGGTCTTGGAACATCTCTTCATGTGCATTAACAGGGAACTGCTATAATCTATTGGAGGTTGGAGGCTGGATTAGGGTTTCATTTATGTACATGTAGTTTTTTTGACGATAAGTTTTTGTAGAGTCGTGAGTTCACAATGTATGGGTTAGGCCTCCTTGTATCTTACCTCTTTGCAATTGTCCTTATTTATGTCTAGGTACTCGACTCTCCTTGTCTCATACTTTAAAAGTTCAAGTTTTAGTGATTCACTTATTGGTCACTCTGGAGTCGATAACCTAGGATATGTTACATATGCAACAGTCTATATTAAATTGTTCGGTTTTTATTTCCTTGTTCCTCAACCTCTCAATTTGAAAATTAGCGGTTTTATGTGATGAAAATTGTTACCTTTAGGTTTTGGTTTCTATATGTAATGAAATGATTATTAATTTATCTGTAATATTTAGATTAGATTGTAATAGATCAATTATTTATAATTAGAGTAGGTTATCTTGTGTTCCTCAAGGAATGAGAAAACATCAATAATTGGGGGTTAAAAGTCTTTCATTCTCTATCAACAGAAGTTTTGACATCAAAAGATAGGGTCTTGATAAATGGAACTTTCTGCACCTGTTGTCTCTTATTTTTTATGCAATTTAGAACAATAAAAGAGGCCATCATTAGACTGAAAACCAGAAGTGTTGAATGTTTTGCCTTCTCTGGTAAGAGAATACTGATAATGGAAGTTCAGAGAAAAGCATCTATCTGTTAATACAATTCTGGAACTGATGTCGAACATATATATCCAGCTCATATGGAAGACATGCAAGCACATTATTGGTGACAATAGCCATTTATTGAATGACGACTATGTTAGCACAGCTTCCATTCCAGATTCAAAGCGAGACTGTGGCAAAAATATGACTACTTAAAGTTTAGAAAGGAGTAAGTGCTTCTGAGTCATCAGTAGTACATTGTTCGATTCCATCACATGAACAGACCATGGAAAAAAAGTGGGCATAAAGAGGACATCATAACAACCCTGCATATTTTTACAATAGAATAGTGTAGCTTTGGCAGGGGTCGGTAGATGACAAGGGCAACCTCTCCAATAGATGTGCATCCTTATCAGTGTTTCATCCCCACTGTCAACCCAGTGCCACTTTTAACGTCATAGATTCTCAAGAGCCCAATAAGCTATGCAGCAAGATTCCTTCTGTTTTATCCAGTAACAAAAACAACCTGGCTTGATATAGCACAGCAGCAAGATTCCTTCTGTTTTATCCAGTAACAAAAACAACCTGGCTTGATATAGCACAGAAAAGGCAGCATCTAGAAGTAAAAAATCCTGATGTAATTTAGAGACCAGTGTTACGCAGACTCCACCGGTCAGATCACCCAAGGCCTGAGATCTTCTTTGAGAAGTTGCCCATGCCTAGCTATGAATGTACTTAAAAGAACTGATGTCGTGGCTAGAGTATGTGAAAACAATATTGTAACCAGAAAAGAGCTAGACTGTATCTTAAATTCTCGCTGTCCTACACAGACTCCACCAGTCAGATCACCCAAGGCCTCAGATCTTCTTTGAGAAGCACTGAGCCAGTTGTGCAATCTAGGTTGGACATTACGACATGGGATCTTGATTCTTGACATTAGGGCATAAAAGAATTTCGTGGCTGAGGTCAAAGTAGTGCTGACATAGACCAGCTACCAATGCGTTGGGAAAAGTATCTCGAGCAAGAACTGAAGGTCAAGTATTGTAGCATGGCACATTGGCATTAGGCCAACTAGACTCCACTGGTCAGATCACCTAGGGCCTTAGATCTTACCCTGAGAAGCACAAACAGTTGTGCAAGCTAGGAGTCTTAAGCGTCAATTTGCTTCAGCCTCTAGCATTTAAAGACATCATTTGTCATCGCGTAGATCAGCTGCTAGAGGTCCAGGGTCCACATATATAGGCAAAAAAAAATTTGGTGGCTTAGGTTTAAGCACAACTACACAAACTGTATTGGCATAGACCAGCTATGAACACACTGGAAAAGTGTCTCAACCACAGACTGAAGGTGATTGGAACATGTATCATTCTACCTGCTTGATTGATAAAAGTTAGCATCATGTATGATGTATTTGTGTTTGTTTTCAGCTTTTGTCATGTAGCATTTATTATGATAGCTTGATTTTTGTTCGTGTGTTAGCTATGGTGTTGTTATTAGTCATGTGTTGTTTATGGTGTTGTTATCACTATTATTATCAATTTATCATATTAAGTTTATGCTTCAACTACTAAGTGTATAATATATCTTGACAGATAGATTTCAATTCATACATGTGTGTATTGTGTACACAATTGTTTAACAGTCTACTGATAAAGCTGCATACGTCCACCCTTTTATATAGTTCCCCTAAAATAGTATGAAAGGGAAGCAAAATAATTTTAAGGAAAACTTAAAAAAAAAATTGAGATGCTTTTTTGCATTCCGGAAATTCTAAGCCTAATTTCTGGACTGCGTTCTGGGTCGCAGGCTGCAATTATGTTCTACTCTTTAATTTCGAAAACGTTCACTGCAGTGTACTCTAGGCCTGTGAAATTAAGTTTCTTACTGGTTTTATGCAGGTGGGTAGTAGATCCACCACTAGAGGTTGTCGTGCCGTCAAAGCGAACCCCTTGGCCTGATACACGTGCACAGAAGCAGTCACTTGTTGATAATGCCGAGAGTCTGAGTCAATCTGATAAGCACAGAGTAAAGCATTCAGGGAGGACATCGAGGCCAAAGCAAGGTGAGCGGCACAGTACTAAAAGAAAGCAGGGCCTTGCATCTAGAGTTGAAGACTCCAGGGTTTCTCAGGGACTGTAAATATCAACCTCAAAAACTACAGATTATGTTTGATTTCTGCATTTTCTTGTATGCTTGTCCAGTTGTATGTTAGATTCTTTGTTACTTGCACCGGCACTCTTTGAACAAAGTGCCTTGTTGTTTACTTGAGAGCAGTCACTTGAACGATTCAGACTCTTTTAGGTGTACAATTTGACATATAGTGAGGAACAATGTCTTGAAAGAGAACAAGCAAAATTTCTTATGGATAAAAATGCAACAGTTGAAGCAGCCGATCTATTCTGCATAATCTATCAAGTGTTGTTTTGCTGGCCAAGCCAAAGCAAGGCTGGCTGCAATGAATATATTGCACTCGAGGATGCTGCTTTTTTCTCCAAAATTTTAACTTTTTCAGTTCTGAGAGCTGGTTGGCTTATTTTTCATGCTGGAACTAGGTACTACCTATTTTCCATACTGCTCATTTACAGTGTAATACATGAGCCTTTTAACATCAAATTTCCAATTGGAACCGCTATGTGCTTTGGGGCATGATACACCCAAACTGTTTCAATCGCATGATACACCTGAACTGTTTCAATCGCATAGTTGATATATTCTTTTTATTCTAGATGAAGATTCATGTACAGAAGTACAAGTTTTTCAATGCTATGGGGCAATGAGTTTTCTTTGATCATAATAATGAGGGCAGCGCACAAAAGCATTGGAATTTTCTTCCACTACGATGTTGGACGTAAGGCTTTGTCTTCACCATTTCATTTGCTCAGGTGAACCTGTTCAGCAATGTGCTCGTGCCTTTGTATCCCCTAGATTTAAAACTATATTCTTTGAAAAGGAATGTTTGTTTGCACTGTGTTAGTGCCTGGATTGTTGAAGCCTCGAACAAATGGAGGAGCTTTCAAACTCACTTGACAGAGAAGCCTCTGATGGATTTTTATTTTTATACCGTCCTCTACCATGTTTCTTTCTGGTTGGGTACACGCTTTTTTGAGTAAATTGAAGTTTGAAGTATGCACCTAGTTTTGCGATGCTGGCAATTCATGTCGCTGAGAGCAAATAGTATGATAATCATATCAATTGTTTTTTTAAGTGGGTGGGTATTTATTTGCAAGATTTCCAAACCACAAAAGTAGCTTGTGGCTGGGTACCTATAATGCCAAGTTTAGGTCTGAGTGTTCAGTTTAGGGTTTGTAAAGGTTTAAGTGGTAGGGTATGAATTTCATATTATAAGCCAAGAACACCTGAACATAATTATGGTCACATCCACATTACGCACAATTCTTGTAATACCAATGAAAGAATTTAAAAACTTGGAATTTAGAAATGCAAGATATGAAGCCAATGTTGGAGGAAAGGCTTAGATGCAAAAATTGAATCTATCCAATCATCAATGCAGAATGATAATAGAAACCACTACCAAAGACAAAATGTGCCATACTTATAGCCAAAAGAAAAAAACTGGCACAGGAAAAGAGAGTTATCAGCCCAACAACATATTGAATTTTGTCTCAGCACAAATCAAAACAATGGTATAGCACTGTTTTTATTCTTGAGTATTTGGAGCGGCTCACTGACCAGGATGTGGTTGATGCATAAACTACACATGCTTACAAGTGACAAATTTTTATATGATTTTTCTTTTGAAGTCCTCACGAGTGCAAAGTGGAATATTATTGATTGTCACATTGTATGCACTTTCAAGGTTAGAGTCATAACTCTTTAGTCTGAAATACCTCACGATTGTACTTACACGAGAACTTCTTTGTTGATAAGTTTTATTGCCCTTTTCTTGTCTCCTAAGCCCCTTAGCCAAGGCAGAAACAAAACATCTATGTCTTGTTCATTTAGGCTTAGTTATTAAAAGATTTTTTTTCTTTGGTACTCGGGTTCAATTCATCTTGCATGTTTTCGAAGTTCCAAATCAACAACACTTCTATGGGCAAACAAAATCTACCCTTTGTTAGAAAGCCTACTTCATCTTGATGTGGCATGATTTGTGTGGGATTCTATATTTTTATTACTTTTCACGTGTTACATCCATCACATTCCCACTAGACCACATGTGTTACATCACATTCCAATAAACCACATTACTTGCATTGTCTCTCCTTTTCTGTGTGACATTTCTTCTCCCAAAGAAGTTGGGTTTCGTTGTACCAATTTTCCTCCCATTAGAAATTAGTTCACCACAAACATGTCACATGCCCCCCCATCAACCATCCCTGTGCACTTGACCTTCCTTCCAACAAGCACATGCTTGATTGCTCATAATGTCTTAATAATATTTCTCTCATGGATTATTTTAGTTGATTGTGATCTATATCCAATTTTGTTTCAAAGACCACCTTTCATATGTTTATTGTATGTTCCATAATAATTATCTTGTCTACTCTTCTTGTATATTTTTACAAGGCACAAATAAAGGTGCACTACAAGTTGCTAGAGTTATTCCATGGGACAATTCAAAATTTGCAGTTTGCAATTTAGGCACTAAGCAAATCTCATTATTTTGAAGATGCGTTGTTCCCTTCCAGATATTCAATCAACGGTTCTTTGCTAGCAAACACTAGTTTGATAGTCTCCATCAGAAGAGGTTGTAAGATACGGCCCTATAAGGTTTAAGGTTGTGCACTGGTAGAACACTTTTGAGTATAGTCTTGTTGTATGTGTTGCCAAAAAGTGCTTAAATGCAAGAACAATGGACTGGTTATTTTGTTACTATAAAATGACTGCAATTTTGATATGTATATCCAAAATAAATGCTTCTTGGTCTCCTGGGGGAGGCTCGAACTTGGGACCAAAGAAACTTTGGATGTCAAGCTAATCAACTTATCCAACCCCGTTGGGTATATCCAAAATAAACCAAACATCATAGAAGTGACCAGACAGATCAAAAGATGGAATAAATGCTAATGCATTACCTCACACCACTTATAGATACCATTTCTATAATTTAGCATAACTTGTTGTTTATGAGTACTTTAGTGGTATTCTTTATTTTATTACCACGTGGACGTAATTCGAGCCGAGAGAGCTTTTATAGTTGTTCTCTAGACTCAAGCCATGGCTACTATAGGACAACTTTGGATGATATACTAAATGCTTTCTGTGTGTATTGCAAAAACCTCAACGTCAAATTATAATGTTTAATAATAGCGGATATGCCACTCGGTAACTTTCTTCATTTCACACTCCAATAGTTCCGCTTTAGGATTTAGGACTTCTTTTACTTCCATGGGATTTCTCACAATATGATTTGCTTCATAAAATTGTTTTGGAAATATTTAGGAATGCATTATGATGATTTGTGTTCCTTTTTGTACAGGTCTCTGATTCTCTCTCATGCACCAATGCAAACTGGAGAGCATTCCACCATCCTAGCACCTTTTCCATTGATTTCTTCCATGCTTGGAGAAGATCATTGATCCCAAAGCTCCTCCTCCTTGAAAATAGCTGCTCTTCCTTGAGAAAAGCCCGAGGCCACCTTGCCTCATAATGATCACCAAGATCAAAAGCGACTCCTCAAGATCACTATTATCACCTTCTTGAACTTGATTTGATTGATGCCTTGTGTCTCCTTCCTTTTGAAGCCAAATGCTCTTTTTCCCACAAAAGTAGCACTTGAATTTTTACTTGCCTCCAATAGGTAGCCTCCTATTGATGCCATGGTGAGCAAGTGACTTGTACACAAAATACACATTTATGAAATGATTCTACAAATTGATTTTGTGACCCTCAAGAAACTAGTTTGAAGAAATCAAAACTATGTGAAGAATTGTAAAACATATCTATCTTACATATGTTGATTTTGGGAGTTCTACCTATGTAAAGTGATTGTGCATATTCAAGGTGTGTGAATTGAGCACATATCCTTGTAGAATAGGGCGAGTTTGAGTTAGGTAGATCAAGTTCCATTGACATGCATAAAGTCTAGTTGGTCTAGTATGACATGCAACAATGTTCACAATGTCTACATTGACATGCATGTAGATTTACACATAGAATTGGTCAAATATGGACTTGGAGGAACTCGAGCCATATCAAATCCATTGTGTCCTAAGTTTCTATTGAGACATGCATAGCATGCAAATGTTCTAATGGACACATGCAAGTAGAATTGTAGGTTCATATTTGAGAAATTGACATTTGGAGAAAGTAGGTAGAAGTTAGGTGCAATTTCTACATGCAAGTTGTTAGGTGTCAATATGGTAGTAGTTTACACTTGAATAGGTGTTGGAAATGCATTGCATGCTAGTAGTACCACAAATTTATGCTCCCTCTATATATACATGAGGTTCTCTTTCATTTCTAATGATGAATCAAGCTTTGGTAAGGTCATAATATCAAAATTGGATCTCATGCTATTTTGCTTGTTTTTAGTATTTTCTCTCTAACTTGAGATTGGTGTATTCTTCATACATTATTTTGCTTGTGTACTTTCCCTATTTGTGAGGAATTAATGTAGCTTTGATCTGTAGCATTCTAGATTATGCTCTAGCCTCAGATCTATTGGTAGATTGTAATATTACTTTGTAGGTGATCTGTGTGCCATCATAAAGCATGGTAAAGATCATTCACACTTCTTTTGTGGTTTCCACATGTGTGAATTTGTTGGATTTTTCACAAACTAGAAAGAGCTACAAAAGTTCTTGATCACATATTTTAGAATCAATCCTCCCAAACATCTTCTTGTACACAAAGTACACACTTGTGAAATGACTTTACAAATTGATTTTGTGACCCTCAAGAAACTAGACAACAAAAATCTAAAAATATCTACAAAAGGTCTAGATCACAAATCTTAGAATCAATCTTTACCAAAATCTAGTCACCTTGGAAATTGGACCTTGCCTGGATCACAAAGACTAAGGCTCACAAGAATTGAACTAAAACACACAAAATATAGATCCAAACACCCCTATTGGACTCATTTAGCTCCAAAGACTCTAACCTTAATATTTGGATAGGATTTGATAAGTTCTGGTACCAATCTATGTCCTAGTTTTCACCAATCCTGACTAGCTTGAATAATTTGAAGAAATTGACATCTGGAGATTCACCGGGATCTCAACCAAGATTGTACATTCAAATATGGAATCCTCCATGTTCTAGACACTCAGTGGGATCAGAACTTGACCCTCACACTCTCACAAAGAAAGCTTGACTAGAATCAATTTGAGCTTCATACAATCACATGTCAATTTGACACACAAAAATTGAGAATTTTGACCCCTACAATCAACACAAGATCTATCCTCCTCTCCACGTTCTAATCTCTTATCAGACCTGAAAAATCACTTTTTTTGCCACCTAAAACTTGGATCAAAACATTAGATTTGATGATCCAATCTCAAAATCTACCCAAAGATTTAAAATCCTTATAGATTTTTCTACATGTAGTACAAAAAATCGCATCAAAATCTACAAACATGCTAATTAAAAATCAACTTAAAGAAATTGCCTCCTATCTGGTCCTGCGCACTTCAACACATTTGGGGAAGACACCTAAAGCTCAAAACAAATGATTGATCTCAGATTTCAATGCTACCACTTGTTAGAAGCTCGCCCCTCCAAAACTAGTGTTTTCACCTCAAAACTTAATAATTTTGGACTCAAATCTTAATCAAACACTCATCTTCTTGTACATGGATATGATACCATGTGAAAGAAAGTAAAATTAAGACCATAAATGGATTCATTCAATCCACAAGAGTGATTATTTGAACTACTATCTTCATCTCCATCAAAACTAGCACATAGAATTGACACAATGTAGATCTATAAGCAGGAGGATTCTAAAGCAAAGTGTAAATAATCGAGGAGGCTTCGCACGTGTGAAAAATAGCTTGATGTATGGATTGAGACCTGAAAGCAAAGTACTAACACTAATTAAAGAATTAATCCACCAAAATGCATGCGAAAAGAGAGATACACAAGCTTGATGCAAAACTCTTAAGATATCTTCAAATTGTTCTTAGCAAATGAGCTCCAAATTGGAGTATATACAAAAAGCTTGAGACTTGGACGACCTGAACTATTTCACACATGTGAAACAATACATCCACTTGTCCTTTGGCTTCTCCTAAGGTCTCATACAAATCTATGGCCATCCATTGAAATTGCACCTCTTGAAAAAAGCTAGAATCTAGAAATGCATTCTAACTTGAAAATTTTGACTATTTGACTTAATGGCACTTGGTATTATGTACAAGCTAACCTATGCCTATGATTCACACATGGGAACAGGCTCCACACGTGCGGAATGATATTATGTACATAAAATTGGCCAAATCAAGATATCTTTTGCAATATTTCTCACAGGGGATGGGTGAAGAAATTTGTTATCAAAAGTAAGATGGTTTGGAAGCTCATGAGAGTGGACATATTTTTCTCAGTTTAAATTTTCTCAAGCATGTTATATACTTTGAGCAATATTCATAAGGATTGAACAATGTGACTTGGATCTCAATCTCTTTTCTAGAACTCTCAATTGAAGCCAATCTATGTAAAATTCTACAAAAGATTTGCATAGATGCTCTATATGCACTAGAAACTCTCAAAGGTTTCACTTGGAGGACAGATCCAAGAATGTTTTCTAGCAAATGGATGCTTCTAAACTTGACCCTGTCACTCTTGAACAAATCTAGAGTGATGGTACAATGGATTTCAACCTCTCACCTTGCATATCACTCCTTAATCTATGATTTTTAGCAAAATCTCTCTCAACTTCAACATGCACTCAAAAAATCAGAGATAATCAATTCATGCACCTAATTCAAGCTTCAAATTTAATTTCTTGGCTGATCTAATCCAAGAACTAGTCAAGGGATTATATTCTTTATAGAGAATGCCTGATTTTGCACAAAAATCACTCAAATTGGGTATGTGACTCAAATTCTACAAATTTTTGAAATTTCTCAGTCAAAACCGGAGCTGTATGGCCTCACACGTGTGAAAAGGGTTCCTACAGCCCACAACAAGATCTGGACCAAAATTTTTGAGGATAGCTATCAAATCCAACTTGCTACACAAAATTTGACTAGTTTCCAAAAAACTGCTTATTTTGGCTTTGATTTGGATTAACCCTATCAATTTCAACAAAACCTCTTGTACTAGGCTCTGATACCATGTGCAAAAAGTACAAAAAGGACCAAGAGTGGATCCTAATCTGATCCTCAAGAGGGATTGGTTGTCAGATTACTTGACCTATCAATCTACTCGAGATTAAGATCAATCTAGATCAATACGACGGCCAACAAGAGGATGTGTGGCATTGTCCCCTCCTCCTCGTCTCCCCTTGTTACCAGACGCCAAACCACCACCCCACAACTAACCACTTCCGTTTCTATCATCGCCACATCCTCCACTGTTGCTTTCACTTCTGTTCCTCTTTTGTCTATACAAACCACATCTGTAGCTGTTTCTTCCTCTTCCATCCTGTCCATCACTATCGCTTCTTCCATATCCCCAATCTCTACATCCATTCCTATTCAGATCCACCTAGTCGATTCTTAACTCTCTCCCGACACCCCGACGTGGATGCATCTCATCCATCTTTCATCGCCGTGCCACAAGGTTCATCTCTCCCTTCTTGTCCTTCCATTCTCCAAACCATCCGCTAATATACGTTCGGCACAAAATTGTTGGCCAACCACTGCATAAAATTGAATTATACAAATCAGAATATGGTGAGCTCAATTACAACAATTGCAATAATATTTTTCTTGATATTGAAAATATTCTAAAACACATTATTTGATTTTATAAACTAGAAGAACATCAAGTAACTGGAAAGATCATTATTGTAATAAAATTGGATGAATCTGAAATCATCGAAGGTCAAAAGTTGGAGAGTGAGTCTCACTTTGATGAACAAAATTTCAGATGTAGATGATCAAATTTTTAGTGTTCAATCGAAAAATCACATAAGGTGTTTCAATTTTCTTTTTAAGTATCGTTATTAACATTTCATACATTGCCATTTTTTTATTAACATTGGCATGCATTACTTGTTTCTCTATAGGTCTTGAAAGAGGACCATAAAATACTTTCATGGATATTCTCACGAACAAATTATGGTGAGATTATAAAGAGACATTTGGAGGGTAAGAAATTAACAGTCGAAAACCATGGAAGTTTTCAAATTCAATGGCATTTTGCAAGCGATTTGAAACATTGAAATGTATGTATAGTGTCTCTCATGGGGCAACATCAAAGCATCCATGTCTTTATTGCATGAAGGATTACTACAATATGAATTTGGGACAACCGAACATTGGGCCAACATGAGATGCAGAAGATCCAAATATAAAAAGTGTGCTGCCAATTCCATTAAAATATTGTTCACATATGCACACTGCATGCTGAGGTTCATATTATTGAAAAACTTATTTATCTGCATGTTCTCCTTGCATGGAATCATAAACCGGAGTCTGTGGCTAAAGCAACTATCAAAAGGTTGGAAGAAGTTCTTTTAAAGGCAGCTACATAAAGGGAATGTTACCATTGAAAAAAGTGACAGACTCTCAGGAAAAAAAGGAAATGTTCCTAATAAGCTATCAATTGGAAGTGCTAAAGCAAGAAGATTCTTATCCAATCACACACGCAAAGAATCAAGTGTCAGATACGGAATTTGGAAAGAAATTGTTCAAGCCACATGAACACTGGAAGTAAGTAATCGAGTGGAAAAGGGACAAGTGTGGAACAACTTATAGAAACTCATAGGTGTTATCAGGAAAGAAAACCTATCATCAAAAGATATGAGGACCTTGCAAGATCATTGCACCACATTTGTAAAGTTTGTACAAAATTGTTGGGGAGAAGATCACGTTACACATTACATGGTACTGATCTATTTCATTATATGATATCTCATTCACGATTATATTTATTTCTAATAATGTTACCAATTTCTACTAATTTCAACTCTTGTCTGCATCACATCTTTCTTCATCATGTAACTTATTTTGCAAAGGAATATGGGAGCTTAAGTATCTGGTCATCACAAGCATGGAAAAATCACATTGGCAAGCAAGAAGAGCATTTCATAGAGCTACAAATCATGGAGGACACTATTCAAAAAATAAATATTTAGTTCAACTTTTTCAGTGGTTTTATAGAAGAGCACAATTTAAATATCAAACAAAAAACTCGCCAAACCAATTGTCAATGGATTTATGGTCAAACGTCAAGCTACAGACATTGGATTATGTGTGTTATTGATGAGTACTACTGTAGATGGACTATACCATTATTTAAGAAGGATTTTAGCCCAATTCTTAGATCTATGGACAATGCTGAGTACTACAATGGCCTTGTACAATTCAGCTCGTTGGATATCCCAAGGGGAGGCAATTGCAATAAAATTGAAAATCTTTTGTGCAGATTGTCCATAAATCTAAGATTTTGCACAATCTGCCAATTCATGTCTTAGAAAAGGTTCAATGTTCAACTTTTCTTGTGTGTATGCTCCATCACGATCTGGTACTTATTCTATGGCATTTTCTTTTCTCTCAGATCCAAAGATTTTTTCAGTCTCTCTAACATTAATTTTCAAACATGGGCCATTTGCAAAAATAGAATTTTTTGAGGAATAACATGGGCATGAGATATAGTCAATGGTGCAAATCTTCATGCCGAACCTATATATTTATCCGTACCAATCATCAATGGGTTTATGGTCGAACAACAACCTACAAGACATTGGATCGTGTGTGCTATTAAGTACTACTAATGATTGAGTACTATTAGTGGATCTTGGGCTCTCCTACAAATGAACATTACCATAGAGTTCTCCTAATCTCTCAAGAACTATAACCAACCACCAAAATGAGAAGAGAAGTTTCTCTACAATCTCTAGGGGTCCCCTTAGGGTATACAAGAGGGACATGCACCAACTAGATTGTTCCTGACCTCAATGGTCCACTCACGATCATACATAGAATGGCCAATCGTCTATTAATCCCCTACAAGCATACCAAGATAATCATCAATTGTTCACGAGCCCTCCTACAAGCTACAAAGGAACATTAGATTTCTACAAAAAAGTTCTCAAAAACCATACTCATCAATTACAAAAATGAGAGGAGCATTTCCTCTTTATAGAGTTTGGAGGTACCCTTAGTGATCAGATCTCTTAAAAGTGCAACCATTTAGCCAATTGACATAATAAACAGACCCAATATAGTTAAGTAGTACTTTGGGAGTCTAAATGAATCAATGAGGCCTAAAGTAAACCAAATATAAACTATTTGCCCTTATTACATGTCCATAACTCTCCCTTTGGACAAAAACATTGTCCTCAATGTTTGATGAAAACTATAATCAAAAGACGTCAAAGAATCACAATGTTGAAAAAGAGTCTACAAAGTACATTATGATAAAGAAGCCACAAAAATATAGATATTGAAGAAGTTACATGTAGTAGGAAGTTGTATAGCTAGAAGGTGAGAAAGTTTTGGAATAATGACGCAGATATTCTATTAGTGGTATAGATGGACCAAGAATGCCAAATTACATAATAATGTGGTCATGATGGAGGACCATAAACCATTAAAAATTTGTTGTCACGTAGCATTGGTGATGATCAAATTAAATAGAACCCAAGCAAGGTATATAGCTTGTGGTTGTCAAACAAGCTCAAATGGACACCATTGGAATGAATGGTGGTGTATAGGAATTGAAAAATGATCCCAAATACCAATTACAACAAAAGATGATGTGCAAAGCAAAGATTTGGCATAAGGAATGAATTTGAATCCTGAAAACGATATTTGTTTAATGTAGGGTTTCTCAATGTATGTGCACCAAGAGGAATGCCACATGAAGGCATCACTAAAAGTGATCATGGGGTTCATCACAAATAGAGCCCCAACCAATTGTATACACCATAAACACTTGGTGTAGGATGCTCAAAGGTGGTAGCACAAAAGACAGAATGGGTGAGGGCGCAATATGTTTGAAATCAGAACATGCGCAGGTTGGGTACCAACATCATCTACAAAATAGTGGTGTCAAAAGAAATAATGTGTAAAGGATGAACATGTTGTGGAGCAATGATTAGATGAGCAAAAGAAGATGGATGTACAAATGACGTGACAACAAAAGGTGTAGAAACACAATAGTGGACACTACAAAAAAAACTTGTTAGTGATACATATGATGCCAATCATTGGAGTAGACCCAAAAATTGCAGAGGGATGATTATAGGGAGTGCATATACATGTTTCCAACCGAATGTGCCTCTCCCTCACCTCTACGTGCATGCTTATAAGCTAACTAATTTGAAAAGGGGTTGGTGTCTGAGAACAAATTGTAGCAACGGAGAACTACAACTTATGTAGAAGAATCACAATCTCATATATATCTAAGAAAAAATTGTATGTTTTTGTGCCTTTATCTATCATCTACATGCAACTACAATTGATTTTCATTAGTATCGATAGGAATATGTATGTCATTGTATAAATCATAGTTGCATAGTATTGAAATTTCACAATTCTAGCTTGACCAATTTTGGTCACATGCATTGTAATTGGCAAGATGGCCATGTAAATAGATGCCACACGTGCCAAATCACATAGGATGCTTTCAAATAAGTTCATTCCTCATATAACATTGTGATAGCATCTTTGAAATGAGGAAGAGAGCTATCATGAGGACTCATTCATGATGTTAACCTTTTCATCATCAAATGTCAAAGGTGAAGATCCTTAGTGGATAGATAGTGGGGCTAGCTCCCACATGTCGGGTAAAAGGGAGTATTTTTCTCAACTCACACCTTATGTAGGACTTGTAAAGTCCATTTTCACAGCAAATGATCATGAATGTAAAGTTGAAGGTGTGGGATCCATTCCCTTATGCTTAGGATCCTCCAAGAAGGCTAAGATAAATGGTGTTCTCTTCATTCCTAGCATCACTAAGAATTTGCTTAGTGTTGGCCAGCTTTTAGATCATGGTTTCATTGTGGAGTTCTCTACTAATGTATGCAACATCAAAAAAAGTGGGATGATCATAGCAAGGGAAACAAGGTTTGGGAGGTTATTTAAGCTTGATGCTTTTGTAGATCCTAACCAAGTTGTGATGGTAGCCGAGGAGACCAAGATGACCACATTTGACTTGTGGCACAAGAGGCTTGGTCACATCAACACCAAGTCCATGGAAGCTATGTGCAAGGAGGAGCTTGCTCTCGGCCTACCAAGATCTTTGGCAAAGGAGGAAAGGGTATGTGAAGCTTGTGCCTTGGCTAAGGCACACAAGTTACCTTTTTCAAGCTCAATCACAAAGACAAGTCATCCTCTCGAGTTGATCCACTCGGATGTGCATTTTGCTAGCACAAAGAGCAATGGTGGAGCTACAATGTTTGTCACCTTTATAGATGACTACTCAAGATATGGATGGGTATATCTACTTTCCTCTAAAGCACATGTTTTTGAGAGTTTTGTAAAGTTCAAGACTTTTGTTGAAAAGCATCATAATCACAAGATCAAGTTCTTTAGAAGTGATAATGGAGGAGAATATATCTCCAATGAATTTAAAGACTTTTGTGATCAAGAAAGGATCAAGAAGGAGTTATCTTGCCCCTACACTCCTCAACAGAATGGGGTGGCCAAGAGGAGAAATAGGACACTATGTGAGTGTTCTAAAGCTCGAAGGTTAGATGCATGCCTACCTAAGTCTTTTTGGGGAGAAGCTCTCACATGTGCTAACTTCTTATGTAATAGAGTTCCATGTAGCTCTATAAATGGTAAAACATTTTATGAGTTAATGTATAGAGAAAAGCCTAATCTCAAAAGCTTGAAGGTGTTTGGATGCATTTGCTATGTACATGTCCCTTTGGACAAAAGAACCAAGGAGGATCCATCATCCACAGATCTTTAGATTATGTCTTCATTTGTCAATCTAAGTATGCCATCTCATTAATCAATAGATTTAACATGCATGGATGCAAGCATGTAGAGACTCCTATGGAGCATGATGTAAAAGTGACCAATAAAGAGGATGAAAGATCCTTCAAGGACATCACTCTTTATAGGCAACTTATTGGCTCCTTAATGTGGATAACAATAACAAGACCTAATCTTTGCTATAGCGTTTGCAGGCTTAGTCAAAATATACAAGATCCATTAGTTATCCATTGGAAATGTGCCAAAAGAATATTGAGATACATCTCAGACACACTAGATTTTGGGATCCTTTATAGAGGTGAATCCATTAACTTGCATGCCTTTAGTGATTCAGATTTTGCAGGGGACAAGAAGGATAGAAAGCCAACAAGTGCCTTTTCAACTTTCATTGGAGAAGGTGTGGTTTCTTGGCTATCAAAGAAACAAGAAACAATCTCTTTCATCAACCGAGGCCGAGTACAAGGCTCTAACAACCACAACCAAGGAAGTTCTATGGATCAAGAGGTTGCCTGAGGAGCTCAAGGTGATCAGATCAGGTGTCATTCCACTCATCTACAATGACAACATCTCAGCCCAACACCTAGCATCCAATCCAATCTACCATGTAAGGAGCAAATACATAGAGATTGCTCACCACTTTGTAAGAGAAAAGGTCCAAGCTAAGGAGGTCTCATTGGAGCATGTTTCAAGTGAAGAATGCATAGCTGATATATTGACAAAGCCTCTTAAAAAGAATGTTATTTTGAAGCTTAGATCAGCCCTTGGATTAATTAGTAAAGCTATGTTATCATTTAGCTAGATTGTGAGGAGGAGTAATGAAATTTCACAATTCTAGCTTGACCAATTTTGGTCACATGCATTGTAATTGGCAAGATGGCCATGTAAATAGATGCCACACGTGCCAAATCACATAGGATGCTTTCCAATAAGTTCATTCCTCATATTACATTGTGATAGCATCTTTGAAATGAATAGTTCTTCTCCGGATTTGTAAGCTGACTGCTTGCAAATCGTATATGATAGTCCTTCTTATAGTCACCTGGCTGCGTCAAAACTGATCCAATGGCATATTTCGAGGCATCTGTGTGAACATGAAATTCAACTGTCCAATTTGGAGAACGCAGTATCGATTATGAAGTTAATGCTTTTTTTAATCTTTCAAAGGCTTCTAATGCCTCTACTGTCCAAATAGGAACAATAGTCAGTTTGTATATAGGTCGTGTTAAATCTGCAAAGAAGGTAATAAAGATTTGTTAGTAGTTCACATGACCCATAAACACATAAACTCCACAAATCATTGTTGGCGGTGGCAATTCCACAATAACCTTGATTTTGGAATAATCTGTGGCGATGCCATGTCTCAATATCACATGCCCAAGCACAACTCCATGTGAAACCCATATCTGACATTTTTCTAGATTCAGGGAAATTTGATACTTGCGACATCTTTCAAATACTTTTTTCAATCAATCTAGGTGGTCTGTATCTGTGCTATGGACTCCCAGGTCATCCAAGTAAATTTCAAGAAATTTCTGTAGATAATCTTTAAAAGCAAATTGCATTACTCTTTGGAACGAACTTGGTGCATTACAGAGTCCAAACGACATTACTTTGTAAGCATAGGTGTCCCATTCTGTTGCAAAAGCGGTTTTGTGATGATCTGCAGTTGCAATCTTGACTTGGTTGTAAGCACTAAATCCATTCAGGAAACTATAAGCTTCTGCTCCAGCAAGGCGATCCAAAATGCTTTCAATAAAAGGAAACGAAAAGTGATCCTTCCGCATCACTTTGTTCAAAGCCTTGAGATTCACACAAATTCTCAATTTCTCATCTTCTGGTTCAACAAGATTCATTGGTTGTGTCCTAGTTGGGCCATCGTAAACATCTTTCGATTCTGGCACCTGTTCTTCGGGTTCACGATGTGCTTTGGGTAACATGATAATCACATCATCCAGTGCATAACGTTTAAAATGTTCGGGCATATCATGCTGGACTACATCTGCTTGTTCTTTGTCGAAAGGACTTGGCTTGGATCTTCGCTTAGCCTTCTTAGCAGGAATTGATCGTGGAGGTGATGATTTCCGAGATTATGACGTCTTGCTAGAACTCTGACTTGTAGAATCATCCTTAACTTTTCCTTTGCCTTTATCCAGTAAGGGTGGCACATTCTTTGAATCAATCTTTTGAGGAGGATTTTCCCATTTCAAGACCGTATTATAATGTTGCTTGGCTTATTTCTTCGTCATTGACCCCGTGATCCTGTCTTCTTTCAATATAACTGCTTTGGGTGGTTTTATTGTTGGTTCATCATGAATATTAGGCACTCAAAATCTGGTCAGATCCATATGATTTAGAATCTGCTCATCAGTAAGTTCTGCATTGTCATCATAAGTCAAGGCATGACTCACAGGAATGAGGTTATCTTCAATCGGATCTGGTATAGGTTCCATTGATATCCAAGCTACATTCAGCTCATTCAATGGAAAAGTGACCGATGTATCCAAGGTTCGATCCAGTAATAAAATCTCGCTCAAATCTGACTGATTTTCTCGTTAACTGAAGGCTTCTCGTCCTTTTGTATTTTAACGTGTCCTTTATGAAGTCCTGCTTTTGATAAAACTTCTTCCAATCGAGCTATTGTTTTTTTGGCTAATGACTCTAGCTTAGTATTCCAAGCAAACCAAATATGAAGGTATATCAATTTTTCGATAATTCTAACCTCTCCATGTAGTGTACAAATGTGAACATTTTTAAGCAGAATCGGTAATACTGGTTTCCAAGTCGGATCTTCTATATCCCTTAAACCCTCGTGCTCTTTGACATGCCATGTGTAGTTTTCATGCAATAGAGACATGGATGTTTTGAATTTGCTCCACGTGAGACATTGAACATGCACTTCAATGACTTCAGGTCTCCAGCCAAATGCCATTCCACCTTAAAATCACCTATTCCAGGAACATTGAGTGGTGTGTCGCTCATATGATTCTTAATTATCTCTGGATATTCTGCTTACTAAAAATCTAAAATAGAATGTCATGATCTTCTTTTAAAACCTGTTTGAAACACAAAATCATGAACTATTTTAAGAGAATTGAACTTAGACCTATAATAACAAAACAATATTAGCTTAAAACACAAAACCATAAATTCTCGAAATAAATTAGTTGCTAGTACTCAATAGAAAAGATTTAAACCTGGAAAGCTGCCAACCACCAAATATTATTTTTGGATTGCACACTGAAATCAAGATGTGAAAAATTGCCTACATTGGCAAATCTAGCCATGTAGAATATTGTACATTTTGTCAATATTGTTTGTTGGTTACTTGAATGGCCAAAGTGCCACTTGTACATACACACCTAAAGTAGGTTACCACGAGTCAAGAGGAGTGGTTGTGTCTATTTGGTAGTGATTCCTACTTTGTAGGATCTAGACCATGATTTATGATGAGATTTGTACCTACCATGCACCTACCAAGCATGACTCTTGGATCTAGGCTAGGGTTTTCACATTAGGGCAAGAAAGTGGAGTCTACTTCCTTATTACATGCTGGATTTTCACCTAACTTTGCAAAGGAAGTGTGTTTTACTATGTATTCCCATTTTCCATAATGAGAAATAGAAACTTTTTGGAGCCTCAAGGAGAAACTCGAGTTTCCTCTCATTGTATGGTGATTACTCTTGATTTCCAATGAAACTCAGCTTTGGCACTTTGTAAACACTGTCTACAGGCCGTACTACAGCCTTATTTCCACACGTGTGGAGTTGGATTATACTATTTGATCAATGCTTTGATTGTCTCTACTTGTTTCCTATCAAGCTGCTAAACTAGATCTTGTTTTCTGATGACTAGTTTCTAATAGATTGTTTAACAAGCATACAATCACCTTGTGGATCATTCAAAGATCCATTTATGGTCCTTAGTACTGTACTTTTCACACAAGACTCTACGAGTTTATCGTATTGCTTAATGCTTCATTCATAAGTGTAACACTAACCCTTTCCAGCTTTTGTCCCTTTATTACTTCTGATTCATCTAACTTGAGAACTAATATCAATTTTTTAACACTTTCATTTGTGATTCCATAAAACTTTACAACAACTCTCAGTAAATGATTCAGATCTTCAAACATACTGTTGGTGGAATCATATGACAAAGTGCCATGTTTTGAATTATAAATTTCATTGAAATGGTAAGGAATACCAATGATGTTTTGCAAACCCCTGTTTAACACATCCCTCTCTAATTTGATTTGAAAGGGCCGGGGAATAGGTAATTTTTTTATATGTACTTGTCCAAATGCCTCTTTGATAATTTTAAACATTGTGTCATATGCATCCCTGCTAATACCGAAATAATCACATGCTCCTTGTATTAATTTTTGATGAATGATCTTGCGGACTTCGCCCATAAGGGCCTCTACAATCTTGGATTTGATTCGAGAATATCGTTGATTTCCTAGTAGATTCGTCGTTGACTTGGCTGTAAGTACTGCACTCAAAGACTTTCCAATCATGTCCTTGTCTTTCAGATTTTGATTGGTGACTAAAGCTGATCTGCAAAATAAAAATAAGATTTAGAAAAAAAAACAATTCACAATCATTGATGTGCTAGATGAAACAAAACACATGAATAGTTTAAAGCATAATCTTACTTGAAAGCATATAATCTTTTTTTTCCATTGACCTCCACTTGATGAAAGCTCATCAATACTTTTTAAAATAACTCTTTTTTGCTTATTGTTCAGTATTTTCTTCCGTAATGTGTTTACTTCTACATTTATTTGACAATATGAGGTACGCAATGTTTGTACGATTAGTTTCATATTGTCAGTTTCTTGGTTAAGGTTTAATATAATATCTTGCAAACGAGAATTATCTATCTTCAAGATTTCATTCCCTTCTTTTGTTTGCAACAAAAGGTTTTCTTTTTCTCTGTAGTCAGTAAGCAAACCATTCAACATATTTTCCAAACAATGGATTTTTTCATTGAATTACTAATGCCATAACTTTTCAATCTTTCACAATAACCCAATAGACCATTGTGTTCTTCACACAAAAATAGTATGAGTTGTGTGTGACTGATCTAAAATTTGGATGTTGCATTGAGCTTGGATCGATTGGATACAAACTTCCATCAACCCATAGATCACAATGCTTCCTGTCTTCCATCCTTTGGTGAGCTGGTAAGGTGGATCCTTTCAGATTTTTTCTTGACAGTGGAGCATATTCTGTGGGAAGATCAATATGGACATGATATCTAGACATCTAAATAATCGATAGATTAATCTAGTAGAAACCCAACTTGTTATATATATTAAAACTCGTCTTAATTAAAAAAATAAAAATTTATTTGGAAGAGTTTGAAATGACCTTGGCGCTCTTTTTGATCCATCACACTCCATGTTTCTTGCTTTATATGCAAAATCAAAGCTTCGTAGTTATGAGCAAAATATTTTTTCAATAAATTGTTGCTTAACATCCTTGTTAGAGAAATGAAATGCTGGCCTTCATTAGCTCTTAGTGGGGCATGAGATCTTTCCAATCCACAACTAGTGCTAGAAATGAGATCTTTAACTAGAGATAACAAGACGTTAACAAATAGGAAGAGAGAAAAATGCCAACCAAAAAGCAACCTTTACCACATGCGCCTTACAGCACAAGATCTACACCGGCACCAGCTATAACTTCACATGAGAAGGAACTCTCTCAACATACAAGAATCGTAGCTAGCCTCCTTCTCTTCTAGCACACACTTTCCGAGCTGTAGCTTCCACGATGAGACAAAGTTGTGCGTCTCCCCTCTCCATGCCTGCAACTAACATAAGAGAGGTGGGGGCTAGTTTTGCCGAGGCATTATATGAACAATGCACCCTACCCCATCAACAAGGCTTTTTGGCACCCAAATCTCTTAAACCATACTTGTATTTTTGGGCCCAAAGCTGTCTAAATCATTGGGATTTTCTTACCTTTCTCCTTCAAAATCTCGATATTTTAGATGTGAAAATACCATCATAGAGCCTCGATCTTTTTCTAGTGAGCTATAATATGGTCCATCTAGATCTATATTAGAATCTTCCTTTTGTCCTTACGTTGAAGTACTTAGCTTCATTCTTCAATACCCACTTCGGTCCTTTTGGGAATTACCTATTAGCAATCAGTACTTTCAATCACTCAGCTATATACTAAGTGAACAATACATTCATCTACACTATTTATATATTCAACTAACTAGTGATAGCCATCCATTTGGTAAACAATACATTAGTCTACATTCTGTTTCACAACGCCCATCTTGAGCTGGCCACCCATTTCTTACATTGCAAGTTGTCTCACAATGCATGCATGCATACATAATATATATCTATTTGTGAAATTAGAATAGAATATACATCAATAGAAAGGTATACCACTAAAATGACAAATAGGAAATAATTTGTGACTTTATTCGAGTCCCTAGCTCACGTGTCATTTGCTGCCCAAAAAAGGTATGAAAGAAATAACAGAGATAAGTAGAAAGAAAAGTTCACTCGCATGCCTTGCACAGCACTGAGAACCAATGACAAATACCCCGAAAAAGGAAGTTTCAAATTTTATTAGTATAAATATCAATATGGTTTTTTTTCTGCCATGTTCTGGAACGGAACACGTTCCTGTTCTGGTTCCGAAATGGGCAACTATGCTTGCAAGAAACCCTAATGAAATACGGCCTTATGCCCTGCAAAAAGACGTACAGTCACAAATGCCTAGCACACATATGATTTACAAGAAGAGTTTATGACAGAATTGTTCACAACATGAAATTTAACTCAGGACGTGCAGATAAAAGGCATGCTTGCCCGATCGATCCTACACAATGATGATAAAAGAAGCGTTGGTCATTGCATCTTCAGGATATTATTGTTAGTCAAGCTACCAATATCCCTGTTGCTTTTGCAGATCTTCGAAAATGTAATGTAAACAGAAATATTGAAAGAAGTTATTTTACAGGTAAACTCATGTTCTTGATCTTCTAGAATACTTTATCCAATTCTATTTGAGACTAAGGTCACTAATACTGAACGATCATGAATCATCTCATAAAATGCATTGTCAAATTTCATGCAAACATACAATGTGCACAAAAATCACATGTATTGAAACCCAATAGCCAATGAGTCAATCTGAAAACTCACTTATGTTTCATAGGATGATGTTGTTGGACCATTGAACAAAGTTTGAAATGTTACCCACATCTTTCCCGAGTTATACTTACTATGAATGAGATAATTATAAAACACATGAAAACGAATTGAAGTAACAAGACAAGCAATTAGGTGTTCTAAATTCTACAGGACTCTCCATCTTATCTTATAAAAAAGAATGCATACTGAACTATTTATGCAATTTCTTTAGGTGCACCTTTAAAAAGCAAGTCATACGCAAGACTATCCCAAGGCAATGAAAGTGAAAGGAGGCAACATCGAAGGGAAAGTGAACCATCTGAGCTTCTTCCAGTAGAGGAAGCAGCTGCATATGCATTCTTTGCTACTACAACCACTTTACGAAGAATAGAGTCTATCCCCGACTTAGGTCCCCTCGTCGCAGAGGCGCTTGAAGGAGATTCAATTTTCTCATGAACTCGACTAGCAAGACAAGACACAATAACATCAACTTGCCCTCGTCCTTTGGGTCCACGCATTACAAGCCTCTCAGATCTACCTCCATTATCTCCCAAATGAAGTAAACCTCCGAGGTTCCCTTTCCCTGCCTCAAAAGCTGAGCAGACTAAATCATAATTCACAAACCCTGAGAAAAGAGTTACCCTAGAAGAATTTGCACCTTGTGTATCTCCAAGTATAGGGCCGTTTGCAAAGCCATTCTGTGTAACCTCATCTCCATTGCCTTGATTTTCACCACCAGGAATTGCTGCTCCACCATATGCATGCAGCAACACACAGAAGCAATCCCCCTCCTCTTTCAGGATCACAGAATCGAAAGTGTCGTCGTAGTTATCCACATCAAAATAGATATTGGGGTATGCCGCAACTGTCTCCGAACCCTTGGAATGGTTTTTCTGAAAATCAACTCTACTTGGAGATGCATAAACTCTCTTTGTAACCTTATAAATCGGTGTCAAAGGCGTACCCGTTGATTTCTGATAGTTGTGCAATGATTCCTCGCTGCAAATTGCGACAGTCAGAGAATATGATGTGTGAGCAATCAGATTCAAGTAAAACGAGCGACACCAATCTACTTCCCAGGAATTTTCCCCAATAACCTTATCAAGCTCAGGCAACCATCTGCGCACAAAATAAGGTTGGCCCTCTTCGCCAAAGCCCCCATCACTGTAGTGGAAGCTCATCAATCTGACGAAAAAAACCAGATCATCATCATGTGAAGACTTTGCTGCATCCCCGCCGCAG
The DNA here is from genome assembly GCA_029204225.1 of Diphasiastrum complanatum. NCBI lineage: Eukaryota > Viridiplantae > Streptophyta > Lycopodiopsida > Lycopodiales > Lycopodiaceae > Diphasiastrum > Diphasiastrum complanatum. The sequence continues at coordinate 38,048,785 of CM055103.1, forward strand.
ATAAAGAACATATTGAGCAATTCCTTCCAGAATCGCATGTCAAGCTCGCCTCCTGAGCCCGCAGCTCTATCATCCTCCCCTGATTGTCCCAGAGATTCTGAATGTTTCCTCACTATGCTTAGCAGTTCTTGCCGCGACGGTGTATTCTTGGCTGAAGACAGCTGCTGAAAAGATTGCTCCATACTGCTAGAAGAAAACCTCTGCTCTCCTATGTCGCTACTTACCTTTTGTTTGAAAGATCCATCTGAAAAAAGAAATCCATCAGCAGAAAAGTAGACATGCTGCCAGTTATCATCTTCCTCGGCTCCCTGCTGCTGCAGCCTCTGAGTTCCACTAGGGTTTTCACCACCTTTTGATACCATCAGTTTTCGATTCTACCAACTAATTGAGCAAAGCATTTTTAATAACCGATTTCCTTGTAACAAACGCAGCAATCTACATGTTCACAACATAACGAAACCGATCTCCTCCCAACCCTTTTTCAAGAGAAGAAAGGGGTGTTTCTCCTCCGCCATCGCTGTGTAGCAGCGTCAGGGTTAGCAAGGCAGGAGACATACGCCTCCACATGAAGGAGCCCTTACACAATCTATTTTATAGGGTTGCTGGAATGCAAGTGTCATTGTTATGTACCACCAGCACAAATTGCAAAAGTATTAGGTTGGCACCACCGAGTATTAATTTGCTGGACCAATGACACTCTCACATGTACTCCTTAGACCTATAAATGATGGAGAGAGGTGGTCGAGGAAGGTGGCACCTCTGATAGTTACATGATATACCCTTCTTGCTAACTCTCTTAGCGATGAGCTTGCGAATGATTTACACAGGCTAATTAACACCGGGTAATGCTTCTTGGTTTCCAAAGGGGCTTGAACCAGAGATCAAAGAAACTTTGGATGCCAAGCTAACCAACTAAGCCCCTCGAATGATAACCCCTTGTAATGGCACTGACAAGCAATCATGGATGAGAGAGGGAGGCTTTGTATCTAACACGTGTGTGAAACAAATATCCAGATCTTTAACTTCCTAAGGCTTTGTTCTCAAGTTATCCCTTTAAAATTGGATTTTTTTTAATTTCTTATACTAAAGCTTTTAACAATAAAATCATGTATGTTTTAAATAATTATTAAGTTGGACAAACATATCTTGAAATTATTTATCATATTTTCTAAGGTAGCTAGCTATTGGAGGAGCTAATAGCATGCTTTCTGGAAACGTAGCTACACAAATTCTGATCTAACAAACCTCTAATGGCTTGACACCAGTAATGAGAATGTAAAAGATAATGCAAAGGAAATAGAGGCTTCAAGATATTGGTCTAAAGTACAAAGCAAAATATTCTAAATTATGGTAGTTCATCATGTTAGTGAAATTGGCATAGTTGACTTGTTGATTCTGTTTTAGTGTCATCAAAGATCATGGAAGGATACAAGGAATCAAGGTATTGAGCTACATCCAAGCTAACCTTTCCAACATTGACTATGAGTCTTTCATATATTTCATAATTGTTTGCCTCCTTAACATGTTAAAGTTCTTTTTTTGTAAAATCTTTGTCCATTATGGCTCTTTCAGACAGTTGCATTGGAATATAAACCTACCTAAATGAGCCTAATGTTGAAAAAATGATTCTAAGTTCTAACACCAATTTTGTGTAAAAAGTGAAGAAGTAGAGGGAGATATAGAGATGAAATAGAATTAGAGAAGGGCAAAACCCAATATCATTCCATTCCCTTGCCTTACAACTTATGGATCACATTTGAATGGAGAGGATGGAGGACTTCACACTTAGACGGATGCCAGAGCATCTCATTATGCAAGAATGTAAGGATGGAAATACAAATAGAAATCTTCCTATATGCCATCCACCATTTCTATGGATCTCAAGACAAAAGACTACATTATTCTACTTCCAATACCCACACATAATGAAATAAGCAAAATGGAAGAAACATTGAAAGCGAAACATCAACACCCCCCCCCCGTCTCTCTCTCTCTCTCTCTCTCTCTCTCTCTCTCTCTCTCTCTCTCTCTCTCTCTCTCTCTCTCTCTCTCTCTCTCTCTCTCTCTCTCTCTCTCTCTCTCTCTCTCTCTCTCTCTCTCTCTCTCTCTCTCTCCCTCCCTCCCTCCCTCCCTCCCGCCCTCCCTCCCTCCCTCCCTCCCTCCCTCCCTCCCTCTCTCTCTCTCTCTCTCTCTCTCTCTCTCTCTCTCTCTGGATTCTTCTATACCTTAAGATACCTCCCTATGTCGAATCACGCCAAAAAAAGCTTCTAATTTACAAGGTCCTATACTAATACCACCCCTAACCTCTACTTTGCTAATCAAATTTCCCACCAATTTTGGATAACATAAGCTCTAAGATGGTTCTAAGCTTAGCTTAAATGAACGGACATGATTGGATGCTACCCCATCAGGGTAAAATACCACCTTCCATGAAGTTTCCTCAGACCACTATATATCACCTACTCTCAACTAATGTTTCTCCACAATACGGTGTGAAGAGAGTTCAATAGGCTGCTCATTGCAGGAAGTGCACCCTATCAAGCTTGCTTTCTTCGACTTCTACTGTATGGTATGTGGCTTGTTTCTTTTCTTATTGATGCAATCATCTCTTTAGTTATGCAATCCGTCTTTGTCAAGAGGAAAATAACATAGTTCTTGGTGGTAAGAGGTCCGTTGTCCAGCGATGGACCATAATCTAGAAATTCACACACTCTATGTCATAAGTGGTCCGCTGTCAGTGATGTGGACCAGCAATGATCTGCTTTGAAATATTACACACTCTATGTGAGGAAGTAACCTGCTGGCCAGCGATGGCTATGCCTCACACTTTTGGCTCACTTTTTGTATATGTTCATGCTACATATGTAGCGATGGAGCAAGAGGAACATTTTTCCATAGTTGCTGTCTCTGATCGGCTCACCAGTGATTTTTGGACATATATACACTACTGATCACTTGTCTAAACTTCCATATTACTAAATTGTGTTGTCCAGCGATCCACCACATGTATAATATGTTGAATCATAGTTTTTGCAACAACAACACATAGACCTCTCTGCTGTCCAGCGATGAAGGGTCTATTCACTTAGTTGTCTATTGAGCGATGAAAGGTCACCCTTAAAATCCAGCAACAATCTCACTCTTGTTTTCATTCTATTCCACAAAACTATAGCTTAGAAGCTTGCATAAGATGCTAACAACTAAATACACAACATGCATAAAATTTTGTTATCTCTTTTGTATCTCTCATGCTACTCTCATACTTGTGCTCAATGCTAGTTTTTGCTACAAAGTATTTACTAGCATTTGATTAGTAATGGAGAAAACATTTACATCTTGTGTACATGGAGCATCGATTGCTACTACGGCCTTCTTTTACTTTGTTCATTTAGGTTTAGTTTCAAACCACATATTATTCAAGGGAAGGATGCTTTCATTCTACGGACGTAATCAACTCTCTATGACTAATGCAATGAAATAAAACCTTTATATGCTTGAACACCTCACTTCTTGCTCTTTATCGTCCACCGTTTATCAACCTGTTTTACATTCCTATAGACTTATAAGCTGTCCATTGGCAAGGTTTTCAATAAATGATCTTAGACAACATGGATATGCGTAAGATAAATGGTTCTTACATAAGGATTAGAATGGTACGAATATGCCCTAATACCTTGTAACAACCACGAAGACCTCATCAATAATATCTAACCTATCCATAATGAAGTCCTAAATACCATGGGTTGAAGTTGTAGTTATGATAAATGTGAGTTTATTTAGAACAACGAGCAGGACTCGCAAGAGGTTCTCAAGCGGGCTGAGATGTAGAGGCCATTGAGAGATCTCCAATTTTGTGGAACGATTTTTGCGGCCAATAAGCACCTGGTTTTACAGAAGTGAAAGAAGATCCACACTTTTCCAGGAGCCAAGCAGAATAATGTCATGTGTTGTAGTGGGTCCTACAATAGATTAGGGGTGGATAATGTTAATAGATTCCAGAGAATCCCCTAGATACCAAGCCAAGCTGAAATATAGAGCACCTCTCACCCAAGATTGAGGAGGTCTCAGAAGGAGGAGAGCAAAAAGAAGACGAGAACCGAGCATGAGAGCCAAGGAATGCTAGCTAGGAACACAGATTTATCTTTATGTGAGCCTACATGGTGAATCCCAAGAAGGAATGACCAAGTAGGAGCTAGTGTTATTTCTAGGCAAAGTAATAAATGTAGACCCCTCTTAAATAAAGTAGAGTGAGCCACCTTTTGATGGTGACCTCTAGTGGAAGAGCTAATTTCACTTGAAATTTTTAAATAAGTGGAATCGCCACTTGGGCTCCACATGGGCAACCTTCTTGTTTATTTAAGAGCCCCCCTCTCTTGTGAGGCAACTTTACTTGTATTTGTCATTACTCTTGTTGAATAAAGAAGATCTTCCACGAGTTATTGGAAATCTTGGAGCTCCTTATTCATGGCTGTTTTCTTGAGTGAATCTCCTACGAACATGCTTTGTATTCTCTTGTTTGTGGATGTGGAATAGAGTAAATTTCTTGTTGTCTTTCTTTATGCCATGTGGATTGTAGTTGTGGATTAGTTTTTTGTTCTTGCTTAAGTAGTTTTCAGCATCCATGTAAACTAGATAGGCTGGAATTGTGATTCAAATCTTGCACATCTTCTAACAATCCAGTCCTTGATCGTTCTTGGATTATCCAAGAATCAAGAGATGGGTGTTTCTTGATTCTTGGATTGCTAGTATGTTGTTTGGTAGTTAGTTTCTTGTTTCTTGTTCTTGATCTGTAGATTAATCTATGTGGTTTACTGTTTCTTGAATATCTAGAGTTAATTAGGAACAAGAATCACTGTTTGTTCACTTGTTTAGAACACTGATCTATTTCTGAACGAGTGTTGGTTGCATGTGAATGTGTATGCACGTAGTTGGTCGCATGTTTGGATTGGTTGTGGCAAAGGTTCACTGAGATCACCTTCTAAACTTATCCAAAAAAACCATGGTAAAGGCAAGGCAGACCAAGGCTATGAAAAACAAACATGTAGAAACACCATAGTAATTGAAGATGAATCAATAATAACCTGAATTAATAACAGGAAAACAAACATGTAAGAACAACCGTAGAAAAGTGTAAATATATTTCTATAAAAATTTTTTGTACATGTGTCTCATCCGCATCAAGGGAGACCAACTTTTTATCAATATCAACTTGTAAATCATTCCTCAACTTGTGAGTCATGCTAATCTATGATCTCTAAATCCATTTCTCCAGTTGGAAGTAACTTGGGTGGAGAACACTCTGCCACTACAACTGAATATGAATTTTCGATCACAAGTTTTATGGTCTCCTGCCTGAAGTGCATTATCTCCATTGGAGAGACCTTCGGACATTTAAATTGACAAAAACAAAAATACAGTAAAATGTTATTAATCAAAGACTAGTTATTTGGAATGTGATTATTAGGAATGTGACTATGAAAAAAACACCAAAAACACAATTAAATGTTATTAATTGAATATTAGTTATTAGTAATTATTAGGTATAGATTACCTCTTCTAGATTAGGTTCATCTTGTAGTGCAAGCCAATTGAAAAAGAATTTGCATTGCATTCCGTATACCAACCACAATTGACAGTATCAACCTGTTGGGAGGATTGCAGTATTCAAATATAAATGAAAGTTAGTAACAAAATTTTAACATTATGTAATATTGGATCAACACGCAGGAGGTTATAATAAAATCTACAACAAAAATAAGCGCACGTCAAACCGATATCCAAAAAATATTGTTTGAATATCGGATCAGTATGCATGATATGAAAAGAATCCAAGCAATAACTACAAGGGCGCGTTGAACCGATTTTTAAAATATTTGTACCTCTGCATCAACCATTTTCAGTTTCGTATATGCTATTGCATGTGGTACTGAAAAGAGTTCCAGTATTTTCTGAATATGGCTCCTGGAAATTGTGTGTGTGTGTGTGTGTGTGTGTGTGTGTGTGTGTGTGTGTGTGTGTAATAGAGTTTATCTTTAAACAAAATGGATTACACACACCCTCATCATTGACATATAAGGACAACACATATAAGCTCCAATGATCGCTGCAATCAGAAAACAATAAATTTATGAGAATGAATGTGAAATCAAAATTCATATAAAAAATTCAACTTAATAAAATCTGATAAAAATACGCTTACTTTGCTATGTATGGGAGCACAAGAATTGGAGTCCCCAGTCTGACGTATTGGAGCATATCATCGTGTAGACTTTTGAAATCAGGAAAATCAAAACCAGCCATGAATTGAAGTGGAAACAATGCTACATCTATAAACAATGGGGTCTGAAAAAACTCCATTCCGTATTGAACTGTCTCCTCTCCTACATTGTCGCCTATCATTTTATCCCTACTTTCCAATTCACCTGTATTTAATTTAGAAAGAGGAAGACCAACATTGGTCTTTGGCATCTTAAAACTGTATAGAGGACCTAGAGCTTTAAGATATGTGTTTAACAATTGGTCATAATGTACATATTTAGGAGTATTTACAAAAGCAAGTGCAGAGGGTGAAAGAAGTAATATAGACAAGCCACGCAAAGAATTGTCATTCAAAATTGATTCGACCTTTAAATTTAGAAAATCATCTAAATCTTTTTCTGAAACTGGTGGGGGGAAACTAATATTTGTAAGAGTAGGAGGAGACCGAGATTTTGATGGAGGAGGAGATTTATTAGGAGAGGAAGGTCTAGGAGGAGAAGATGAAGAGTGAGATCTAGGAGGAGAAGAAGAAAACTGAGGAGGAGATTGTCGAGCAGTTAGAATCCCATGCAGAGGAGAAGGTTTTGAAAAATCTCCTCATGAGACCTCTTCTTCTTGAAAACATTGGACCATAGCAGCGGGAGATGTTTCGCCATACACATCACATGCATTCTCAAAGATTTGCAAAAATCTGTGAGGGTCCGAACTACCGTCAAACTTTGGTAGATCTAGCCTGGGTGTACATCTCTCAAGATGAGCTCCGTGAGTGGCAGAAGCACCATTAAGGTTGGTTCTTTCCTGGTAGGGGTCAGCACCATAAGAATGGGCTCGTTCTCGTGAAGACTCAGCTCTATCAGGTTCTTGTCTCTCAAATGGGTTTGTGGATGGCTCATGTATTTGGGCCCGCATTCGGTAGAACCTATGACGTCTGATTTGTTCAGCTACAGGGGACTTGATCTCGTATGGATAATGTTCTGGGATTTTAGGATCCTTTTGTTGGTCCACTGGGTACCGTTGTGTCTTTTTTGGGTTGGGTATGTGTTTCTAGTGATTTTGGATTGGATTTTTGTGGTTTTTGGATTTTTTAGGGTGTTGAAGGAAGTGAAAGTGGAGACTCAGTATAAAATTGCTTTCTAGTTATATGAGTTTTTTTTTTTCAGCCTCTAAGGCTTTGGGAGATGGTGGTTCAATCGAAATGCCAATCAGATGTGTCGTTTGAAAGTTCTGTGGTCTGGCATGGAGTTGGTCGGTTGAGATGGTGAGGAATCCTGTCGGTCGAGATCGGACCTTGAACTGTCGGTCGATATCTGATCAAAACCCGTCGGTCGAGATCTGACGCAAACCTGTCGGTCGAGATCTGAAGCGAACCTGTCGGTCGAGATCTGACGCGAACCTGTCGGTCGAGATATGATCGAAACTCGTCGGTCGAGATCTGACGCGGACCCGTCGGTCGAAATTTGATCGAAACCCGTCGGTCGAGATCTGATGCAAACCCGTCGGTCCAGATCTGACGCAAACCCATCGGTCGAGATCTGATCGAAACCCATCGGTCGAGATCTGACGCGAACCCATCGGTCGAGATCTGATGCGAACCCGTCGGTTGAGATTTGAAAAAAAAAACATCGGTTGAGATATGAAGGAAAGCATCGGCTGAGATATGAAGGAAAGCGTCAGTTGAGATATGAAGGAAAGCGTCAGCTGAGATATGGAGAAAAGTGTGGGCTGAGATATGAAGGGAAGCGTCAGTTGAGATATGAAGGAAATGGAGCGTGACGGGACAGCTGGAGGAGTGTAGTTGATGGGTGTGGGCTCTGGTTTTGCAGTTTGATACTAAAGCAAGTCTGATCACAAATGGATTGGCCAGCAGTGCATTTGTGTTTGCAATTGTTGTGGCTTGCTGGTTGGTTTGCAGGTTCAGGTGCAAACAAGTTGGTGTTCAGACAAATTTGCAAGCAAGTCTATTTGCCTGCGGTTGTTGTTTCTTGCAGGTCATTTTGCAGGTAGGGTAGTTTGTGCAAGGTAGACTGCAGATGAGAATTGTTATGGATCTGTTCAAGAACACTGTTGTAGCAGGTATGGGTTTATGAGGTGTGGAGTTCAAGCAGCAACGGTGCCAAATGTTGACATTTTCAGAGTCTATAGAATCTGTTAACTAGTCCTTCTTTGTTTTTTTCGTCTTCTGCCTATCAGCAGAGACTGTGGGCACTTCTTGAGATTACCTTTCTTGTTTTAAGGCCTAGACTAGGCTGAAGGGGCAGATAATCATCGTAGTATTGTCCTATCTGTCAAAGGACATCCGGATGGGTCACTCTTGAACTGAATGCACATGCATAATCAACCAAAATGCAAGCCACTGCGTTCGACAAATGATCTACATTACTGCTCAGTTGAACAACGATGGATTCCTACTTCTACTTTGCTGCAAAATGAACTGAAATCAGATCCTAAGCACTACTATACTTGCATAAATTGACAAAACAAGAAACAAAAACTAATCTACAGCATGTTAGAAGTCCAAGAATCAAGAAACCAACCAGTCTTTTGATTCTTGAACATCCCATGAACATCAAGAACTGGATTGCAAAGAGATATGCAAGAACTAAACCACAGATCCAGCCTATCTAGTTTACTTGAATGCTGGCTCCTACATTAATCCACAAGAAAACATGAAACTTAATCCACAACTAGGAAAGCAAGAAAACTAATCCACTCTAAATCCACAACCACACACAATATGAATGGAAGGGCATGATCATAGGGGCATCACTCAAGAAAACCATCATGATCAAGAAGCTCAATGGATGCATCTAACTCATGGAGGCTCTTCTCATTTCAGCATGGAGTTGATAAAATACACAAAAAGCTCCTCTTTACAAAGAGGGAGTCTCTTAAATAAGCAAGAGAGCTCCTTAGATGGCATCCTAGTGGAATTTTCACATTTCACAAATTACAAGTGGAATAATGTTCTCCACTAGAGGTCACCATCAAAAGGTGGATCACCCTACTTTCTTTCCGGGATTCACCATGAGGCTTACACAGTTCTTGCTTGTCATTACTACTAGTATTCCTCGGCTCTCATACTTGGCTCTCAGTCTTCGTTCGTCTCGTCTTCTCAGAGACCTCCTCAGTCTAAGGTGAGAGGTGCTCTTGAGTTGCTCTGTCCGAGTATCTTGGGGATTCGTCAGAATCAGCCAACAAAAATCCACAAGGCACTCTACGGATTGAAACAATCACCCAGAGCCTGGTTCCAGAAGATCAACACATTTCTGATAGAGAATTGTTTTATTCCAAACTCGACAGACTCAAATGTCTACTTTAAATTTGTATCATATTACTTCATCATCATCACTCTCTATGTAGATGATACACTCTTATTCAATAACAATCTGAATTTGATGAAGGATACAAAATGCATGCAACTGGCCCAAGAATACAAAATGATTGACATGGGTCCAGCCACTATTGTCTCGGAATCCAAATCCAACGAGATCGACCCAACAGACTATTTTTTATCAATTAGCAACGATATCTCAACAACGTGCTGAAAAAGTATGGAATGACCAACTGCAAACCAAGTCACTTTTCACTCAACCCTAGACTAAAGTTATCCAAGGAACAGTCTCCTGAAACATAGACAGAAAAGGATATAATGAAATGCTACTCGTTTCAATCCATCATTGGCTCACAGATGTACGCAATGATCTGCACGCGACCAGACCTTGCATATTCAATTAGTACACTTAGCCAGTTCCTATTAAATCTAGGCTTAACTCACTGGAAATTGTTAACAAAGGTCATGAAGTACATCCAAGCAACGAAAACTCTCAGCATCTGCTATGGAGGCAGCCAAACTGCCAACATACTTGAAGCATACACAGATGCGGATTGGGCAGGAGATGTTGATACCAGAAAATCAACTTCTGGCAATCTCATGAAACAGCTGGAAGCAGACCTCAATTGCATTATCATCAACAAAACCTTAGTCTTACTTGAAAAGGTTTTGTCACATGGAACCGCATCAGAAATTTCATTAACTCTGTCAGCCTATCTTGTCTCAGGACTGAACATGGCCTCTCCTCATGTGAATCTAACTTCCTCTTCTTCACCTTTTCTCACGAAGACCTTGGCCTTCTCTCCACCTCCTCCACTATTAACTATGATAACAAATGGATTTTTAATGCTTTGGATAAGCCGGGCAAAATTTTCTATTTCTCACTCTACTCTGCAACCAAAGAGCCACAACTTCACCTTCTCTTGGTTCAACTCTAAGTGGAACCTTTCCCCCCTCATCTTTGGAAGACCAGATTCCGTCGAACCCATACAATCAAACCTGGTAAATATATAATCTTCTCTCTTAGGATTCTCCAGCTTTCTCTTCTAGTGCATGCCAATTACATTGGGATAATGTGTCACATGTTTGCTCTAAGTGCAAAACATCAGATGAGGACGTAACACATCTATTCTTTCATCGTTATGTGTAGCGCAGGCATCCCAAAGGGAGCCAGGAACCACGACTTAGCTTTCCAGCCTTCAACTCTTGCCATCCAAACCCACTTGACATACAAGCAGCCAACTCGCCAACAACGATCAGACTTAACCCACTTGAAGTTTCAAAAACCAACATTGAGATCCAACCTGGCGCCATGCCAGATCGGGGGTCCCGATGTGGGTGACTTCCCTCCAAGCAAGCCGCCCGACATACATCAAACTTGACCAACTCGAAGCTTCGTTACAAACGAGTAACATCTATTCCAAGCAAGCGGTCTGACTTACATCAAACTTAACCAACTGAAAGCTTCGTCACGAGCGCTGGAAGCCAACCTGGCGCCACGCCAGACTGGACAGCCATAAATAGGTAACTTCCACCCAAGCAAGCCATCCAACTCAGCCGACAGGTTAGAGCCTGTTTCCCAAGAGCTTAACCCATTCACGTTCATGCAAGGAACACTTAGAACCACAAGCCGTGACAAATATGGAAACAACCTGTTCCTGGACCAAATGGTCCCGACAGCATACCGCTGGCGCCGCGGACCGAATGGTCCCGACGGCATACCGCTGGCGTCCCGGGATATGACCCTCAGCTATGTGCCAACTTAAAAATTTGGAAGCGGCCTTACAACTGGCGCTTTTACCGAACACTGAAACCCAGAAGGTAATCAGAGTCGGTTTGAGAAAAATCCCACTTTATTGATAAATCTGAGAAGGTTACATTTCAAGTGTGTGACCGACCCTAGTCTCCGGGGCGCTAGCATGTCAAGGCGAGAGCCATGACAACATTCCAGCAAGGGAGGCTGAGACTTGGTTGGAGCTCGCCCTGAGTCGCAACCTGCACTCCCCTATAGTATTGGTGTGATTCGGCACCCCCCCTCATACCAAGCACTCTACCCAAGCTGGTAAAGCACGTTTTTCTCTCTCTAGATTTTATTGATCCCCAGGCTTCCTTTAATCATGCCTAGATCGTGTGAGGTGATTGCACATCGATCTGAGCTCTTTGGACTCCGCTAGAACCGATCAAAGATTTTCAGCCATAGGAACTTGGCGCCGGCTGGATTCTGGTCACAGTGGCGCCGGGAGTTATAGTTTTTTTTTTTTTTGGAATTTTAAAAGTTTTTTAAATTACAATTATTGTATTGAAAAAAATATTTTTAAAATTACTATAAAAATTTTAATCAATATTTTTTAAAGTTTTAAATTTTTTAAAATCTTTACTTATATTTACGTAAGTTCATTGAATATTTAAACATTAAATAAATGCAAATGAAGTTACTTTATAATAATCGAGATTAAATGATGTGTGAAAATATTTAAATCATCCTGAAAAAAATCTTTTCATTTCTTAAAACTACTAACAGTATTTTTTTTACAAAAAATATTATAAAAACACATCCAAAATTAAAATATTATAAACTTGACAAATCATTACAATTTTAGTTTTTGGTAATGATTATTAATGTTAAAATTTTTAAAATATTTCAAATTCTTGATTTTAAATCATTAAAATTTTTTTTAAGAATATTAAAGTCAATAAAAAAAATTTCAAAACACAATACATCAAAAAATATAAACGCAATTATTCTTTAAAACAAAAGAGAATTTTTTATTCCCAAAAATCATCGAGGTCATTCACATTTTTTTCTTTTTCTTGAGTAGCCACTGTATTTTCAAGTGGCACCTCTTCTACAGTTTTCTCGACTACCGTAATCACATTATAATCTTGAACCAAGACATCAGCAAATTCTCCTATGTCACCTACTTTTTTGCTAGAAGGAGGTTGAGGTTCCTTGGACAAGGGAATCACTAAATCCTCGCTATCTAAATTCTTTCCCATCTCAGATAGCTCATTTGGCAAAACTGAAAGAGATTTCATTCTCATGTTTACAAAATCAACTAAATTGGTATCTAAATCTACTGCAACAACATGTCTGCCTTTTTGAACAACACATGCGCTCGTAGTGCCGCTACCACTAAATAAATCCAAAACCCAATCAGCTGGGTGAGAAAAAATATCAATTAAATGATTAATTAATTGTTGTGACTTTTGGTAGGGACAAGCCATGGAACCCATCATTGGATTTTTTAATTTTTTCGTTACGGCTGAATATTGGAACAAGTTTCCAAAACTTGTCAGTCCGAAAGTATTGTAATGAAGCATTGAACGTTTGCCATCCAAAAGAATAATAACCGATGATTATGTATTCTGTTTCATTGCAAAGTCGTTCTCCTCCCGAGTTTCTGACATTGGGCTTGTACTTGACATGAAACATTACAAGTAAAATAAATTTAAAATTTTAATTATAAAATAAAAAATTCAAAATAAAATTATGAATTAAAATATGAATTAATTATTCAGGAACTTAAAGACTTACCACACAACATTTTCTATAACAGTTGTGACTTCAAGAAAACCTTGCATAAAACTATGGATTTTAGTGAATTTGAAGGGGGAATCATTATTTAATGATTCTTTCATTTGAAATCCATATGGTATATTGGCAATGCAGATTGTATAAGGCTTTTTTTTAAAAAAAATTTGAAATTTCTCTACAACCGCCTTCCTCAACCGAGTAGAAACATGGTTGATCATCAACACTTTTGCAAAAGGTAGGTCTCAAATGGATCCTCCTCCGCAATGGTCTCACCCCGTGCCAATCTCTCCATGTCCTTTTTTTTTTTGCTTTTGCCTTCAGAATATGCCTCTTGAATTTCTCTAGAAGGACTTTGTTTTTCTTATCTTTGGGAGACTGAAAAAGAAAAATCTATGCTTAGCACGGGAGACACAAAATATAAAATAGAATGAAAGACTTAAAGCATCAAAAAGAAATAATTAAATAAACAAAAAACTATGCTTAGCATAGGAGACATAAAATTGAAAAAAGAAACAATTAATAAGCACCTTTGCTAAGCATGGGTGAAATAAATACCATGTCTCTAAACAAAATCAATAATGGACTCAAAGATTCATTTTGGCTACTCAGAGGATAAAGCCTCTGGCACTCTTCGAAATCTTGACAATTTAGCCCTGTCACAAGGGCTTCTTGAACTTTCATAAATATTTTATGCCTGCATTAAAAAAGCACAATTGTTAAAAATCCAACAAAATCATGAAAATCACTTTATTACAAAAGGTAACATGAAAAGAAATATTTAGATTATGACTATTACCTTTGAAATTTTTTTCCCATTTCTGTCAGAGAAAGTTGAGTATCGGCAACTCTAGAAAGAACACTTATTATTAGCTTTGAAGAGCTAATCTCTTGCATATTCTTCCACTTTGATATTCCCATTTATGTAGGGATTGGCTTCAGAGTTTGAGTGCTGACAACTTTTTTTTTTTTTTTTTTTTTTTTGACTTTGAGGCACCTTGAGCAGGTTGGCCTTTTATTTGAAAAGTTTTCCATTTATAAAAAATTTTATCAAGAAGGGCCCACACCTAAAAAAAAATAAAGTTATTTGATAGAAATTTAGGGAGTATTAAAATTGAGTTCAAAATTTTAGTCTGATAAAAACAATTCAAAAGGATTACAACATATATTATGACCAGAGCATTCCATGACGAACATAGCAAAAAACATTATCTGGCCACTACAAAAAACAAGCTGAAAAAAATTATAATATTTTGTAAGGCTCTACGTAGGATTTTTCGAATCAAAAGACAGGCATGTCTCTTGAGCACAGAGTGCTTTCAGATCTAGTTGATTCACATCTCCTGCTTTGGAGACTCTCACGTATTTTTTGTGAAAAAATTGAATTCTTTGTATCACGGTCATCTTCATCCGGTAGTCCTGATCAATATTATGGTCCCAAGCTAATAATTTGGCTTCTTCCACTGTCAGGCCAGCAAATGCAACAGCACTCATAGTTTGAAAGGTTGGAATATGGGGATACTCTTGAGATAACTGTTTTTGGGCTTGTAAACTGTGTATGCCCCCAAGAACAAAAAAATGATATGAATTTAATAAAGAAAAATCAAAATTTGCAACAACGTTGCATTCGTTGGGATCAACCAAAACAAAAAAAGGAGTAACTATTGATGAGAAGAATTGTGAGATGCTCTGATACGTGTAATGAATCTAGGGGAGAAAAATTCACGAAACAGTCGCGACTCTTTTTCAAGATTCGGATGGAGTTCAGATGCGTTCACTGGGCACTGCCAGCTGAAACACTCTTACAATCCTCCAGAGAGTAGTCAGTTACTACTGATCTACGTTCATAAAATTAATATAGCATTTGACTTAATTTTAACCAAGGTGCGAAATTCAAAGGAAACAAGAAAACTCAGACATATGAAATAAACAGCATAAGCATTCAACATCCAAAATCAGACACAACTAGAAAATAATTTATATTGATTTTCTCTGATTTCTTCAGGGCATTGCATGCGAATCCACGCAGTGCGTTGGCATGAGAGAAGCACGGTTCTTCACGAGTAGCAGTCTCGCTTCACTAGCGGACAATTGGATCTTCTGATCCTAGACAGAATTATCTTCTCGCACGCAGGTGGAGCTTCTGTCTGTGTTCGTCTTGATTGCTTACTAGCATCAGACTTCTTCAGTGTCTCTTCTCTTAGTTACACTCTGTGTATCCTGTTCTGATATATGTCAAGTATTATCTAGTAAGTATGGTCTCTCTATGTAAACCTAAGATTAGAGTGATTATACATCTACAACTAATCAGGAAATTAAAAGAGTGGCAGATTAGCCACTACCTAGGAAGTATCTGTTGACATCATGCCATCAGGTCAGATCTCTGTACTTCTAGGTACTTGCGTGATCTCTAGTGGTACTCCTTGGAGCGTGAGGATAGAACGAGTTTCGTTTCCATATTCAAGTATGTCTATATCTGTTTCATGCTTAGCATAGTGGTTACTAAATATAAAATTCTTTGAACTTTTAGATAAAAGCCTTTACTCATTCTATTTTAAACTTGATTTTTGTTTCTGTCCAGAGCATGAAGCAATGCTTAAAAATGGTTCTAGCTGCTATTGCTGAGGTAAAAGATCTGGTCTATTCATTACGGAGTTCAAAAGGTGTATCTATTGGATCTCTCAAGCCTGCTTCTACTACTGCTCAGGTCACAAAGCCGGCCTCTGAAAACGTTGAGGATGATACTGTAGTTGTCCCTCATTCCAAAAAAAAGAAATCTCATAATATTTCTAAGTCTTCTCCCACTAGACCCAAGTCACGCCCAAAGACCATGGCTACACATTGCCATAAGTCCATCCCATCTACTGAAAGCAAGAAAGCCACCACCGAACCATCGATATCTCTACCTGGTGCATCCATCCACCCCTTACAAGATAGCTCTGAGCTTGCCAAATTAAGAGAAGATATTCAGAAAACAAAAAAATTACAGAAACAACTTTGATTTTAGATATAAATCAGTGTGATAGGCCACTTGTAGACCCAATAACTGGAGACAGGCCAATGGAAGTAAGAGAACCAAATTAAACACATGTACATAACTTTAAAATGAAATCTAAAGATCATACACAGGCCATAGTTGAAGAAACAAAGTGTTTCTGATTACAAAGCCTCGCTAGCTTTCAGCCCTTCACCTGACGAAGATGTTTGCGAACTCGAACAGCTGGAGACACGAAACACGAAGAGTTTCGCAAACACGAAAGTCAACGGAGACTAAGACAAATGGTTTGCGAACACGAAGGATCCACGAATGAGATTCCTTTGCGGTCCAGCAAGAGAGAAAGGCAGACGAGGTAAACAAAACCAACAGTGGAAACGAAACTCATTCTGTCCTCATGCCCCAAGGAGTACCACCAGAGATCACGCAAGTACCCAGAAGTACAGAGATCTGACCTGATGGCATGACATCAGTAGATACTTTCTAGGTCGTGGCTAATCTGCCACTCTTGTAATTCCTTGATTAGTTGTAAATGTATAATCACTCTAATCTTAGGTTTACATAGAGAGACTGTATTTATTGGATAATACTTGACATATATCAGAACAGGATACATAGAGTGTAACTACGAGAAGAAACACTGAAGAAGTATGATGCTAGTAAGCAATAAAGACGAACACAGACAGAAGCTCCACCTGCGTGCGAGAAGATAATTATGTCTAGTATCAGAAGATCCAATTGTCCGCTAGTGAAGCGAGACTACTACTCGTGAGAGAACCGTGCTTCTCTCACGCTAACGCACTACGTGGATTCGCATGCAGTGCCCTGAAGAAATCAGAGAAAGTCAATATAGATTATTTTCTAGTTGTGTCTGATCTTGGATGTTGAATGCTTATGCTGTTTATTTCATATGTCCGAGTTTTCTTGTTCCCTTTGAATTCCACATCTTGGTTGAAATTAAGTCGAATGCTGTATTAATTTTATGAACGTAGATCAATAGTAACTGACTACTCTCTGGAGGATTGTAGGAGTATTTCAGCTGGCAGTGCCCAGCGAACGCATCTGAACTCCATCCGAATCTTGAAAGAGAGTCGCGACTGTTTTGTAAATTTTTCTCCCCTAGATTCATTACACGTATCAGAGCATCTCACAATTCTTCTCATCAGTGGTATCAGGGCCACCCTGCCATATTCTGACATAGCCAAGAAACTAGCAGATCCATGAGGCCAAGCATTCAGACAATTAACCATCAAGAAAAGAACAGACTTCAAGAAGCAATGGCTTCAATCAGCAGCATGCGGAGCAAGATCTACACTATACTTAATTCTTCAGGATCTAACTTTCTATCCTGGAAAGTTAAGACATCTTTGATACTCAAGGGCGAAGGACTTTTTCCCTGTGTGGATGGCACAGAAGAAATACCTACGACAACAGGCAAGGAGCTATGCGAATGGAGGGAGAAAAATGACAAGGTAGTAGACGAAATCAAGAAGTCAGATTATGATACTGGAAGATCAGTTGACGATCTACAGTGGGATGGAAAAGACCTCACCTGTTTCATGAGAAAGATGAATGATATGTTTCTATCACTACATGCAGTATCAGCTGAGAAGCATCTCACATATCTGTTGAGAGCCTCATCCAGATCTTTCCAGACGACACGAACCCTCGCAAAAGATCCTACCATGAACCTCGAAAAGGCGATTGTCGAGATTCGAGAGGAAGTCGAGGCCAGAGAGCATCTTGATCACAAAGATGGTTCTAACCAGGCACTCTACGGCAACAGAGAAAAATCAAAAAAGTAGTTCAAGCCTAAGAGGGAGTCGAATCAGAGGCAGGATCGTGACCAACAAACGGAGGGGACCAACAAAAGCAACTGGAAGACCAAAGGGAGGTCAAAACGACAAGATGCAGACAAGAAGACCTGTACGAGATGCAAAAGAGACAGGCATACAGTAGATACCTGTTGGTTCAATACCAAGATTGAGTGTATCCATTGCCATAAGAAGGGTCATGAAGCCATGGATTGCCACTAGAACCCAAGAAATAGATCAGCACAGAACAGACAAGAGAACAATAATAGTTCTTCCTATGTCGAGGAGCCCGAGAGTTCGAAGATGGGCAAAGAAAGAACGAACAAAAATTGTTTGATCGCCTACATTTGTGAAGATGTGTGTGCAGCATCAACGTCTGACACACACGAGGTGATCCTGGATTTAGGAGCCACCTTGCACTTCGTGACATCAAGACGAATCATGTTTGATTTTAGAAGTGCAGATGCCTCAAGATTCATAAATCTTGGAGATGGATCCAGACATCAAGTGAACGATATTGGTTCACTCTGGCTCAACACCAACAGCAGAGACAGACGACTCGAAGACGTTCTGTTCGTGCCAACTCTACAGCAAGACTTGCTCTCTGTAGCAAGAATAGTAGATGCAGGGATGCGTGTGACGTTTTATAACGAAGCATGCAATGTGATTGATGCCAGCACCAGCACTCTCATTGCTCAAGGCAGAAGGAAGGGCAACCTATATCATCTAAAGGTGCGCCTACTTGAAGATCAAATGCATCAGACCCATGACAACTTGCCAGACACTCTGTGACACAGAAGACTCTGCTACATGAACTCAATGGCACTCTACCAGGCAAGTCATCATGGAGCAATAACAGGGGTTAGCATCTCGAATGCAACCAGTTCAACTACTTGTGATGCATGCTTGAAAGACAAGATGTCACGCACACCATTCGTCAAAGACTCCTACAGAACGACAAAGATTCTGGAGCTGGTGCACTCTAACATCTGCGGTCCATTCAGCGTGATCTCAGTAGGAGATTCAAAATATTATATAACTTTCATTGATGATTATAGCAAGTTTGCCAGAGTGTATTTTATTCAGAATAAATCTGAAACACTCGATAAATTCACAGAATATGTGAATTGGACTGAGAGATGCACATGCAACAAGGTGAAGCAGATCAGAACAGATGGAGGTGGCGAATATATCTCGAATCGCTTTACTGGCTTCTACAATGATTGTGGCATCATTCACAGAAGAACTGCAGCCTACACACCGCAACACAATGGTGTTGTTGATGAACGAAAGAACATGACCTTGATGGAAGCAGCCAGATGCATGAGGGCATACTCAAAGGCTCCAAGGGCACTGTGGGCTGAAGCAGTAGCTACAGCCGCATACATCCAGAACAGGACAGATAAATCAGGTGTTCCTCACACGACACCACATGAGCTATGGTGGGGTAGAAAACCCAACCTGTCTCACGTCAGAATATTTGGCTGTGCAGCATATGCACATATTCCTGATAAGCTTCAAAGAAGCTTGATGAGAAAGCCGAGCAAGGATTTTTGGTAGGTTATGACAACAATTCGTCATACTACAGAATCTACATGCCAGACACGAACATTGTGAAAACAGTGAGGGTGTCAAATTCGACGAGAGCAGGACAATGGCCAACGAAGGCCCTGTTAGCTATGAAGTTCTGGAAAGACAGTACTATGACCTGCCGCCAACGTCAGAGGGAGCAGAGGACGAACACGAAAACAAAGATTTTCGAATCATCTCCCATTCGAACGACGAATCAGATGAAGAAAAAATCGAGAGGCAACCTGCCGTCGCAGTTCTTGTAAACCAAGATGGTTTCGGATCAAGCAGAGCAGACAAGGGCAAAGGCATAGCTGTTCCAGGAGGATCTCCCAGAAGGTCGACAAGACCATGAAGAGTGCCAGCAAGATTTGTGCCAAGCAGCTTAGCTTCCACATCAGAAGAATTCTGCGGGTTCAGTGGCGAACCACAGATATTCGAGGAGGCGATTGAAGGTCTTGAAAAGGACAAATGAATCCAAGCCATGAACGAAGAGATGGAGTCCATGAGGAAGAACCAGATATGGATGTTGGAGCCATTACCTCATAAGCGCAAGACTTTCAAATGCAAATGGGTTTTCAAACTCAAATATGGACCAGACGGAAGTGTGACGAAATACAAGGCAAGACTGGTAGCGAAGGGTTTCTCTCAGAGATACGATATTGACTACTCTGAAACCTTCTCTCCTGTCGTCAAACATTCATCCCTACGTCTGTTGTTTGCATATGCAGCAGCTTATGACCTCATGATCCACATTGTGGACGAGAAGACAACCTTCTTGCATGGCGAATTAGACCCCCAGGATTTGTCTCGAATTCACTTCTTGACTATGTATGCAAAATGCATAGGCATCTACGGTCTGAAGCAATCAGCCCGACAATGGTACAAGAAGAAGGATCAGACCCTGAAATCATTGGGATTCAAGCCTCTGTTGGATGACTCCAATGTGTACGTCAGAGTTACAGATGGGCAGATCATCATAGTGGCTGTATATGTGGACGACACTTTGATACTGTGCAGGAGTGAACAACTAATTGCTGAAATAAAGACAGACATCTCGAAAAAACGAGAGTGTTGAGAATATGTCAAGTTCTGAATTGAGAGGCATTAGTGAATGGGATTTCGAGTTTCAAAAATCATTTGTTCTCTTGAATTATTATTTCATTTGTAATTATGATGGTTTTATGAAGTTTGCAACAAAAAACTTGTAGTTCTTTATTTAAAATATGCATTTTTTGGCTTTTTTTTAAAACAAAATTTAGAGATTTATTAAAAATATCCATGATTTTGGCCTACAACTAGGACCATTAAAAAACACTAAAAAAGAATACTCTTTTTCAGGTCAAAGTCCCAAAACAAATGTCATCGTGTTATAGATTGCTCATTGGAAAATCAATAAGTAAATGAATGTCATTGGTAAAAACACTTTGGCCTCCTCCAAGTTGGAATTGACATGTGTGAGGCCCAAAATATGGGAAGGGATATGCCCCCAACTGGGCTCCCAAGTTTGGCAATTTCACAATAGACAGACATAGTCAATTTGAATCTTATAGCCTCTTGTATGTGCATGTGTCATAGTTTGCATTTGTTGACCCAACAACAATAGTTTACAATAGTTTTTAGACTTAGACACAAAAACATTGGACCACGATAATGAACAAAAAAAAAGGATTGAGCTCAATGCTAAGATCTCCTCAAAATTGGTTCCAACTGTTTTCTTTTGCATTTATGTTGTAAATTTCTTCTAACAGTTTCATTGAGGTCATCTGCACACTTAGATGGAGTGGCTAGCCATTGAACTTGGCGATCATCAAGCTTGTTCAGTTGTTGTTTGGTCTGTCTCGGGCCCTCGCCTAAGATTTTGGGCCCCCAAGGGCTAAAGCTCCCATTCCCGAGGCCCTAGCTTCTAAGTTCAAAGCTATTACATTTAGGAATGCCCACCAAGTTGGGGAACTTTTAATATGTGATACATTGATATGGGCTCAAAATCTCCCATAAAATATTTGTATTTCATGGGCCCATGGACAGCAGGTTGTACATGCGTTCAAATTTAATAGACTAATTTCGAGATGTATTTGTGGGCCCTCGAGCTTTGGGCCCAAGCTGGGCTTGGGGGGAACATTGGGGATTCGGGATTTGGGAATCATGAACCTTTTTTGCAATTTTTAACGCTAGTTCTATTTTCTTATGAGTATCATTAGTTTTAAGCCTGAGGCCTCGAGTTCGGGACCGGGGTCCCGGGGGCCGGGCCTCAAGCAGCCTGGGAGCCATGGCCTGCGCTATATTCTGACATGGATGGAGAATCATTGTCGTCGGGGCCTTGACCATAATCATCAGAATTCCCAAACAAAAATTAGGGGCCCAAGAATCATCATCGCGATCCCAACAAACAGCTAAGCTCACCCTCACCTCAGCCAGCCCTACCTCGAGATTCGAGAATCGACATCACTCTCCTTAGAAACTGAGGGCCACACAGACAGGAGGGTCAGGCCAAGCTTCATGGTCGGTCAGGCGCAAGGCCTTCGTCGACATGACGCAGCCCAGCTCCACCCCCCGCAGCCCCAGCTCTGCACCGAGCTAGGGTGTAAGGGGTGGGGACTCGGGACTTGGGACTCCCCAAAAAATTTGAAAAGAAGAGCCTTGCTTGCCCACTTATTATCAATATACGCATGGTTTACAAGTTGCCAAAATGGTAGCGAGCGGGCTTGGTATTTGGAAGTTGCAATGCATGTCAAACTTGAAAAAAAAGGTATATAAAAAAAATGTTTGTGAATTGATTGAAAGAAAAAACATGAGTTTAATTTTCTAGGCCCTTAAGCTTCCATATTT
This sequence comes from Diphasiastrum complanatum, assembly GCA_029204225.1. Lineage (NCBI taxonomy): Eukaryota > Viridiplantae > Streptophyta > Lycopodiopsida > Lycopodiales > Lycopodiaceae > Diphasiastrum > Diphasiastrum complanatum. Next base: position 38,071,113 of record CM055103.1, read on the forward strand.
AACAATTTGCTACTAATGCAACCAACTATGTAATGTTTGTCCTCTTTGTATGATGTAGATAATTTCTAGTCATGTTTTTTCCTTGCTTGATAATTATAAATGTTCACGCATTGACAAAAACGTAAATTAGAGTCCATTGCCATCACTCTCCAAGTTCTATGTGAGAGATTAACTTACAACACCTACGTTTACAAATGACACGCCATTGTAAGTCAAATGAGAAATTACTTGTAAAGAAAGATGATAGGGTTAACTGCTCTAAAGTTGTCTTTAAAGAGTAATTAAAATTGCTATTCTAAACTTGTGCCTATTAGTTATACTTATCAAAATGGCAATTAATAAGCATGTGTAGTAGAGATTCTAATATGTTATAACAAGGGCAAGGCTCTATAGTATGAAATTTTTTGTTAAGCTTTGTTAAGAGAGTTGATTGACGTAGTTTCAATCAAACAATTTTAAGCATTTCAATGAGATACGTATGATAAGTTCGAAGTGTTGTTGTCACACAATACTACATGGTGTTTCCTTTCCCATTTCCTATTAAGTGTAGCATCAAGTACAATGATTTGAGTAGCATTTTGTTGGATTTATTCCTTCTCCCTAAATTTGTAAGCTAATCTAGTTGCATTCATGCAATCCTTATGATTTGAAGCCTTTTAACTTCATCAATTTTTGCAAGTCACTGCCCGTAAACAACTCATAAGGAACCCCCAAGACTTCCTATTATGAGTCATAACGGTCATTTCAAATTCATGTTAGGAACTTGTAAGCAACTCGTAAGTGACACATATAGAAAGTTATTACGAGAGCACTACAATCACTGTTCGTAAATGATCCATAAGAAAAGATGTTACAAGGGCACTACGATCACTGTTTGTAAAGAAACCGTAGGGGAAGCTGTTACGAGGCAATACGAACAAGAAACGAAGCTCTACGAGCAACGATGTAAGACGATGTCTCTAACAAAGATCCTACAAGCAGTTTGAGAACACATCAAGTTTCTACCCACAAAGCGCTTTTAGCTTGTGATCACAAACCTATAGATATACATGAAAAAGGCCAATAGGCCTCATCTGCAGAAATACACGAGAAAATGCCACAGTCAAATATTGCAACTAGACCGCATGTTGGAAGAACTGCAACCGCACCGCAAGGGGCCTGCATGCGGTTCCTCACAGTCCCAAGTTTCGAAGGGAACAAACCGCAATGCACACCACCGCAAGGCTCCAACTTGCGGTCACCTATGAAGTCAACGACAAACTGCCAAGGCACTGTAGGACCAAAGTCGCCGACGACGTCGAAGTCCTCGACATGTCCAAAGTCACCAAAGTTTGTCGGACCCCAGCCAAGAGCCAAAGCCAAATGTTGAGCAGAGAAAACGTCGAACAAGTCGAGTTCGAGACCAAGGCTCGACGAGCGTGACAGTTTGAATGTCACGTTCAGCAGTTAAGCAAAGCTACAAGACAGAGGCATATAAGTTAAGTGATGTTTTTAGCCTAACCTCTCTTGTAATGCTTAGCTAATCAATCTTCTAATCACACATGGCATGATATATATATATATATATATATATATATATATATATATCACCCTTGCTCAGTTCCGAAGGTGGCCGTCCCAAATGAAGACCAACTGCTCCATAGAAGAAAAAGATATAAACATATGCACATCAGTGACATGCAAAGATTGAGAAGATTCAATAGTCACAGTGTGACAAACACAATAGTCCTAGCAGACAAAATGCACATTTGCCTTCCTAGCCTTCGTTCGGGACATCTGCTTCTTTTTCTTAAATTTTGATGCCATTTGATCTAGTTCGTCAAAATATTTGACTTGTTTCTTGTCACGAACTCTTTTTTTTTCTTTCTTCTAGTTGGATCCAAATGGTATGCCAAAAACTGCTTCCTAGAGGCCACAACCGTGGAATCATAAGCTTTCATGACTCCTATGACATCCTTGAAAGTTTGAAGCATGTTTCACTTACATTCGTTCTGATAATCAGCTGGTAGAACTAGGAGAAACTGCTACAATGCTTTGTCTGCAAATCCATAAATTCTTGCAGGTAAGAGTCTAAGCTCTGTGTACCCATTTTGCAACTCACAAATCTTTGATAAAAGTCATCCACAACCACAAACGATTTTCTGAATACTTTCCTGAATTCTTCTTATCTGGTGGGTTTGGGTTGCAAATCACGCCACCACGATGAAGCCTTTTCTCGAAAGAACACAACCACACTCTCAATCTTTTTCTCTTCTTGAATTGCATGTAGTTTGAAATAACTAGTTCACTTAATTAGCCAGTCGTCTACCACTCCTGGCTTATTCCCTTTCTTCTTGTGAAAATTGTCAACTATTAACATTGTTTTATTTGGCAATTTTGGCCTCCAAAGTGAAATCTCAACTTAGAGTTAGTTTCATAAATGTCAATAAGGCTCTAAATAGTGTTATTACTTTTTTTAACAAGTAGATAAGTGGATGAGGTCTAGTTTGGACCCATTCTAATTGGTTAATTTTGGTACATTGCATTTGGACTAGTTTTTCTAGTTCTACTAAAAAGCAAAGATGAGGTGTTTGATGTCTTTGTCAAGTTCAAGATTGCAAGATGTTCATTTTCTAAATTTAGGACAACGATTGATTGTACTAATCAATCTACAAGAGGTATTGATTGCCAAATCAAAGGATTCATCAAGTTCTATTGACTAGATCTTGATCTAGAAGCAAATCACTAACTATTTAGCAAGATCAATGAATGTAATAGCAAAAATCTATGGAGGGCGGCCTCACACGTGTGGTGGTCACTGTATGGACTGTGACCAGAGAGCAAAGTACAATAACGTGTGATAGCATTCCAAGCATAAAATCACAATTCTAATGTGGCAATCTCAAGCAAATTGCATAAAATAGAAATGTCTCATCAACTTCTCATTAAAATTGGTGATCTCTTTATAGATCAAGTACAAGAATGACCTGTATAATGTTCCAACTGGTCTTCACACATGTGGGGAGTGCCACATCATGTAGATCCACCAATAGGAGCAAGATATGCCCATAGATCAAAGTTGACTTATCCTACTAGCTAGAATCCAAATGCTAGTCTCCACAAAAATAGGAATTTCCCTATAAAATAGGATCTAGGAGAATATGTACATCTTATCAAGTACATCCAGATCCACACGTGTGAACAACATCTTGACATGTGGGAGCATTTACTCATTCACATGGAAGTGCAAGCTAATTACAAGGAAGTTGACCAAAATGATTTTTTCTTAGATTCTAGTCTAAAGTCAAGTTCACACTTGTGTAGATTTATCTAAAATGGATCTAACTATATACAAGTACATTTTTTACTTCCGTTCACATGTGGGAACAAGCTCCACATGTGTGAGATCTCAATATGAACCTAGATCTCAAGATTAATATATTACATCAACCAAGTTAGAAGTGACAATTTCAACACTCCTCCTCAATTCCAACTTGGTAAATCCAATGCACATCTATCTACAATTCCAAGAGCAATTCTTAACTTGAGAAATGGATTTTTAGGCAAAGGCTTGGTTAAGATATCAGCTATGCACTCAGATGATGGCACATGATGAAGTTGTACCTCCTTGGATTGCACCTTCTCCCTCACAAATTGTTGAGCTATTTCAATATGCTTTGTTCTAACATGGAAGTTAGGATTTGTGGCAATTTGTTGAGATGCTTGATTATCACAATAGATGCAAGGGATGTCCTCGGCCTTCATCACTTGAAGCTCCTCCAAAAATCTTCTTAGCCAAAGGAGTTCTTTTGTTGTTGAAGTCAAGGCCTTTTACTCGGCTTCACAAGAGGAAAGTGAGATAGTATCTTGCTTTTTGGAAAGCCAAGATATCACTCCTCCACATATGAAAGTAGAAAATGCATTTATGGATTTCCTATCCATCTTGTCACCTGCAAAATTTGAATCTGAGTATGCTCTCAAGTGCAAGTTAGATCCTGGATAGAGAATGCCAAAAAATCTAGTAGAAGAGATATATCTACCAAGTTAGAAGTGACAATTTCAACACAAGAGAGGTTCAAGTTTTCACAAAAATCACGTGCTTGAGGAGTGACAATGGTGGAGAGTATCTACCAAGTTCAAGGCCTTTTGTGAAGAACATGGGATCAAGAGGGAGTACACAAGCCCAAGGACACCACAACAAAATGGAGTGGCCGAGAGGAAGAATAGAACTTTATGTGAATGTGCAAAAGCCATGAGGTTAGGTGCTAATATTCCTAAATACTTTTGGGAACAAGCTTTGTTGTGTGCTAATTTTCTATGCAATAGATGGCCAAGTACTTAGAATTTGCTCCAAACAGACAGATCATGCAACACAGTAATACAGATAGAAAGCACTCTCCACTCCAAGCTCACATAGCAACTGTATTTCTCAAAACCAAAATACATTGTGCATATAGTTTTTCAATGTGGCAAACCATGCATGGCCCATGTTGCCATTGACGGGATGTGTGTCCCGTCGACTCGCCTCATAGCGAGGCCAACTAGTCCTTATCCACTGATAGGACCCACTGTACAGTAACACAATAGTTCTACTTTAATTCTGACTCTCTCTCTAAAAGTAGAATCTACTTTTTATACATCCATATTTATAGCATCAAAGTTAACAAACTTTAAGTACAGAAAGCTTTGATCTAAACTTATCATTCTCTAATGAGTGACTTAGTGAAAATGTCAGCTAGTTGCTCATCTGTACTACAATGAACAACATTAATTTCTCGACTCAGCAGCCTCTCACGTATAATGTGATACTAAATCTCGATGTGTTTGGTTCTCGCATGGAACACCTGAGTCTTTGCCAGCTGAATGCCACTCTGACTGTCGCTATGAATAATCGTGGGAATTTCTTGTTTCATGCCAATCTCATCCATGATTTGTCTCAACCATATGGCTTCCTGTGCTACACTACACATTGCCTTATACTCTGCTTCTATTGTGGATAGAGCAACTGCACTTTGCTTCTTACTAGACCAGGAAAAGCAACTGCCACAAAACTGGAATACATACCCTATGGTGGATCTATGATCATCATAGTCACCTCCCCAATCCGCATCCATATAGCCACATAACTCAGGTAAACCATCATGCTTCCTATACACCAAGCCATAATCGAAAGTGCCTTTGACATATTGCAAAATACGTTTGGCTATCTTTCAATGCATTTCTGTAGGTGCTGTCATAAACTAACTTACAATACCAACATCATAGCATATATCTGGTCTAGTCGTGGTAAGGTAAATCAAGCTCCCTACTAACTGCCTATACAACGTAGCATCAAATGGTTGTGATTCGTCAAGCTTAGAAAGCTTTTTACCCAGCTCAATAGGAGTGTTCACTGGCTTGCAATCTTGTAGCCTAAACTTGTGCATCAACTCTCTGACATACTTCACCTGTGTTAGACCCATCTCATGTCCTTTTTGTCACACGGATCAGAGTGTGTTCTCACCATCCCCTTAGAACAGAAGTAGGCATCAATCCTGCTATACTACACATGTGGTGCCTGCTTGAGACCATAAAGTGCTTTCTTCAAGTGACATACTTTATTCTCCTATCCTTTCACTATAAAGCCTTCAGGTTGATCTATAAACACCTCTTCTTCTGACTCACCATTTAGAAAAGCAGATTTCACATCCATCTGATGTAAAGGCCAACCAAAATGTGAAGCTAAAGCAACAAGTAGACGTAGTGTATTCCACTTACATACTAATGCAAAGGTCTCCTCATAGTTGATGCCTTTACTTTGTGCATAACCTTTGATTACCAATCTTGCTTTGCGCTTTGCTATACTTCCATCTGCATGGTACTTAGTCCTGTATACCCATTTACAACCAATGGATTTCCTGCCAACTGGTGGCTCCACCAAGTCCCATGTGCTATGCTTAGCAATTGACTCCACATTAGGGGAAATTTGGGCTCAAAATGGGCCCTTTAAGAAATTTGACTTTAGAGAGAGGTTAGGTAGAGAGAGAATGGAAACCGGTACCGTTTGGTTGCCGTTTTTTCGAGTTTCATGTACTGCCCACATTCTAACTACTGTGGTTAAATCTAGCTCTAACTTTGGGCATTAATTAGTTAAGCGTGCTTGTAATAACAACCATACATTTGTCATATAATCCGGGGCTGTAAACGTCCACCAATAATAATATTACAGCATGGTACCTACGCCTAAAAGTAATGAATGGTCTATCAGCAAAAAATAATGGCCACCGAATTTCGTACCTAGAGATACGATACGTTCACGGAAACTTATGAGGGCAATCATTTCTGAAACTCTGCTCTACATAAGCACTAACATGACAATAAAGAAAACTTTACATTTAAATTTCGCGCCCGAATATCGGTTCAGCATGCGCACAGATCATCCAGATACCCTTCAGTCATGGCGGGTCACATGGTGTGCCCCTTGGCCTAGGAGGTGGTGGTGGAGGATGAGTGTTGGTGGATTTCCATGGTGGCCTCCTTGCATTGGGACACCTCTGTGCTGTTTGCTTCGTGCGAGCCATTCACGGACCCAATATTGGATCAATGCGCACGTAGCAAGTCAGCAATTGCAGAATGTAGGTTGGGCGTGCTGAACCGATACTAGACAAAAAGTCGGAAACTAGGCTATATCGGATGGGCGCGTGGGAGTCCGGAACAGGAATATCACGATTGGGTCGGGCGCGCTGAACTGATATTGAAAAACGATAACTTTTGAAAGACAGCTCGGATTGAGATGATTGCAATGCCATTAAAAAGCCCTCTATGAGAGCTTTTCAACAGCACCCAACATGACCTAGTTCCGAGCTACGGTTAAAGAGATATTCTCAGTCAAAGTTTTGGGTGGTAAAATAGTCAACGGTCAACCTAATATTAGATCGGCACGCGGTTGACCAGTTTGACCCAGTCAAACTTTAAGGGTGCGCGCTGATTCAATGTTAGGATTTTCAATTTTTTTTTGAAAGAGCTCAACGAGGCCCAAAACTTTGACTGCCTATAACTTTTGAACCGTAACTCGGAATTAGGTCATTCTGGTGCCGTTGCGAAGCTGTCGTCGAGCTCTTTCCACAAACAAAAAAAGTAAAAAAAATAAAAAAATAAAATAAAATTGAAAACCTTAATATCGGATCAGCGCGTGCCCTTAGGGTTTGACCGGGTCAAACTCGTCAACCGCATGCCGATTCGATATTAGGTTGATAGTTGACTATTTTACCGCCCAAAACTTTGACTGAAAATAGCTCTTTAATCGTAGCTTTGAACTAGATCATCTTGGGTGCCGTTGAAAAGCTCTTGTCGAGGGCTTTCTAATGGCTTTGTAACTGTCTCAATCCGAGATGTCTTTCAAAAGTTACCGTTTTTTTTTTTTTTTACAACAGGCAATATCGGTTTAGTGTGCCTGACCCAATCATGGTATTATTGTTCCAGACTCCCACGCGCCCATCCGATATAGCCTAGTTTCCGACTCTTTTGTCTGATATCAGTTCGACGCGCCTGACCTACATTCTATAGCTACTAACTTTCTACGCGCGCGTTGATCCGATACTAGGTTTGCCAATGGCCTTTGGTACTAAATGAAAACTAAATGAAATATTCTAATTTTCAGAGGGGATATTCTAGATTCTTCCTTTGGCGTGGAGGCAACCGCTTCTAATCTACAAAGATTTCAAAGTGCGTGATCGTCCAAAAAACAAAGATCAGAATGGGAAAAGTATGAAGACTCGGTTCAATTCAAAAATTTAACACAACGAACAATGGCCTATACTCACTTGCGCATTGATCCGCTATCGACTGCCGACTTTCATACTTGGGTTATCGGTTCGGCGCGCGCCTCTTATACTGCCTCACTGTTGATCTGTGCACATGCGCGCTGATCTGATACTAGGACATTGCATGGCCAGCACCAAACAAGTTGCTCTAGCCTGCATCAATGGTTCCTCTTGGTCTCCAATTGCGTGTCGTCATTAGTCCAAAATATCACTATGGAAGTTGAGTATGATTGAGAACAAAGAGAATGAGAGGTATACCTAAGAATGACAAGAAGTTCCTAAACTACAGGGATTAGTTAACTATAGTTTATAACTATTTACGTCAAATCAACCTCGAGTGTACAAATACGGGCAGCAAAACAGTATTTGGGCAGTATTTGTGGTCCAATCACAATCGTTTGTACTGCCCGGCGAGATTTTTGAAAATCACCAAAATTTGGCCGGGAAAGGCAAATGCAATTTCTGTCTGTCCACCACTGTTACAGTTCATCACAAATGGACACCATTGATTCGGCCACTTAAGCGTTGAAAGCGTGCAAAGTAAAAAAAAACATCTTGACAAAGGGCCCATTTTGAGTTCTAATATCTCCTAATGTCTCCTCTTCCATGGCCTTGACCCAAATGTCATCATCCTTTGCTTCAACATAAGTCAAAGGTTCTTTGCTTTGAATAATACTAGATAAGAGAGTGTAATTTGCTTCATACATGTCAGGTTGTGTCCTCTCTCTTGTTGATCTTTGAAGCTCTCCTTGGATAGATGATTCAGGAAAGTCATCCATGTCACGGCTCTCCATCAATCTCTCAAACCACTTAGGGAGCTTCCTGTCAGGTGATCGGCTTCTTGGTGAAAATGTATCCCATGTTACATCTTTCTCCTTGCGTTTGTCACCAACTTCAATCCTCTTAGCACCAAAAGATTTATCTCTACCTCTCCAACCTATCTCTCAAGGTTGAGTAGTAGTATCATGAGGTGTATCCACATGTCCATCACTACGAAAGTCAAAAAATGGTTCATCATCAAGAGAAATCTCACTATACCATCTTTCCCACTAGATGTATCCATCTTCTCAACATCCTCATCTTCGTACATCTTAGATTCATCAAAGATAACATCACGACTAACATGTATTTTGTTCTCCAATGGTTCCAAACATCTATAACCCTTTACACGATCATCATATCATAGCTTTTATATCAAGCTTACGTCTTTCTTCCTTAGGAATGTGTACAAAGGCCTAGATAAGCATTATCTACAATGAAGAATATTTGACTATGGTTGAGGTGGAAGAGCATTGGAAGCTTGATTTTATCATAACAGAGCTCATGCTATTACAAACCAATCTACCAACATATTTCAGATTTATCATCAATGGAAGACTCGTAAGTACTCTATGTTTATTGCCATTTCAAAATAGTACAAAATAATTGAAAATGACATAATTTACAATTGCACATTCACTAATATTTGTCATGTCACAGATGCAAAAAAGACAGGAGCTAATAATGTGCTGCAAAGATCTACCTACGACAATCACCATTGTGAAAGAACAATAGCTTCAAATAAAGTTTAGTAAAAATTTGTGTATAGACTCTTTCATTCAATAAATGAAAGCCCAAGCTGGGCATCAGTGCATGTATTTTGTGCTCCCAAATTCATAAAATGGAACAACATTTGATATACCGATGTATATTTTTCTATCAATTCTATACATGTGTAATCTATATCTGTTCTGTGCCTTGTCTAAATTTGTACACCTGGTTTGATGTGTATTCAGGAAGTGTAAACTGCAAGATAGAACATTCATGTATTAGTAACGACTAAAAAAATCAACAGAATAGAAAAACTAATCACAATTTCAAAATCAAGAATAAACAGAATAAATTACCTTTGAAATATCAACATCCTCCTGAAGGTTGAACCACTCAAAAAATAACTTTGCATTATATAAAGTGTTCCACCCACAACTGAATGAATCATTTTGTTGGGGTGACTGCAAAACAGTTCAGCACACAAGAAATCAATTAAGAAACAAAATGAATTAGACAAATACATTAGAATACTGATTTGAAAATGTTGTTAAGAAAGACAGAATTTACCTCCAAACTGACGATTTGCTAGTCAATTGATTGGGGAACATCCGTTGGAATATATTTACTTAAATATGGCAAGTATATATCTACATCCTTATGCGTATTGCTAGTCAAGTTCATCTTGACACAAAATACTTTAACAATATATCTACAGATCTCTTAATAGAGATCAGGTTTAAATTCTAGTGCTCACTGCAAAATAAGATAAAAGTCCATTAGCTGCAATTCTGAGAAATATTTCCATTGATAATGCCAATGATAAAGCATTAAATAGCAAGAAGCATTTAACATATCCTACTTGGTATGATAAGACATGAGCATATATTTTGTTGCTGGTGTAAATCCACTAGTAAGACACTGTGACAAAGTGTCGTTATCCTCCTTGAAGGCCTGAAGCAAAAAGTTACTGAGCACCAACAATTTATTGGATGAATCTCTTGCAATGTCATATTGCAAGAGTGTAATCCCAAACTCTATCGCAAGATCACTGATAGAAGCCCGTCTATTTTTTATATCCGAACAATCAATAACTCTATAATTAATACTGAAGTCAAGTTCCTCTAATCTAAAACAAAATGAAAATTCAATTCTGTCTACAACATCGGATATGTCACTCTCAAATTTAAGATAATCATTGGAATCTATATATGTATGAAAATTTGAACGAGGAGGAGGAGGTGGATGAGCAGTATCTACAAGAATAACAGGATGATCCAAAATGGTTGTAGCTATATTTACAATTGTATCTAGTGTAGCAGTATCTACATTACCAATGGGGTTAGGTTGAGGAGAATCTTCAGTATTGCCCCTCCTAACTTTCTTCGGGGCTCTCTTGGGTGCTGGCTGCTTCCTAGGCCGCTTGGTAGGGAGGTCAGTCCTATCTAATGGATCAGGTCTGGGAGCAGCCGGCCGAGACATGTTGTTGGCTGATTCTGATGAATCCCCAAGATACTCAACCAGAGCTACACAAGAGCACCTCTCACCTTAGATCGAGGAGGTCTATGAGAAAACGAGACTAACGAAGGCTGAGAGCTGAGTATGAGAGCCGAGGAATACTAGTTAGTAATGACAAGCAAGAATTGTGCAAGCCTCGTGGTGAATCCCGGAAGATGGAATGACCATGTAGGAACTAGTATTTCTAGGCAAAGTAATAAATGCAAGTAGACCTCTCTTAAAGAAAATAGAGTGAGCCACCTTTTGATGGTGACCTCTAGTGGGGAGCATTATTCCACTTGTAATTTATGTAATGTGAAAATGCCACTAGGATGCCACCTAAGGAGCTCTCTTGCTTATTTAAGAGACTCTCTCTTTGAGAAGAGGAGCTTTTTATGCATTGTATCTACTCCATGTCCAAATGAGAAGAGCCTCCATGAGTTTGATACAACACTAAGCTCCTTGATCATGGTAGTTTTCTTGAGTGATGCTCCTATGATCATGCCCTTCCATCCTTTGTGTGTGGTTGTGGATAGTAGAGTGGATTAGTTTTTCTACTTTCCTAGAGTGGATTAGATTTCCCTTCTTGTTTGTGGATTAATGAAGGAATCGGCATTCAGATAAACTAAATAGACTAGCTTTGTGATGTAATTCTTGCATATCCCCTTACAACCCTGTTCTTGATGTTCTTGGGATGTCCAAGAATCAAAAGACTAGTTAGTTTATTGATTCTTGGACTTCTAAAATGCTGTAGAATAGTTTCTCGTCTCTTGTTTTGTGGATTAATGCAAGTGTCATATGTTTAGGATCTGACTTTAAACTCGTTTATCATGGCATTGCAATCTAACTTCATGCTGAATTTTTGGTTGAATGTCTGACCTGCATGTTTTGTAAATGAACATGTGATTTCAGCTCAAGAGTGACTGCCTTGAGTTGTCCTCTGACAGGCAGTAGGACATACTACAATGATAACCAATTTTCTCTACCTGAGCTTGGGCTCTAAAACAAATGCCCATAGTTTCTGTTGATAGGCAAAGCACAAACACAACCTGTAAGTAAGAAGAATAAGCATTAAACAAATCCTCCCAAGCAAAGGATCTATCAACATTTGGCACCGTTACTACTTCGACGAACACATAAACTATAAACTATTGTAATGGTGCCCACACTCAGAATCCTACCCACACTCACTCCATTCTTACCTCTGAGTTGTTCTTGGCCTTCACTGTTCCTGACCATGCAGTCTAATATCTGAAATGCAAACGCCACCTGCACAAGAACTACAATATAGGAATAGTTTCTGACAAACATCCACACATAACTCATCTGATCTTCACCAGCACCCTCACGGCCCACACCTCCTTCAGACCTGCAACACGCACCCTACAATATACTCCATACACTACCACACATACCTCCTACACCCAACGCCTTACCTTCATCTCTCCCATATCTGTAGATGCCATGCTCTCCTCCATGGCTATTCTCTCGAGCACCTAGATCGCGCCCCCACACCATTCTCTCCCTCACGAGCACCAGACCTTCATGCTCCCTTTTCTTTTGATCTCGACCGAGCTAGCAGGCACTCAGTCCTCAATCGAGCCAGAGCGCTTTGAAATTTCGACCGAGTCATGTGATCAACATCTCGACCGAATCAAATTTTCTCAAATCTCGATCGAGTGGTTTGAAAACCATCTCGACCGAGTCTGGTACATCAAATCTCAACCAAAACTCAACCGGATCATCTCATGTACAATCTTGACCGGATCAGAGTCATAACATCACCACCAGATTTAGACTTTAGACAATCTCAACTGGACCGACTCAATCATTCAATTCTCATCCAAGTCGTTACATTGCCATCTCGTCCAAGTTAGATTTGATTCAAATCTTGATCGAGTCGGAAAGCTCTCAAATATCGACCGAGTCAGAAAGCTCTCAAATATCGACCACGTCCACACTTCATATCTCGATCGGGGCATTCTCTTCAGATCTCGACCGCGCCCAAATGATCAAATCTTGATCGCAACATTGGCTCAGATCTCAACTGCGATCAAATGACTGCGCCCAAATGATCAAATCTCGATCGCGCCCAAACCTTTAGCTCTCAGCCGCGCCACTCCATTACACTCTCGACCGAGACTGAGGATTCCATCAAGTTTCAATACCATCTCGACCGATTGTTATTTATTCAAAATCTCCAATGGGTCTCCATTGCATCTTGACCGCTCTAGCAATTGCTAAGACTTCTCGACCGGGTCTAAGCTTCAAATTTCGACCGAGTTAGACCTCCATCACCATCTCGACCGAGCCTCACCTCCATCAGCACTTGACCAACACCTCCATCACACACTCAACCAACTCCTCCATCTCCATCTCGCCCAAGCCTTCCCTTCATCAACTCTCAACCGACGTCTGTTCACAGATTCCAGCCAGAATCTGTGAACACGGTTTTGTCTTTATTTCTTCTTCGTTGGTGGTTTCCGCTCTGGAAACCGAGAGTTTCTGCCCGTTTTCAGAACTTAGTTCTTTAGTTGGGTTCACTTGTTTAGAACTGTTTCCAAGCAGATTAATTTTCAGTTGAACGTTTGTATTCCCAGCCTGTCAGTGGGATGAAACAGTCTCGTCCAATCCAGCTACATGCAATTACAAGCCATGCAACCAAACCTTGCTCAAGCACATATTAACATTCTAAAATAGAGAGCCATCTACAAATCTATCTACCAAACTAGTCTGAGAAATCAGGAAGCATAAAAGCATCAAGATTAAACTACACAACAAGAAACAAGAATCAAGAAACTAACTACCTACAGCATACTAGCATCCCAATAATCAAGAAACACCCATTTTTTGATGCTTGGAATGCCCAAGAACAATCAAGGACATGATTGTTGAAGAATATGTCAGATCAGAACCACAATCTCAACCTATATAGTTTACCTGCATATTGAAATTACATAAACAAGAAACAAAAAAGCTAGTCCACATCTACATTTCTCATTGCAAGAGAGAAAGCAAGAAATCTAATTAAGCCACAACCACAAGAAAAAAACCTGCATGTTCATAGGAATTTCAATCAAGACAATAGCCATGAACAAGGAGCTTCTCAATTGTCACAAACTCGTTGAAAATCTTTTTTATTCATGCAAGAGAAACGACAATACAATAAAAGCTCTCACAAGAGAGGGGGACACTTAAATAAGCAAGAGGGCTGCCCATGTGGAGCCTAAGTGGCAGTTCCACTAATTTAGAAATTACGTGTGGAAATAGCCCTTCCACTAGAGATCACCATCAAAAGGTGGCTAGATCTAAATTATTTAAGGGGGTCTACCCTTATTTACATTGCCTAGGAACATTACTAGCTCCTACATGGTAGTTCCTTCCCTAGGATTCACCATGTAGGCTCACATAGAAATCATCTGTCATCCTAGCTAGTAATCCTCGGCTCATGCTCGGCTCTCAACTTCTTCTGCTCTCCTCCCTCTGAGTCCTCCTCGGTCTTGGGTGAAAAATGCTCTGTGAGAATTAGGGAGAAAGCGAAAAAATGGTAATGTGAAATATGCGACAGTTTAGGGTTTTGGCAAGAAAGCGAAAAAATGGTAATGTGAAAAAAAGCAAAGAATGTGACAAATTAGGGTTATGGCAAAAACATCCTTCATATCAGCATATCCAGGAATATGCCATCCAACAATATGAAGACCAATCGTCTCAATCTGCACATTCCTCACATTATCACGAATATCCACCTGAAAGTCTAGAACCACTAGCCATACAAGATGGCTATGCCATTACGCAAGGGCCATTGAACAACAGATGTTTCATCTGTGCTGAAACCGGCCACTTCATGGTTGATTGTCCAGTCAAGACCAAGTACCATGCCGAGTGTCCCGACTGTGTCAGAAAACACAGTTTCAAAGACTGTCCAAAACAACCAAGTAAGATCCCACCTGCCCGCCACGTTAGTTAGGAATCATGATAGGATCCTCACGACAACACCACACGAGCACCATAGCAATCAACAGTTAAACCAATCAAGAAGTTACTTGTAAACTTCTACATCACCACGCCATTTACCAGATCAATAATCACACATAGACGCCATATGAAATGAGTTATTGCAAGACGTAGAGGGACTTATATACCATAATATGCTACTATTCCCAAACAAGAGCACTCTCTCCAGGGAATTGACATTTTCTCCCCACTCCTGCAACCTCAATTCTATATGACGATCTACTTTTTGATGAGATTTCCAACCACTACATATCACAAACCAACTTTGAAAAATAAAAAATCTAACCAGAGGTTCATTTATGAATCTCATGATCCAAAGGATACTAATGGGAATAGTACCTTCTCTTTCTATGTTTTCAAGCCATATCCTACAATATCTGCTGTCAATGATGGTAGATTTTAGTGTCACCAACCCTGTCTTGTTTTGACAAGGGCATATTAGAGTAAGTCTCATTACTCTACAAGACAAAAGGAGTATTGCAATTGTCAAGGTGAATTATCAATGTTGATGAATGCAAGTTTTGTTCGACAAATGCCATACAGTTCTCACTCTCTGTACCATTTGTTTATTTCCTTGTTTCTCTTCACCTGTTTTGTGTGATTGGTTTTTGCATGAGAAATAGCTACAGCACGAGAGTCTTCCGTAGAGCATCTCAAGAACAATTTTTTATTCATCTATCCATCTTCAGATCACCTTGTATAGAGTCTAGGATCTTTGCACATACTTAAAATTTGAAAACACCCTATCACATCAGAGTTGATTCTTGTATCTCATCATCATATTCATCTTCGAGTCAACTACAGCAAGATCAAAACAAATTTAGTTAAAATTTGTTCAATCTTTAGTCCAGTCGCATGTTCAACATGTTTCAACTGCGTGTTCCACACGTCGATCCAATCTTGAGCATGAACAGTTACCAACAATAACATCCCCACCAACAGATTTTTTTTTGGGGGGGGGGGGGGGGGGGGAGTGGATTTGTAGGCATCCACTGGAGCAGCCACATTGTCAGCAACACCATCAACAAGATTGATAGCCAAGGTCACAAAACCAAGGATGATAACGACAAGGCTAAGAAGACAGATGGGCAAATCAGAACGACACAATCAAAAGAAGTACCCCAGTCATGACGAAGATCCTTTAAAAAAGAGAAGCACAAGTATTGGAAAATCAGTCTCTTTTTTCAACTATCCCTCTTGTCACAACATCTACATCCATTCTCATGTGTATCGTCCACAACATCCACTATTGTCACCACCACCACCACCCTTTCTTCCATCTATTTGTTTATCATCAGTTCACTGTTCTTCTGAGAAATCCCCAGTTTTTTATAGTCTTACCGAAGAAGCTGATAGATCATTGCAAATGTCTTGCGAAGACCAACTACCACCTACAATGGTTGATCAGCCAAAAGAAGATCTAAAAAGTAGGTGAAGCAGCTAGAAGACATAAGAAGTTAAGCAAAAAAACTGAGGAGGAAAGGATGAAACTTAAGCAACAGTTGAGCCAGATCGATCTTGATCAAAAGAAACTCTTTGGAGCAATGATAGTTGAATCCCCTATTATGAAACCCAAAGAGATCCAAAAATAACAGATCAAAAGAAAGAGCTGCAGAAAAAGAAAGATGAAGAAAACCATGAACCTACAAAATAAAGTGGGCTCCTCACCCAGCAAGTGGTGGTTGAAGCTCGACATTGCAAGAGTCCAAGGCTGCAACTGTAGAACTCTCAATTCCTTCACCCTTCCACCAAACCTTCATCATGTTTTTCTACCATCATCATATTATCTGTCCAATCTGTTCCTACCACCAATTTGTTGGTAAGTCCATTTTTTTGAAGACTGTTAACCCGAAGTTTGTGTGACCTACCGATCGAAGGTTCTCCTCTTCTCATCAAGGCAAGAGCATCGACAAGACTGGAACTTCAACTGAGAAAATAATTGCGGAAATGCCCAAAAGCAAAATGGAGGATACAGACCTCCCAGAAGTTAGAATCTGCCCAAAAACTAGAAGTGAAACCATCCATGGCAGATGCAACGAAAGAAAGAGACACTAGGAAAACACTTAGCCTATGCAAGTTGTGAAGCTGCTGGGGACTCTCCAATTTTGAGAATGTCAACCACCTACACCAATAAGACATTCTGATTACATTGTGACAAATTGTGAAAGTAGTTTCTGATAAAGACTAGCAAAAATAAACACTTGGTTTTACGCAAGCGAACGAGGATCTACGCTTTTCCAAGTGATGATCAAAGATGCCAATGTGGAAGTGGAGCGACATCATTCAATATGAGTTGCAGTGGATCCTGCAACACATAGGGGTGGGATGATGTTGGCTGATTCTGACGAATCCCCAAGATACTCGACTAAAGCTACCCAAGAGCACAACGAGACTAAAGAAGACTAAGAGCCGAGTATGAGAGCCGAGGAATACTAGTTAGTAATGATAAGCAAGAACTGTGTAAGCCTCATGGTGAATCCCGGAAGATGGAATGACCATGTAGGGCAAAGTAATAAATGCAAGTAGACCTCTCTTAAAGAAAGTAGAGTGAGCCACCTTTTGATGATCACCTCTAGTGGGGAGCATTATTCCACTTGTAATTTGTGTAATGTGGAAATGCCACTAGGATGCCACCTAAGGAGCTCTCTTGCTTATTTAAGAGACTCGTCTCGGCCGAGTCCACACGACTCCCATATCGACCGAGCCGACACCCACATCCAATTTCGACCAAGCCACCTTCGTTTCGTTCTTGACCGAGCTGAGTCCTTGACACCACATCTAACCCTTAAAAAAAAAAAACTAAACTAGCTTACCTATTAACTAGGCCCCATATTTACCAACTAACCGGTATTAAAAAAAAAAAAACTAAACTAGCTTTGCTATTAACCAAGCCCCACACTTACCAACTAATCGGTGTTAAAAAATTAAAAATTCAATTAACTAACTCCACTTCATTTTTAACAATTTCAACACCCATTACATAGCCTACCCATTAACCGACAACATACCTTACCTATTAACTAGATTCTAACCTTACCACCTAATTATGGTGAAAATAAAAAACAACAAAAAAAAATCCTATACCTTACCCAATGGAACACCATCATGATCCCTCAATAGACGACATCCACTCGAAATGGTGTCACCTACGTCTGAGCAAGTTTGACAACATAGGTTCTCACGAATGAAATCCAATATCCACGAGCCTTCCACAAATCCATTCGAGAGACGAGAACTGATAGAGCCGAATCTTCACGTGCACGAGCACATTTTTATGGTGCTGAATCCTCACAGGCCAGAACACACCTTAATGGTGCATTTAATACCCACAGAGCTCATATTGAAAAACTAATGCCGAAATTACATCTACCCAAGTATGACGATAGCTTGGACCCTCAAAGATTTTTGAAAGTCTTTGAGATCGCATGCGAAGTTTATGGCAAAACATCCAACGATGCTATGGTCCAACTATTTTCAATGACCATGCTTAATAAAGCATGTGAATGGTTTTCTCTATTGTGACAATAAGCTAGACTGGTCTAATTTAAAAGAATCCTTTATCAAGCGTTTTAAGCTCTTTCGTTTGATAGAGAAACCTTTTGTCAAAATGAGTAATATCAAGATGGCAAAAGACAAACACATATGCGACTATATCGAGCGTTTTAAGTGTTTAAAAGGCCAAGTACAAGAACAACCCACCGAACAGATGCTTGTCAACTGGTTCTTAGTCGGACTTCCATGATGGATTGGAAGTGAGCTTTGATCTAACGATGAATATATGAGCTTAAAGTTAGCTATGTCTGATGCCATCAGGGAGGAAGACGAAGGATCCGATGTTGACGATTCTAGGAAAAGGAGAGCATATTGTGTTGTCCATGAGTCGGAGCCAATCGAGGATTACCTGAGATCAGCTTTGGAAATCACCTTTGGAGTTGCTTAATCAAGCAACATTAACTACAAATGGAGAAACTCACCAATGAGTGTCGAAATACCTTGAAGTCTGTCCAAAGCAATATGCCCGTTCAGCTACCCCCTAGACAGGTATCTCATAGACGCAAAGTGTTGAATATAACTTTTTTGTTTTTTAAAGCACAACGCCTCCACAAGATAGCAAAAATTTAAAGAGGATGCAATATTATTACAAAATGAAATCACGAAAAAGAGCACAAATGCTTGATCAAAGACTTAGTAGAACATCATCATCATCAAGTTCTATTGCCCAACCTCAACTCAAATCGAAGGTATTATATATATATTTGTTTAAAACTTACCTTGCAACATTAAGCTAATCATTCTTGTAATTGTAAAATGAAATTAGTATCAACAGATGTACAATGAAAAGATATATTGCGAGTGTAAACAATACAAATGATTGAAAGTTCGAGAAAGACAAATAGTGGTGCAACATCTGTGGAAGTTTGGAAAGCACATTGAGGAGCCTGACGTGGGTTTGGAGGTATATTTTGACTATTTAGTACTTTTTTCTATCATACACATATTTATAATTTAAAAAAAAAGACACTAATGCTTATAGAATAATACATTGGTGTCAATGTCTTATAACACGTCGATTGACAATCTTATCAACATGATAAGAGATATTGATTTTGGATCATCTTTGGCATTAGACGAAGATCTTGTTGATGACTATATTATTGATGTCACTAGTCACTACACATCATGACATCTTTCCATTCCGCACGTCACTCACTCCACCACACCTCACGTAGATCTTTCTATGGATTCTTTTCATTCCACGATATCACCACACATAGATTCTATTCATCCCACGACACCCCACATGGATTCTATTCATCCCACAACACCTCACACAAATTCTTCTATGTATTCTATTCATTCCACGATGTCACTACACACAGATTCTATCTATCTCATGACACCTCACATCGATTATATCCATCTCTTGCAAATTCTATCTATCTCATGACACCTCACATCAATTCGATCTATCCCACGACACCTCACATGGATTCTATTCATCCCACAACACCTCACACAAATTCTTCTATGTCACCACACACAGATTCTATCTATCTCATGACACCTCACATCGATTCTATCCATCCCATGACACCACACATCATTCTATCCATCCCACATCACCTCACATACCTTGTGTAGAATATCCTCCTCTTCCTATCTCGTCTAGATCTACTCCGTTTTTAAAAAGAACACAACTTGGATGCATTTTGACAATATTTGAAAATGAACAACCAAATTTACGTGTTGTTGACTTATCCAAGAATGTTTTAAATTCATTGACTGAGTCCCCCCTTCCTCCCTACCTAGAAGCATTGGTTAAGCCCTTTGATAGAAAAAACTATTCATGATGGCCTGATAGAGTACCACTACCATTCTGTGGAACATCATTTTCATATTGGAGTCATATGTACATGATCAAGCCTAGTGAGCACTTTCCTAATGCTGGATTGGATTTTTTTTCTATGACTAGAATTGGTGACCCTTTGAGTAATGTTGTCACATTAATGCCTTATGCAGAACCTCAATACAATTGAGGTGATTGGCATGCTGTGTGTCACCAATGGAGAATGCAGGTTTATGGCTTGAATGCCAATGCTTGATCTTTGAAGGAGAAGCATATGCAAGGAGAGGCTATTTTGAAATCACATCGTATGATGGGCATCTAGTAATACATGGCAATATTGTTGCATATATAAATAGTTCCTTTGGTCACCCTTCATTAACTAATTGTGATTTTGAGGAACACACCAATGGAAAGGAAGATTACTTTTCTAGGTACTCACAAGGTACATACATAATGGTATGTGTGATAAGGCCCATTAAATGTGGTGAAGAGCTATTCATCAAATATAGCTTCAACCATCCTCTTCCAAGATGTGTACAAAAGTATTTGAGCCAAACTCAAACATGTATCTTGTGAATATCAATATACATTTTATTCATTTAGTGGAAACAAGTTTTTTGTTCAATTGATACATCTAGTACAGTTAAACATGATAGCGAATTATTTTTTAGTGCCCAGGAAAAAAAATTGAGAGAAGAATCTATGACAACAGATTTTAGTCACACGATAGTTTTTTGGTTTTTATTTTTGTAAATTTTGAGTTTTAGACAATTGATTTTCTATAGTTTTGTAGTATTTTAGCATTTCAAAGTTGTGTAGAATCGATCCAGATCGAATGTCTACTGGATTGGATTTTCATTGTCGACCTAAAGTCGAAAAATAAATAGAATCCGATAGTTAGAAAGTTATGACAGTTATAGTCACGAGACTATAAAGAGCCCATGTAATTGACGATTTTTTATAAGAATAGTCTGATAAGCAAATACTCGTGTGCCCATATTTTAGAGTGAACTGTTGATGATTACTCTATGAATGAATGAATGTATATGTTTACATTGTTTGTAAACTCTGTGTCATTCCAATTAATGATAAATGTTATATAAAGACGAATTGATAATAATAATTTGAGACTATTCGAGTCCAAATCATGCTGAAGCATACAGGTGATTAAATTACACTAGTATCATTATGAATTTTGTCAGATTGTGAGAGGTAGAATGAGAGGAGGTGTTTGATTTTTTGAGTCATTTGCAAGTATTGCTTAACTATCGAGTCATAGTTGTATATTCCATATTGAGAAACTTCTAATTAATCATATGGTATGTGTAGGTGATTTTATAATCACTCGATCCAACATTGCTCATACATAGTTGATGTATGGAAAAGAATTAGTACTAGAGGATTATCAGAAAAGGGTGAAATCATTATTTGAAATATAAAGGTTGTACTAGCCACTTTTATCAAATATCTTTTGATAATCAATTTATCTATCTTTTACGTAGAAATGGTAGCTTTCATGACTTTAATATCTCTAAATCTCTCTATTTGGGAAAAGACATCTAATATGCTACATTAAATATCTAAAAATCTAATTCAATGAGTTATGACATGAGCTGAATTTTGGCGCCGTTGCCGGGAGATGGAGATATCAACTCATGGACAATTATTATTTTGTGGTTCAAGTATTATGATTGAAAATGTCTCGAAGAAATTTTCCTTGAAGCATACAAGACAGAGACTCGCTTATACTATTTCTTGGACAGGTTGGCTACTTTAGAAGGTTTATTCCTTTGCTTGAACAAGAAATTACGATCCTTGGGAACCTTTCAAAAGTAGAAGGAGAGTTTCGATAGACCAGGCGACATGATAATTGTTATCATGATATTGTGAGAGCAATTGCAAACTATGCATGGCCATGAAACAATAACGTTGCAATAAAAATAAAATCTGAATCCAAAGATGCAGTAATAGCAGAACTTTTCTGTATATATATAATTGTACACAAAATTTCTATATAAAAGAGATTCTGTAATACAATGATATAATTAAATTGTATACATATAAACCCGTGCACACTGATAGCTCTGGTCAAGTATCTTGGGGATTCATCAGAATCAGCCAACAGGGGGTTCCTTATTATCGGGTTTTCTTCTTCGATCAGTTCTGGTATCTAAATCCCAGTTTAATTCTCTTTCTCGTTCTCTACGTCTCCGTCTTTCTTCTTGCTCTTTCCTCTGTCTATCTCGTCTATCTCTCCATTCTTGATCTTCGAACATAAAAATACAAAAGAATTGATTTTATAATCTCGGTGTTCATAGGGTCGAGGATCTATTTTATTTGAACATGTTCGACCTAGTATCGAATGGAATTGGGTCTAATATTTTTTTATCTATGAATCTCGATACTTCAATATATTTTGATTCTTCATTCACACGAATGTATGCGGCGTCAATAATTCCGTATAGGCAAGTAGTATGTTCATTTCATAATTGCTCACATCTTTAAGATATCATATAGTCTTATCACAAAGACTGATTGCATGAATTCAAATCTTCAAGGATTTATCTTTAATCTGTAATTTCCTTTATAAATCCAGTGATTAATCCTTAGATTGTTTCAGTTCAATCTATTGCTTGCGCTTTTCAGTTTGGCAAAATGGCTGGCAAAGGCGGTCGACTAAACTAAAGACGGGTGATAATGCTGCTCAACGTTGATGAAGACTCCAACAATACCTATGAAGATTCCTCTCCTGCTAATTACTTTACAAACCTTGAAAAGGTTTCTTCACAAGAACCAGAACCGGAGCAGCCTGTTTCATCCAAATTTATTAATCTGTCACTTCGAGAACTTCCAATGTTCGTACATTCTGATTCTGAAATCTATTGTACCTTGTGGGACAGCAACAAGCACGCCAATACTACACCACTTACCACTGACATAGAGTCTCTCACGCTCTTGATCACAACTCATCTTGTCTTTATCTTACACTACCATTCCTCTTGTCACCAGTCTTCAACAGCATCCTCTGTCCACGCTAGCTACCTTTGCTCATTCCCTCCTGAATCGCGCCAACCACCTTCGCTCATTCTTGACTGAACATAGCCACACACCTTCGCTCATTTCTGATTGAACTCCTTCCTCTGACTGAGCAGCATCGCCAACACACCACTCCTTCGCTCCTCAACCAGACAGAGCCAAATAGAAAGCACAAACCTCCTATCTCCATATGGACTAATAATATCCGTCTTTTCTTAAAAATGATGAAAACCCATGATCAAACAAGAATATTAAAGTATTTAAAATAATACTGAACAACTTCACTCAACCAACTTCACTCAACTTCGTTCAAGCCCTTTACACCTTCTCCACTCACCTTCGACCCCGAACCCCCCCATGCCTCCTTCACTCCTATCTCGACAGAGCCTGGGGCTCGAGCCCTTCACGCCTTTTCCACACTCAACTTCGCCCTCCAGTCCCACTTCGAGTTCGACCAAGTCCAAAACGACTCCCGTCTCGACCGAATCAAAAGCATGCTTTCCATTTTTTGTCCAACTCTCTAATTGATTTCTTTGACTGCCGGCTCTTCCACTTACGCATAAACACAATTAAGCTCTATTTTGTGTTCACCTACTACTGTATAGTGCACGCACCGAGGGAATTTGTCGACCACAGCTTCCATGCGGTCTGATCCTATTTTTCGACCTATCCATTTTTTGGATTATCCTATTTTCCCAACACATATCATCGGATGTAGTAGTTCACACCATTCCTTTGAATGATGGACCAAAACCCACCATTAGTAGGCCATATCGGTCTAATCCGCACTATGCCTAGCTAATTCAAGAAGAATTGAAGAAGCTTCTCGATGTAGGATCCATCTATGATATGGAACACACAAATTATATATCGTCAATCATGGTGGTGCCTAATAAAAATGAAAAACTTCAAATCTGTGTGGACTACAAGAAGCTCAATGTCGTTACCAGCAAGGACCATTTTCCCCTACCCTTTATGGAAAATGTGTTAACCTGAACCAAAAGGAATCATATGCACATAAATGCCTCTTCAAATCATTCCTACAAGATCAGGTTGAATCATCATGCAATAATCAATCCAAACTATCTTAGAAATCAAGCAAAAATTGAACACAATCTTGACTAGAATTGAATTCCCTTGATGAGCACTTATCAAAGTCTTTGGGTTGACCCCAAAATTGAATTTCTAAGATCTCAATAAGTCTAAGAACGACCTATTATAGTACCAAAGATAAGTATCTACCTTCCTTTTGATTTATTGAAAACTATTCCTTGTGATAGACTCCACAAATCGAGTAGCATCAATATGAGAAAAGTGCAAAATACTTGCTTTGAAAGCTTGATGAATGCTATTGGCATATGATTTTTTGTGACGATTGAACGAGTTTGGAGTTGTAGGTACAGTACACAAGCAGCAACATGCCATACTTTCACACTTGTGAAGAGTTTTGGAGCTAATTCATGGAGTTCAAGCCAAGATAAGCTAGGAAACAATGCATTGATTAGTAATCTAGCTTCTAGATCTTGTTTGGATTATAAGTCGGTGCTTTCTCCATCATTTCTAGGATCAAATGGGTTTATTTTGCTGCATTTTTATCAGGACACGCGTCCCGTCAACGACAACTTGGGCCATGCATGGGTTGCCATAGTGAAAAACTATATATACAATGTATTTTGGTTTTGAGAAATACAGTTGCTATGTGAGCTTGGAGTGGAGAGAGCTTTCTATCTTTACTACTGTGTTGCATGATTTGTAGTCCTGTTTGGAGCAAATTCTAAATTGGTATTAGAGCCGTACAGGGAGTGTACATAGTACAGTGTGTAGACGTTGAAGAGAGCTTCGGGAGAAGAGTTTTTTGAGAGTTTGGGATTTGCAGTAGGTAGAAAGCGAAAAGTGAAGCATTGGTGCACAGTTTT
The DNA here is from genome assembly GCA_029204225.1 of Diphasiastrum complanatum. Classification (NCBI taxonomy): domain Eukaryota; kingdom Viridiplantae; phylum Streptophyta; class Lycopodiopsida; order Lycopodiales; family Lycopodiaceae; genus Diphasiastrum; species Diphasiastrum complanatum. The sequence continues at coordinate 38,096,231 of CM055103.1, forward strand.
TAGCATAGAGAGGCTTGCCAAGCTCGGAACTGTGGATGGATTTGGAGACAAGATTTGTCGATTGAATTGGAACTTTAGCCAAATGGAATTCTGAAATTCCATAGGAAGGCTGCTTGGCATTTGTGATCAATGAGCAATCAATTCTTGATTGATTGATGAACATATTAAAGATTCATCTTCCCAGCAGTAGGGTGACCTCAGTCAAGAGGATGAGCTACAAGAACCACTGAGAATTGTGGGAAAATGGCCAAGAAGTCATCCCTCTTTTCTAGTTAGGGTTTTCAGAGGGAAAAGTGTGGATCTTTCTTCATAGAAGGAGTTTTTCAGAGCTGTAAATGCGTGAAAGTGGGCGCCCTATGAAGATAATCTATTGCTAGTAGGCCGTGGAGCGCCGAGGATTAGCCAGGGAGCTGGATTGGAATTCATGAGGGTAGCCATAGCTTTTAAGCTTGCAAGGATAGAAGCTTGTGGAGAGAAAGAAAGGAGGAGGCAGCGCAGCCAGCACGCGCATCCAATCCGAGTGTGTGCCCTGTGTACTGAAGTGGATAGGACCCGATTCGGCTCACAGGTTCCATGGATGGTGACCAAATTTGATTTAGGGTCTACGGTGAATCAATCCAAGTCATTGGATTGATGATAACCATTGGATCTATCGAATTTCCACTTAAACTTTAAAGAAAGGGGCCTGAAGGGCAAAATAGCCTTCAACCTCATTAAAAATTTTCAAAGTGAAATTGGAGTTGGGTCCCAAGTTCTTGAAGGTTGAAGTTTCTTCAAAGTATAGAAACGGTTCAAAAGTGCAAAAAGCCCTTATTTTCACCTCCTTTACCCTATCTCGGTCAAACAAAGGGCTACGAACTCCAAATGAAGGGCATCCAGACTGTACCTACAAGTACGGTACCAAAAAATAGAAAGATTGTAGCGAAGAATGCACTCAGTGGATGTCAAATCTCTTTTGCCCCTTTTAGGGAGCGGGTAGTCAAGAGTGTGAGGTAAAAGGCATTTCATGTTTGAAAAGTGACTTGGCTTGCGAAATGCCACCTAAGCGATGGGACGTCCTGGAGTGAAATTTTAGCAAGTCATCAAAATAAGTTATTGACGTCGCCATTGTACTTAAAACACCTTTTTTAGCCTACGGTTGCAATTTTAGGCAGTTTTTGGGATGGCAAACATGGGAGAGTCCATTTTGAGTGAAAGTAGCAAATTGGACAAGATTTTCAACTATGCAGTGTGAAAATTTAAAATGAAAAACATACTGAAAGAAAAAAACTGTGGGATGTCGTCACAGGTGATGAGAGAAGACCGCCAAATGAAGCGAACATTAGAGTATTCGATAGGCAACTTGTCAGTGAAAGACCACATCATTGTCCACATAAGTGATGCCATTACACGTAGACAGGCATGGGATGTGCTAAAGGAGCAATTCAAGACGTCAAATCCATCAAGGATTATGTTTTTGAAGTCAAAATTGAATAATCCCAAATGGAACAAGGAGAGCACATTCAGACTTATATGACCAGAATCAAGACAATGAGAGATGAACTACATTCTATTGGTGAGCGCATACGTGATGTTGAGCTGGTGCACAATGCATTGTGTGGCATTACAGAACCTTATGAGATGTTCGTAAGCGGGATAGCATCAAGAGAAAGATTACCAACCTTTGACGAGCTCATAGGAATCTTGATGTAGGAGCAACGATGAGAGATGGTGAAAGTTAGACATCAAAATACTGATGATCAAGCACTTGCGACATGCCAAAAACAAGGCAAAGGCAAGGGTAAGAAGAAGTCTAAGCAGAAATTCGCCAAGACTCAAAAGGATGAGGGATCATCTAGCAAGACCAAGAAGAAGAGCAAATGCTTCCATTGCCGCAAAAAGGGCCATTGGAAAAGCAAGTGTCAGAAATTCTTGGCGGAATCAGACAAGGGGAAACCAAAGCAAGCCGGTAACCTTGTTGACGAAGGTGAAATTGAAGACTCTAGTATCTTCATATCAGCATTGTCATCCAATCAAGATGATCAAGCGTGGTACATTGACTCGGGAGCCATAGGACACATGACAGGTAATAAAGATTGGTTCAGTAGCCTAAAAGAGTTGGACAATGGAACGTCTATTTCACAAGCAAATGGTGATGTGTGCAAGATCAAGGGGATAGGCACCATTTCCATTCCAACTACCTGATGGCAAAAGCAAGATGATCAAAGAGGTACTTTATGTACCAGGTTTGAAGAAAAATCTGCTTTTTGTTGGTGTCATTACTGATCAAAAATTGAAAGTAGAATTTGCCCATGATCGTTGCTTTGTGAATGATGTGAACCAAAAGTTCAAAGTCATTGAAGGACGAAGAACGCCCTGGGACTTGATCCACAGAGAACTATGCGGGCCTATGAGGACTATGTCCATGGGTGGAGGTTTTTATTTTATGACCTTCATAGATGATATGTCACATAAGACGTGGATTTACTTCTTAAAGAAGAAATCAGATGCTTTTGCCAATTTCAAGAGTTTCAAAGCATTGGTCGAAAATCAAACAGGTAGGAAGATCAAAGTCCTAAGATCTGACAGTGGAGGTGAGTACAAGTCTACTAAATTCAATGATCTTTGTGATCATTGTGGGATCAAAAGACAATTTACGCAAGCTCATACTCTTGAACTCAATGGTGTAGCTGAGTGCAAGAATTGTACGATTGTGGAAAGTGCCAGATCTATGCTTGTTAAGATGAAGCTGCCAAAAGATTTTTGGTCAGAAGCATGCAGTACCGCAGTCTATCTTCAAAATAGAAGTCCTACTATTGTCGTACCAAAGATAACACTTGAGGAGGCATTCACGAAGAAGAAGCCAAAGGTGAACCACTTGCGAATCTTTGGGCCTGAGCATTTGTTTTTCGATATGATAACCAAAGATCATTGACGACTTTTTAATCTTACATTCTATGTCATTATTTGTTTTACTATCCTAGCCTTGATCTATGAGATCTAACAAAGTCTCATCTGATAAATCCTTGCAAACAAATAAAGTTGGTGTCCTTCGAACACTAGCACTTGAGAAAAAATCAACAAATATATGCAATGAGATAAACCAACTTAGGTGAACAATTTTTATGCCCGTACTTATCTTCATAGCATTTCTAACATCAATGAGTAACTTGCATCTGAAGGATTCAGAAACAATACTATCAAGAGTAGGCCACTCGTCACTCTGAAAACTAGGCAATGGAATTGCTTTGAGCTTGCCAGAACCTCCATCCGTTTGTGGCATATATAAATATTCATAAAAATATATCCACAATCTGTAAGTTCTTTTGGACTTCTTCCTATGTATTGCAGCTTTCCAACATCAGAGTGAATCACGTCCAATATTCCTGCAAGTCGTTGTACTGGCTCCCAATCACTTATGCATGATGGATATAAATCTGAAAGAAAAAAAAAACGTTGAAATATTTGAATCGTAATCTGAAGAGCATCAATAATTCCTATGATTGTAGTAGAGTGCATACGTTTTGAAATACTTACAGTTACATTTTCGATGATCATGAGGATTGATATCTTGTACTTTTATTTTTGAATGCATATATACATGTTGTACTAAAACTTCTGATATCGAGTGACCTCCCGAAGTAGTCTTAACTCCAGAATTTTTGGTTTCCAATAAGATTTGTATGTCATTTTTGCCCTTTTGTTCTGTCAAAAATTGCCCTTTGATGATGGATGCAACAACGCCACGAATTCTTCATATATTTTGTTGGCTTCAATTATCAGCTTCATCTTTCTCATTGTAAAGAATCACATACTCAATTGTAGATCTTTGGGCGCCAAAAATCTCTATGATATGATACTTAATTTCAATTTTTTGTATCACATTTAATCTAATGTGAATGCCATCGTAGTCACAGTTACTGTGCATACTATATTTCTATAACTGTAACTAGTATGGTTAGCAAATTTCATTATACTAACCAACATAGTTAAGTAAATTTAACTTGAGGTATTGACGTCGGACAAATTGTTGGGCAGGAAGAGCAAACCAATGGGATACGTCCATGCTGCCCGGATGCAAATTTCAAAGTTTTCTATAATGTATTTTTATTTCTCAGTTTATTTGAGCTACATTACGTAGATTTTAGATTCCTGCATTTGATTGGGCCAGGTGACGGTTGAAACTAGAGAAAAAAATAAAAGTATCTTTACAAAGGTCTTTTTTTACCTATCAACCTAACCATGTAATTACATTTTTCATTGTAAATACATAACTAATAAAACTTCAATTACATTTGAATTCAACTCATATTTACAATGTATGTTCCCCTGACAGAAAGAAATGAGTTCCACCGAGTTCAATGTCTAGTTTTCTTTTGTCGCTTCCTTCCTTTGACATCTTTGCTCTCATGTTCACTTTCACTTTCACTTGATGTGTGTAACCCTAAAAACCTACTTACAGATTCGCCTCTGCCCTGTGCATCAATAGTCAGCATTTTGTAAGATTTCAGGACAATCTATGGTCTGGACTTCTCTCTTGAACCCGTTGCATGACTTTGCCAACTCTATCCATGTCTTATTTGCTTGAGCAGGAGGAGCTCATCCATTACACCGGCTACCAATCGCGGTGTCATTTTTGTAAGCATCACTTTATCCAACCGTTCGGTTGCCAACATTGTATATGTTTTATTGATAAGTAATTCTTGTGTCTGTTTATAGTCATTGCAATAAAATGTCGAAATTCTAAAGCATCATAAGCATGGAAATTATGAGTGCCTTTGTCAATCTTCCTCTTCTTGATCCGTTCCTCCGTTTGAATGACTCTCTGCCGGAACTCCACTAGCAATACAACTGCCACAATGCTGCCGGAACTCCACTAGCAATACAACTGCCACAATGCTAGATACGATAAGTCTATGTGCTTTGCTATCATAGCATAGAGTTCATCAAACCCCTTACCATGACCTGCCTCCCAAGGTCTGAATTTCGCAGTCTTCTTGGTAGGTCGCATAATGCACATCATTATGCATCAACAAATATGCTTCCACCTCATAGATATACTGAGCTACAAACATCATAGAATTGCCTATCAAAATCTCGATTCCATCCATGTGTTTAATTTTGCCCAGGCCCAAAACAATTTGCGTCTTCAACTCTGCTTCTTGCCATAGTGCATAGAATTCATATAACTCTCAGGGCTCATCCCATCTTCAATTGTGATGTCCCTTATCCCTGGCAAGAACAAGTAATCAATATTCCAAGCATGCTTGACATTGCGCAGGTGTATCCATGGCTTTAAAGCCTCATATAAATGGTTTACCTCCTTGCACAATTTCGTTCATTGTCGCTTCACTCGTGGTTGATGTGGTATGGGAGTAACCGCTTGATCTTGTGTCGCAACCATTTCAGCCGGGTGGGGTAGGTGTTTGTACGGAATCATGTTGATCTTTAAGTTGTTCGTTCAGCCACGCAATCTCCCCCTTGAGTCCCTTTGCTTTTTATAGTCGTCTTCTTTGGTTCTAAGCAATTGTTTTCAGCTGCTGTCCATCAGCCATAAATTGCTTTCAATTAGCCTACTCCTGACCACTTCTGGATGCGATAACCCCTCTGTGCACTTGCTTGCAATCGATAAAACCCTTGCTTCTCGGTCAATTCTTTCTCCAATTGAAAATTTCCCTCCCGTAACATCCTTGTTCCTCAATGAACTGCTCCCGATTTCTTGCGACCTGTGTGCGCAAAAATATTCTTGGTCCACTCCTTGAAGCCGACTTTGTTAATTTGGACTAGGCCTCCAAGCATGATGTTATCCAGTTGGGGAGTGCAATAAATTTCGCTCGTACACGGTTTCAACGTTAGTTGTCTACAATGCACTTACTTCTTTCTGAAATTCGTCATCCTTTGAAAATATTGTCCATTGCGATCCTGCAGCGTCTTCACTACCTCATGCTTTCTTTTTAATTGTCCTTGTAACCCACTTTATACGCCTCAGCAATTTTCAAACGCTCCATTTTTGTCTAGATAGTGTGTTCCAGTATGTTGTTTGGTCTTGTAAGTATTGATATTGCTCTATAAATTCCATTCCGAGTTGTAAACCTAGTGAAAAATTTCTCACCATATGTAAAAACATCTTGATGTGCCCGTCATCATTGTTTCAGCATCTCTGTATCATGGGTCTTATCCCTGGTGTCTTGTAGTGTAACGTTGGTTGTTGTGAAATCTTCTGACAGGTCAAGATAATCACCATCATTTTGTTGCGGCATCTGTGTTGGATCTCCTACTATTTCTTTGACCGGTGTCGTTTCCTGTTCTGCTTGAGGACTAAACGAGTATGACTGGACCTCTATCTCATCCCCTTGCATGAGTGTAGCGAGATAATACTACTCAAAGCTTCTGCTTGGACTGGATTCTATGAGCCCTGAAACTTGATTGGACCAAATTGGTGTAAATCTCTCTTTTGATTGGTCACTAGATCTCTTGCCACAGATACGGATGAGTTGCACATCCAAGCTAATCATGACACTTCTAGCAAGCCTAAGCTAGCTTGAGCCACATCAAACTAATTTACTTTTGGACTAATCATGAAATTATATGTGTACTTGCTCAAGTTGCCTCCTAAGCCAAAATTGGCCCTATCACCTACTCACACATGGAAGGACATACATAGATTTATCAAACCCCCTAACTCAAACATGGATAACTTTTACAAATCTTCACAATTGTGAGATCTCTACATTGTTGATGATATATGATATGCACCCAATTTAGCTAAAGATCAAAGATTCATTTATGACATTAATGGATCAAATTTTTTAAATTGATTAGTACATACAAAATGATCATTAAATCAAATACATAACAAGTAAAATAAATTGATCTTGTTGCATCTTGCTATTGTCTAGAACACTTGGGAATTGAATTTCTTGGACTCATATACCACCTTTGCCAATCTTTTTTTTTGACCAATCTAGAATTTTTTTGTTGTTCTTTACAAACTTTTTTAAAGTTGGCATTCATGATGGATATGTGTACGAACTTGTCAATGCCTATTTACTATCAAAATTATTAGGTTGCAAAGTTTCATGATACCAAATGTCAATTATCTATCTTTTTTGGCATCGTTTTGCTCCAACGAATGGATAAATTATGACCAAAAATACTTAAGTGCAAGGTTGATAATCATTACATTGACCATAATTCTTTCTGATAGAACCATCATGATCTAAATCATAAAAAACATTGGATGAACTCATTCTTTGGTACCTCATGGAAACAAAGCTTATCTTGATTGATCTTCGATGAGACAACTGAGTTATGCAAATCCATTATTAGCCGACAAGATGCGAGAATTGATCTCTTATAGGAAGAGAATTAGCCTCTCATTTGCACACTTACCACTTGTTGAAATTATTGAAAAGAGATTATAATGTGTGTGTGTGTG
>CM055103.1:38113647-38477812 GCA_029204225.1 Diphasiastrum complanatum
GGATGTACTTGATAAGATGTACATATTCTCCTAGATCCTATTTTATAGGAAAATTCCTATTTTTGTGGAGACTAGCATTTGGATTCTAGCTAGTAGGATAAGTCAACTTTGATCTATGGGCATATCTTGCTCCTATTGGTGGATCTACATGATGTGGCACTCCCCACATGTGTGAAGACCTGTTGGAACATTATACAGGTCATTCTTGTACTTGATCTATAAAGAGATCACCAATTTTAATGAGAAGTTGATGAGACATTTCTATTTTATGCAATTTGCTTGAGATTGCCACATTAGAATTGTGATTTTATGCTTGGAATGCTATCACACGTTATTGTACTTTGCTCTCTGGTCACAGTCCATACAGTGACTATTTTCCACACGTGTGAGGCCGCCCTCCATAGATTTTTGCTATTACATTCATTGATCTTGCTAAATAGTTAGTGATTTGCTTCTAGATCAAGATCTAGTCAATAGAACTTGATGAATCCTTTGATTTGGCAATCAATACCTCTTGTAGATTGATTAGTACAATCAATCGTTGTCCTAAATTTAGAAAATGAACATCTTGCAATCTTGAACTTGACAAAGACATCAAACACCTCATCTTTGCTTTTTAGTAGAACTAGAAAAACTAGTCCAAATGCAATGTACCAAAATTAACCAATTAGAATGGGTCCAAACTCGACCTCATCCACTTATCTACTTGTTAAAAAAAGTAATAACACTATTTAGAGCCTTATTGACATTTATGAAACTAACTCTAAGTTGAGATTTCACTTTGGAGGCCAAAATTGCCAAATAAAACAATGTTAATAGTTGACAATTTTCACAAGAAGAAAGGGAATAAGCCAGGAGTGGTAGACGACTGGCTAATTAAGTGAACTAGTTATTTCAAACTACATGCAATTCAAGAAGAGAAAAAGATTGAGAGTGTGGTTGTGTTCTTTCGAGAAAAGGCTTCATCGTGGTGGCGTGATTTGCAACCCAAACCCACCAGATAAGAAGAATTCAGGAAAGTATTCAGAAAATCGTTTGTGGTTGTGGATGACTTTTATCAAAGATTTGTGAGTTGCAAAATGGGTACACAGAGCTTAGACTCTTACCTGCAAGAATTTATGGATTTGCAGACAAAGCATTGTAGCAGTTTCTCCTAGTTCTACCAGCTGATTATCAGAACGAATGTAAGTGAAACATGCTTCAAACTTTCAAGGATGTCATAGGAGTCATGAAAGCTTATGATTCCACGGTTGTGGCCTCTAGGAAGCAGTTTTTGGCATACCATTTGGATCCAACTAGAAGAAAGAAAAAAAAAGAGTTCGTGACAAGAAACAAGTCAAATATTTTGACGAACTAGATCAAATGGCATCAAAATTTAAGAAAAAGAAGCAGATGTCCCGAACGAAGGCTAGGAAGGCAAATGTGCATTTTGTCTGCTAGGACTATTGTGTTTGTCACACTGTGACTATTGAATCTTCTCAATCTTTGCATGTCACTGATGTGCATATGTTTATATCTTTTTCTTCTATGGAGCAGTTGGTCTTCATTTGGGACGGCCACCTTCGGAACTGAGCAAGGGTGATATATATATATATATATATATATATATATATATATATATATATATATATATATATATATCATGCCATGTGTGATTAGAAGATTGATTAGCTAAGCATTACAAGAGAGGTTAGGCTAAAAACATCACTTAACTTATATGCCTCTGTCTTGTAGCTTTGCTTAACTGCTGAACGTGACATTCAAACTGTCACGCTCGTCGAGCCTTGGTCTCGAACTCGACTTGTTCGACGTTTTCTCTGCTCAACATTTGGCTTTGGCTCTTGGCTGGGGTCCGACAAACTTTGGTGACTTTGGACATGTCGAGGACTTCGACGTCGTCGGCGACTTTGGTCCTACAGTGCCTTGGCAGTTTGTCGTTGACTTCATAGGTGACCGCAAGTTGGAGCCTTGCGGTGGTGTGCATTGCGGTTTGTTCCCTTCGAAACTTGGGACTGTGAGGAACCGCATGCAGGCCCCTTGCGGTGCGGTTGCAGTTCTTCCAACATGCGGTCTAGTTGCAATATTTGACTGTGGCATTTTCTCGTGTATTTCTGCAGATGAGGCCTATTGGCCTTTTTCATGTATATCTATAGGTTTGTGATCACAAGCTAAAAGCGCTTTGTGGGTAGAAACTTGATGTGTTCTCAAACTGCTTGTAGGATCTTTGTTAGAGACATCGTCTTACATCGTTGCTCGTAGAGCTTCGTTTCTTGTTCGTATTGCCTCGTAACAGCTTCCCCTACGGTTTCTTTACAAACAGTGATCGTAGTGCCCTTGTAACATCTTTTCTTATGGATCATTTACGAACAGTGATTGTAGTGCTCTCGTAATAACTTTCTATATGTGTCACTTACGAGTTGCTTACAAGTTCCTAACATGAATTTGAAATGACCGTTATGACTCATAATAGGAAGTCTTGGGGGTTCCTTATGAGTTGTTTACGGGCAGTGACTTGCAAAAATTGATGAAGTTAAAAGGCTTCAAATCATAAGGATTGCATGAATGCAACTAGATTAGCTTACAAATTTAGGGAGAAGGAATAAATCCAACAAAATGCTACTCAAATCATTGTACTTGATGCTACACTTAATAGGAAATGGGAAAGGAAACACCATGTAGTATTGTGTGACAACAACACTTCGAACTTATCATACGTATCTCATTGAAATGCTTAAAATTGTTTGATTGAAACTACGTCAATCAACTCTCTTAACAAAGCTTAACAAAAAATTTCATACTATAGAGCCTTGCCCTTGTTATAACATATTAGAATCTCTACTACACATGCTTATTAATTGCCATTTTGATAAGTATAACTAATAGGCACAAGTTTAGAATAGCAATTTTAATTACTCTTTAAAGACAACTTTAGAGCAGTTAACCCTATCATCTTTCTTTACAAGTAATTTCTCATTTGACTTACAATGGCGTGTCATTTGTAAACGTAGGTGTTGTAAGTTAATCTCTCACATAGAACTTGGAGAGTGATGGCAATGGACTCTAATTTACGTTTTTGTCAATGCGTGAACATTTATAATTATCAAGCAAGGAAAAAACATGACTAGAAATTATCTACATCATACAAAGAGGACAAACATTACATAGTTGGTTGCATTAGTAGCAAATTGTTAAATATGGAAGCTTAAGGGCCTAGAAAATTAAACTCATGTTTTTTCTTTCAATCAATTCACAAACATTTTTTTTATATACCTTTTTTTTCAAGTTTGACATGCATTGCAACTTCCAAATACCAAGCCCGCTCGCTACCATTTTGGCAACTTGTAAACCATGCGTATATTGATAATAAGTGGGCAAGCAAGGCTCTTCTTTTCAAATTTTTTGGGGAGTCCCAAGTCCCGAGTCCCCACCACTTACACCCTAGCTCGGTGCGAGCTGGGGCTGCGGGGGGTGGAGCTGGGCTGCGTCATGTCGACGAAGGCCTTGCGCCTGACCGACCATGAAGCTTGGCCTGACCCTTCTGTCTGTGTGGCCCTCAGTTTCTAAGGAGAGTGATGTCGATTCTCGAATCTCGAGGTAGGGCTGGCTGAGGTGAGGGTGAGCTTAGCTGTTTGTTGGGATCGCGATGATGATTCTTGGGCCCCTAATTTTTGTTTGGGAATTCTGATGATTATGGTCAAGGCCCCGACGACAATGATTCTCCATCCATGTCAGAATATAGCGCAGGCCATGGCTCCCAGGCTGCTTGAGGCCCGGCCCCCGGGACCCCGGTCCCGAACTCGAGGCCTCAGGCTTAAAACTAATGATACTCATAAGAAAATAGAACTAGCGTTAAAAATTGCAAAAAAGGTTCATGATTCCCAAATCCCGAATCCCCAATGTTCCCCCCAAGCCCAGCTTGGGCCCAAAGCTCGAGGGCCCACAAATACATCTCGAAATTAGTCTATTAAATTTGAACGCATGTACAACCTGCTGTCCATGGGCCCATGAAATACAAATATTTTATGGGAGATTTTGAGCCCATATCAATGTATCACATATTAAAAGTTCCCCAACTTGGTGGGCATTCCTAAATGTAATAGCTTTGAACTTAGAAGCTAGGGCCTCGGGAATGGGAGCTTTAGCCCTTGGGGGCCCAAAATCTTAGGCGAGGGCCCGAGACAGACCAAACAACAACTGAACAAGCTTGATGATCGCCAAGTTCAATGGCTAGCCACTCCATCTAAGTGTGCAGATGACCTCAATGAAACTGTTAGAAGAAATTTACAACATAAATGCAAAAGAAAACAGTTGGAACCAATTTTGAGGAGATCTTAGCATTGAGCTCAATCCTTTTTTTTTGTTCATTATCGTGGTCCAATGTTTTTGTGTCTAAGTCTAAAAACTATTGTAAACTATTGTTGTTGGGTCAACAAATGCAAACTATGACACATGCACATACAAGAGGCTATAAGATTCAAATTGACTATGTCTGTCTATTGTGAAATTGCCAAACTTGGGAGCCCAGTTGGGGGCATATCCCTTCCCATATTTTGGGCCTCACACATGTCAATTCCAACTTGGAGGAGGCCAAAGTGTTTTTACCAATGACATTCATTTACTTATTGATTTTCCAATGAGCAATCTATAACACGATGACATTTGTTTTGGGACTTTGACCTGAAAAAGAGTATTCTTTTTTAGTGTTTTTTAATGGTCCTAGTTGTAGGCCAAAATCATGGATATTTTTAATAAATCTCTAAATTTTGTTTTAAAAAAAAGCCAAAAAATGCATATTTTAAATAAAGAACTACAAGTTTTTTGTTGCAAACTTCATAAAACCATCATAATTACAAATGAAATAATAATTCAAGAGAACAAATGATTTTTGAAACTCGAAATCCCATTCACTAATGCCTCTCAATTCAGAACTTGACATATTCTCAACACTCTCGTTTTTTCGAGATGTCTGTCTTTATTTCAGCAATTAGTTGTTCACTCCTGCACAGTATCAAAGTGTCGTCCACATATACAGCCACTATGATGATCTGCCCATCTGTAACTCTGACGTACACATTGGAGTCATCCAACAGAGGCTTGAATCCCAATGATTTCAGGGCCTGATCCTTCTTCTTGTACCATTGCCGGGCTGATTGCTTCAGACCGTAGATGCCTATGCATTTTGCATACATAGTCAAGAAGTGAATTCGAGACAAATCCTGGGGGTCTAATTCGCCATGCAAGAAGGTTGTCTTCTCGTCCACAATGTGGATCATGAGGTCATAAGCTGCTGCATATGCAAACAACAGACGTAGGGATGAATGTTTGACGACAGGAGAGAAGGTTTCAGAGTAGTCAATATCGTATCTCTGAGAGAAACCCTTCGCTACCAGTCTTGCCTTGTATTTCGTCACACTTCCGTCTGGTCCATATTTGAGTTTGAAAACCCATTTGCATTTGAAAGTCTTGCGCTTATGAGGTAATGGCTCCAACATCCATATCTGGTTCTTCCTCATGGACTCCATCTCTTCGTTCATGAATTGGATTCATTTGTCCTTTTCAAGACCTTCAATCGCCTCCTCGAATATCTGTGGTTCGCCACTGAACCCGCAGAATTCTTCTGATGTGGAAGCTAAGCTGCTTGGCACAAATCTTGCTGGCGCTCTTCATGGTCTTGTCGACCTTCTGGGAGATCCTCCCGGAACAGCTATGCCTTTGCCCTTGTCTGCTCTGCTTGATCCAAAACCATCTTGGTTTACAAGAACTGCGACGGCAGGTTGCCTCTCGATTTTTTCTTCATCTGATTCGTCGTTCGAATGGGAGATGATTCGAAAATCTTTGTTTTCGTGTTCGTCCTCTGCTCCCTCTGACGTTGGCGGCAGGTCATAGTACTGTCTTTCCAGAACTTCATAGCTAACAGGGCCTTCGTTGGCCATTGTCCTGCTCTCGTCGAATTTGACACCCTCACTGTTTTCACAATCTTCGTGTCTGGCATGTAGATTCTGTAGTATGACGAATTGTTGTCATAACCTACCAAAAATCCTTGCTCGGCTTTCTCATCAAGCTTCTTTGAAGCTTATCAGGAATATGTGCATATGCTGCACAGCCAAATATTCTGACGTGAGACAGGTTGGGTTTTCTACCCCACCATAGCTCATGTGGTGTCGTGTGAGGAACACCTGATTTATCTGTCCTGTTCTGGATGTATGCGGCTGTAGCTACTGCTTCAGCCCACAGTGCCCTTGGAGCCTTTGAGTATGCCCTCATGCATCTGGCTGCTTCCATCAAGGTCCTGTTCTTTCGTTCATCAACAACACCATTGTGTTGCGGTGTGTAGGCTGCAGTTCTTCTGTGAATGATGCCACAATCATTGTAGAAGCCAGTAAAGTGATTCGAGATATATTCGCCACCTCCATCTGTTCTGATCTGCTTCACCTTGTTGCATGTGCATCTCTCAGTCCAATTCACATATTCTGTGAATTTATCGAGTGTTTCAGATTTATTCTGAATAAAATACACTCTGGCAAACTTGCTATAATCATCAATGAAAGTTATATAATATTTTGAATCTCCTACTGAGATCACGCTGAATGGACCGCAGATGTTAGAGTGCACCAGCTCCAGAATCTTTGTCGTTCTGTAGGAGTCTTTGACGAATGGTGTGCGTGACATCTTGTCTTTCAAGCATGCATCACAAGTAGTTGAACTGGTTGCATTCGAGATGCTAACCCCTGTTATTGCTCCATGATGACTTGCCTGGTAGAGTGCCATTGAGTTCATGTAGCAGAGTCTTCTGTGTCACAGAGTGTCTGGCAAGTTGTCATGGGTCTGATGCATTTGATCTTCAAGTAGGCGCACCTTTAGATGATATAGGTTGCCCTTCCTTCTGCCTTGAGCAATGAGAGTGCTGGTGCTGGCATCAATCACATTGCATGCTTCGTTATAAAACGTCACACGCATCCCTGCATCTACTATTCTTGCTACAGAGAGCAAGTCTTGCTGTAGAGTTGGCACGAACAGAACGTCTTCGAGTCGTCTGTCTCTGCTGTTGGTGTTGAGCCAGAGTGAACCAATACCGTTCACTTGATGTCTGGATCCATCTCCAAGATTTATGAATCTTGAGGCATCTGCACTTCTAAAATCAGACATGATTCGTCTTGATGTCACGAAGTGCAAGGTGGCTCCTAAATCCAGGATCACCTCGTGTGTGTCAGACGTTGATGCTGCACACACATCTTCACAAATGTAGGCGATCAAACAATTTTTGTTCGTTCTTTCTTTGCCCATCTTCGAACTCTCGGGCTCCTCGACATAGGAAGAACTATTATTGTTCTCTTGTCTGTTCTGTGCTGATCTATTTCTTGGGTTCTAGTGGCAATCCATGGCTTCATGACCCTTCTTATGGCAATGGATACACTCAATCTTGGTATTGAACCAACAGGTATCTACTGTATGCCTGTCTCTTTTGCATCTCGTACAGGTCTTCTTGTCTGCATCTTGTCGTTTTGACCTCCCTTTGGTCTTCCAGTTGCTTTTGTTGGTCCTCTCCGTTTGTTGGTCACGATCCTGCCTCTGATTCGACTCCCTCTTAGGCTTGAACTACTTTTTTGATTTTTCTCTGTTGCCGTAGAGTGCCTGGTTAGAACCATCTTTGTGATCAAGATGCTCTCTGGCCTCGACTTCCTCTCGAATCTCGACAATCGCCTTTTCGAGGTTCATGGTAGGATCTTTTGTGAGGGTTCGTGTCGTCTGGAAAGATCTGGGTGAGGCTCTCAACAGATATGTGAGATGCTTCTCAGCTGATACTGCATGTAGTGATAGAAACATATCATTCATCTTTCTCATGAAACAGGTGAGGTCTTTTCCATCCCACTCCAGATCGTCAACTGATCTTCCAGTATCATAATCTGACTTCTTGATTTCGTCTACTACCTTGTCATTTTTCTCCCTCCATTCGCATAGCTCCTTGCCTGTTGTCGTAGGTATTTCTTCTGTGCCATCCACACAGGGAAAAAGTCCTTCGCCCTTGAGTATCAAAGATGTCTTAACTTTCCAGGATAGAAAGTTAGATCCTGAAGAATTAAGTATAGTGTAGATCTTGCTCCACATGCTGCTGATTGAAGCCATTGCTTCTTGAAGTCTGTTCTTTTCTTGATGGTTAATTGTCTGAATGCTTGGCCTCATGGATCTGCTAGTTTCTTGGCTATGTCAGAATATGGCAGGGTGGCCCTGATACCACTGATGAGAAGAATTGTGAGATGCTCTGATACGTGTAATGAATCTAGGGGAGAAAAATTTACAAAACAGTCGCGACTCTCTTTCAAGATTCGGATGGAGTTCAGATGCGTTCGCTGGGCACTGCCAGCTGAAATACTCCTACAATCCTCCAGAGAGTAGTCAGTTACTATTGATCTACGTTCATAAAATTAATACAGCATTCGACTTAATTTCAACCAAGATGTGGAATTCAAAGGGAACAAGAAAACTCGGACATATGAAATAAACAGCATAAGCATTCAACATCCAAGATCAGACACAACTAGAAAATAATCTATATTGACTTTCTCTGATTTCTTCAGGGCACTGCATGCGAATCCACGTAGTGCGTTAGCGTGAGAGAAGCACGGTTCTCTCACGAGTAGTAGTCTCGCTTCACTAGCGGACAATTGGATCTTCTGATACTAGACATAATTATCTTCTCGCACGCAGGTGGAGCTTCTGTCTGTGTTCGTCTTTATTGCTTACTAGCATCATACTTCTTCAGTGTTTCTTCTCGTAGTTACACTCTATGTATCCTGTTCTGATATATGTCAAGTATTATCCAATAAGTACAGTCTCTCTATGTAAATCTAAGATTAGAGTGATTATACATTTACAACTAATCAAGGAATTACAAGAGTCGCAGATTAGCCACGACCTAGAAAGTATCTACTGATGTCATGCCATCAGGTCAGATCTCTGTACTTCTGGGTACTTGCGTGATCTCTGGTGGTACTCCTTGGGGCATGAGGACAGAATGAGTTTCGTTTCCACTGTTGGTTTTGTTTACCTCGTCTGCCTTTCTCTCTTGCTGGACCGCAAAGGAATCTCATTCGTGGATCCTTCGTGTTCGCAAACCATTTGTCTTAGTCTCCGTTGACTTTCGTGTTTGCGAAACTCTTCGTGTTTTGTGTCTCCAGCTGTTCGAGTTCGCAAACATCTTCGTCAGGTGAAGGGCTGAAAGCTAGCGAGGCTTTGTAATCAGAAACACTTTGTTTCTTCAACTATGGCCTGTGTATGATCTTTAGATTTCATTTTAAAGTTATGTACATGTGTTTAATTTGGTTCTCTTACTTCCATTGGCCTGTCTCCAGTTATTGGGTCTACAAGTGGCCTATCACACTGATTTATATCTAAAATCAAAGTTGTTTCTGTAATTTTTTTGTTTTCTGAATATCTTCTCTTAATTTGGCAAGCTCAGAGCTATCTTGTAAGGGGTGGATGGATGCACCAGGTAGAGATATCGATGGTTCGGTGGTGGCTTTCTTGCTTTCAGTAGATGGGATGGACTTATGGCAATGTGTAGCCATGGTCTTTGGGCGTGACTTGGGTCTAGTGGGAGAAGACTTAGAAATATTATGAGATTTCTTTTTTTTGGAATGAGGGACAACTACAGTATCATCCTCAACGTTTTCAGAGGCCGGCTTTGTGACCTGAGCAGTAGTAGAAGCAGGCTTGAGAGATCCAATAGATACACCTTTTGAACTCCGTAATGAATAGACCAGATCTTTTACCTCAGCAATAGCAGCTAGAACCATTTTTAAGCATTGCTTCATGCTCTGGACAGAAACAAAAATCAAGTTTAAAATAGAATGAGTAAAGGCTTTTACCTAAAAGTTCAAAGAATTTTATATTTAGTAACCACTATGCTAAGCATGAAACAAATATAGACATACTTGAATATGGAAACGAAACTCGTTCTATCCTCACGCTCCAAGGAGTACCACTAGAGATCACGCAAGTACCTAGAAGTACAGAGATCTGACCTGATGGCATGATGTCAGCAGATACTTCCTAGGTAGTGGCTAATCTGCCACTCTTTTAATTTCCTGATTAGTTGTAGATGTATAATCACTCTAATCTTAGGTTTACATAGAGAGACCATACTTACTAGATAACACTTGACATATATCAGAACAGGATACACAGAGTGTAACTAAGAGAAGAGACACTGAAGAAGTCTGATGCTAGTAAGCAATCAAGACGAACACAGACAGAAGCTCCACCTGCGTGCGAGAAGATAATTCTGTCTAGGATCAGAAGATCCAATTGTCCGCTAGTGAAGCGAGACTGCTACTCGTGAAGAACCGTGCTTCTCTCATGCCAACGCACTGCGTGGATTCGCATGCAATGCCCTGAAGAAATCAGAGAAAATCAATATAGATTATTTTCTAGTTGTGTCTGATTTTGGATGTTGAATGCTTATGCTGTTTATTTCATATGTCTGAGTTTTCTTGTTTCCTTTGAATTTCGCACCTTGGTTGAAATTAAGTCAAATGCTATATTAATTTTATGAACGTAGATCAGTAGTAACTGACTACTCTCTGGAGGATTGTAAGAGTGTTTCAGCTGGCAGTGCCCAGTGAACGCATCTGAACTCCATCCGAATCTTGAAAAAGAGTCGCGACTGTTTCGTGAATTTTTCTCCCCTAGATTCATTACACGTATCAGAGCATCTCACAATTCTTCTCATCAATAGTTACTCCTTTTTTTGTTTTGGTTGATCCCAACGAATGCAACGTTGTTGCAAATTTTGATTTTTCTTTATTAAATTCATATCATTTTTTTGTTCTTGGGGGCATACACAGTTTACAAGCCCAAAAACAGTTATCTCAAGAGTATCCCCATATTCCAACCTTTCAAACTATGAGTGCTGTTGCATTTGCTGGCCTGACAGTGGAAGAAGCCAAATTATTAGCTTGGGACCATAATATTGATCAGGACTACCGGATGAAGATGACCGTGATACAAAGAATTCAATTTTTTCACAAAAAATACGTGAGAGTCTCCAAAGCAGGAGATGTGAATCAACTAGATCTGAAAGCACTCTGTGCTCAAGAGACATGCCTGTCTTTTGATTCGAAAAATCCTACGTAGAGCCTTACAAAATATTATAATTTTTTTCAGCTTGTTTTTTGTAGTGGCCAGATAATGTTTTTTGCTATGTTCGTCATGGAATGCTCTGGTCATAATATATGTTGTAATCCTTTTGAATTGTTTTTATCAGACTAAAATTTTGAACTCAATTTTAATACTCCCTAAATTTCTATCAAATAATTTTTTTTTTTTTTAGGTGTGGGCCCTTCTTGATAAAATTTTTTATAAATGGAAAACTTTTCAAATAAAAGGCCAACCTGCTCAAGGTGCCTCAAAGTCAAAAAAAAAAAAAAAAAAAGTTGTCAGCACTCAAACTCTGAAGCCAATCCCTACATAAATGGGAATATCAAAGTGGAAGAATATGCAAGAGATTAGCTCTTCAAAGCTAATAATAAGTGTTCTTTCTAGAGTTGCCGATACTCAACTTTCTCTGACAGAAATGGGAAAAAAATTTCAAAGGTAATAGTCATAATCTAAATATTTCTTTTCATGTTACCTTTTGTAATAAAGTGATTTTCATGATTTTGTTGGATTTTTAACAATTGTGCTTTTTTAATGCAGGCATAAAATATTTATGAAAGTTTAAGAAGCCCTTGTGACAGGGCTAAATTGTCAAGATTTCGAAGAGTGCCAGAGGCTTTATCCTCTGAGTAGCCAAAATGAATCTTTGAGTCCATTATTGATTTTGTTTAGAGACATGGTATTTATTTCACCCATGCTTAGCAAAGGTGCTTATTAATTGTTTCTTTTTTCAATTTTATGTCTCCTATGCTAAGCATAGTTTTTTGTTTATTTAATTATTTCTTTTTGATGCTTTAAGTCTTTCATTCTATTTTATATTTTGTGTCTCCCGTGCTAAGCATAGATTTTTCTTTTTCAGTCTCCCAAAGATAAGAAAAACAAAGTCCTTCTAGAGAAATTCAAGAGGTATATTCTGAAGGCAAAAGCAAAAAAAAAAAGGACAGGGAGAGATTGGCACGGGGTGAGACCATTGCGGAGGAGGATCCATTTGAGACCTACCTTTTGCAAAAGTGTTGATGATCAACCATGTTTCTACTCGGTTGAGGAAGGCGGTTGTAGAGAAATTTCAAATTTTTTTTAAAAAAAAGCCTTATACAATCTGCATTGCCAATATACCATATGGATTTCAAATGAAAGAATCATTAAATAATGATTCCCCCTTCAAATTCACTAAAATCCATAGTTTTATGCAAGGTTTTCTTGAAGTCACAACTGTTATAGAAAATGTTGTGTGGTAAGTCTTTAAGTTCCTGAATAATTAATTCATATTTTAATTCATAATTTTATTTTGAATTTTTTATTTTATAATTAAAATTTTAAATTTATTTTACTTGTAATGTTTCATGTCAAGTACAAGCCCAATGTCAGAAACTCGGGAGGAGAACGACTTTGCAATGAAATAGAATACATAATCATCGGTTATTATTCTTTTGGATGGCAAACGTTCAATGCTTCATTACAATACTTTCGGACTGACAAGTTTTGGAAACTTGTTCCAATATTCAGCCGTAACGAAAAAATTAAAAAATCCAATGACGGGTTCCATGGCTTGTCCCTACCAAAAGTCACAACAATTAATTAATCATTTAATTGATATTTTTTCTCACCCAGCTGATTGGGTTTTGGATTTATTTAGTGGTAGCGGCACTACGAGCGCATGTGTTGTTCAAAAAGGCAGACATGTTGTTGCAGTAGATTTAGATACCAATTTAGTTGATTTTGTAAACATGAGAATGAAATCTCTTTCAGTTTTGCCAAATGAGCTATCTGAGATGGGAAAGAGTTTAGATAGCGAGGATTTAGTGATTCCCTTGTCCAAGGAACCTGAACCTCCTTCTAGCAAAAAAGTAGGTGACATAGGAGAATTTGCTGATGTCTTGGTTCAAGATTATAATGTGATTACGGTAGTCGAGAAAACTGTAGAAGAGGTGCCACTTGAAAATATAGTGGCTACTCAAGAAAAAGAAAAAAATGTGAATGACCTCGATGATTTTTGGGAATAAAAAATTCTCTTTTGTTTTAAAGAATAATTGCGTTTATATTTTTTGATGTATTGTGTTTTGAAATTTTTTTTATTGACTTTAATATTCTTAAATTTGTTTTTTAATGATTTAAAATCAAGAATTTGAAATATTTTAAAAATTTTAACATTGATAATCATTACCAAAAACTAAAATTGTAATGATTTGTCAAGTTTATAATATTTTAATTTTGGATGTGTTTTTATAATATTTTTTGTAAAAAAAATACTGTTAGTAGTTTTAAGAAATGAAAAGATTTTTTTCAGGATGATTTAAATATTTTCACACATCATTTAATCTCGATTATTATAAAGTAACTTCATTTGCATTTATTTAATGTTTAAATATTCAATGAACTTACGTAAATATAAGTAAAGATTTTAAAAAATTTAAAACTTTAAAAAATATTGATTAAAATTTTTATAGTAATTTTAAAAATATTTTTTTCAATACAAGAATTGTAATTTAAAAAACTTTTAAAATTCCAAAAAAAAAAAAAAAACTATAACTCTCGGCGCCACTGTGACCAGAATCCAGCCGGCGCCAAGTTCCTATGGCTGAAAATCTTTGATCGGTTCTAGCGGAGTCCAAAGAGCTCAGATCGATGTGCAATCACCTCACACGATCTAGGCATGATTAAAGGAAGCCTGGGGATCAATAAAATCTAGAGAGAGAAAAACGTGCTTTACCAGCTTGGGTAGAGTGCTTGGTATGAGGGGGGGTGCCGAATCACACCAATACTATAGGGGAGTGCAGGTTGCGACTCAGGGCGAGCTCCAACCAAGTCTCAGCCTCCCTTGCTGGAATGTTGTCATGGCTCTCGCCTTGGCATGCTAGCGCCCCGGAGACTAGGGTCGGTCACACACTTGAAATGTAACCTTCTCAGATTTATCAATAAGGTGGGATTTTTCTCAAACTGACTCTGATTACCTTCTGGGTTTCAGTGTTCGGTAAAAGCGCCAGTTGTAAGGCCGCTTCCAAATTTTTAAGTTGGCACATAGCTGAGGGTCATATCCCGGGACGCCAGCGGTATGCCGTCGGGACCATTCGGTCCGCGGCGCCAGCGGTATGCTGTCGGGACCATTTGGTCCAGGAACAGGTTGTTTCCATATTTGTCGTGGCTTGTGGTTCTAAGTGTTCCTTGTATGAACGTGAATGGGTTAAGCTCTTGGGGAACAGGCTCTAACCTGTCGGCTGAGTTGGATGGCTTGCTTGGGTGGAAGTTACCTGTTTATGGCTGTCCAGTCTGGCGTGGCGCCAGGTTGGCTTCCAACGCTCGTGACGAAGCTTTCAGTTGGTTAAGTTTGATGTAAGTCAGACCGCTTGCTTGGAATAGATGTTACTCGTTTGTAACGAAGCTTCGAGTTGGTCAAGTTTGATGTATGTCGGGCGGCTTGCTTGGAGGGAAGTCACCCACATCGGGACCCCCGATCTGGCATGGCGCCAGGTTGGATCTCAATGTTGGTTTTTGAAACTTCAAGTGGGTTAAGTCTGATCGTTGTTGGCGAGTTGGCTGCTTGTATGTCAAGTGGGTTTGGATGGCAAGAGTTGAAGGCTGGAAAGCTAAGTCGTGGTTCCTGGCTCCCTTTGGGATGCCTGCGCTACACATAACGATGAAAGAATAGATGTGTTACGTCCTCATCTGATGTTTTGCACTTAGAGCAAACATGTGACACATTATCCCAATGTAATTGGCATGCACTAGAAGAGAAAGCTGGAGAATCCTAAGAGAGAAGATTATATATTTACCAGGTTTGATTGTATGGGTTCGACGGAATCTGGTCTTCCAAAGATGAGGGGGGAAAGGTTCCACTTAGAGTTGAACCAAGAGAAGGTGAAGTTGTGGCTCTTTGGTTGCAGAGTAGAGTGAGAAATAGAAAATTTTGCCCGACTTATCCAAAGCATTAAAAATCCATTTGTTATCATAGTTAATAGTGGAGGAGGTGGAGAGAAGGCCAAGGTCTTCGTGAGAAAAGGTGAAGAAGAGGAAGTTAGATTCACATGAGGAGAGGCCATGTTCAGTCTTGAGACAAGATAGGCTGACAGAGTTAATGAAATTTCTGATGCGGTTCCATGTGACAAAACCTTTTCAAGTAAGACTAAGGTTTTGTTGATGATAATGCAATTGAGGTCTGCTTCCAGCTGTTTCATGAGATTGCCAGAAGTTGATTTTCTGGTATCAACATCTCCTGCCCAATCCGCATCTGTGTATGCTTCAAGTATGTTGGCAGTTTGGCTGCCTCCATAGCAGATGCTGAGAGTTTTCGTTGCTTGGATGTACTTCATGACCTTTGTTAACAATTTCCAGTGAGTTAAGCCTAGATTTAATAGGAACTGGCTAAGTGTACTAATTGAATATGCAAGGTCTGGTCGCGTGCAGATCATTGCGTACATCTGTGAGCCAATGATGGATTGAAACGAGTAGCATTTTATTATATCCTTTTCTGTCTATGTTTCAGGAGACTGTTCCTTGGATAACTTTAGTCTAGGGTTGAGTGAAAAGTGACTTGGTTTGCAGTTGGCCATTCCATACTTTTTCAGCACGTTGTTGAGATATCGTTGCTAATTGATAAAAAATAGTCTGTTGGGTCGATCTCGTTGGATTTGGATTCCGAGACAATAGTGGCTGGACCCATGTCAATCATTTTGTATTCTTGGGCCAGTTGCATGCATTTTGTATCCTTCATCAAATTCAGATTGTTATTGAATAAGAGTGTATCATCTACATAGAGAGTGATGATGATGAAGTAATATGATACAAATTTAAAGTAGACATTTGAGTCTGTCGAGTTTGGAATAAAACAATTCTCTATCAGAAATGTGTTGATCTTCTGGAACCAGGCTCTGGGTGATTGTTTCAATCCGTAGAGTGCCTTGTGGATTTTTGTTGGCTGATTCTGACGAATCCCCAAGATACTCGGACAGAGCAACTCAAGAGCACCTCTCACCTTAGACTGAGGAGGTCTCTGAGAAGACGAGACGAACGAAGACTGAGAGCCAAGTATGAGAGCCGAGGAATACTAGTAGTAATGACAAGCAAGAACTGTGTAAGCCTCATGGTGAATCCCGGAAAGAAAGTAGGGTGATCCACCTTTTGATGGTGACCTCTAGTGGAGAGCATTATTCCACTTGTAATTTGTGAAATGTGAAAATTCCACTAGGATGCCATCTAAGGAGCTCTCTTGCTTATTTAAGAGACTCCCTCTTTGTAAAGAGGAGCTTTTTGTGTATTTTATCAACTCCATGCTGAAATGAGAAGAGCCTCCATGAGTTAGATGCATCCATTGAGCTTCTTGATCATGATGGTTTTCTTGAGTGATGCCCCTATGATCATGCCCTTCCATTCATATTGTGTGTGGTTGTGGATTTAGAGTGGATTAGTTTTCTTGCTTTCCTAGTTGTGGATTAAGTTTCATGTTTTCTTGTGGATTAATGTAGGAGCCAGCATTCAAGTAAACTAGATAGGCTGGATCTGTGGTTTAGTTCTTGCATATCTCTTTGCAATCCAGTTCTTGATGTTCATGGGATGTTCAAGAATCAAAAGACTGGTTGGTTTCTTGATTCTTGGACTTCTAACATGCTGTAGATTAGTTTTTGTTTCTTGTTTTGTCAATTTATGCAAGTATAGTAGTGCTTAGGATCTGATTTCAGTTCATTTTGCAGCAAAGTAGAAGTAGGAATCCATCGTTGTTCAACTGAGCAGTAATGTAGATCATTTGTCGAACGCAGTGGCTTGCATTTTGGTTGATTATGCATGTGCATTCAGTTCAAGAGTGACCCATCCGGATGTCCTTTGACAGATAGGACAATACTACGATGATTATCTGCCCCTTCAGCCTAGTCTGGGCCTTAAAACAAGAAAGGTAATCTCAAGAAGTGCCCACAGTCTCTGCTGATAGGCAGAAGACGAAAAAAACAAAGAAGGACTAGTTAACAGATTCTATAGACTCTGAAAATGTCAACATTTGGCACCGTTGCTGCTTGAACTCCACACCTCATAAACCCATACCTGCTACAACAGTGTTCTTGAACAGATCCATAACAGTTCTCATTTGCAGTCTACCTTGCACAAACTACCCTACCTGCAAAATGACCTGCAAGAAACAACAACCGCAGGCAAATAGACTTGCTTGCAAATTTGTCTGAACACCAACTTGTTTGCACCTGAACCTGCAAACCAACCAGCAAGCCACAACAATTGCAAACACAAATGCACTGCTGGCCAATCCATTTGTGATCAGACTTGCTTTAGTATCAAACTGCAAAACCAGAGCCCACACCCATCAACTACACTCCTCCAGCTGTCCCGTCACGCTCCATTTCCTTCATATCTCAACCGACGCTTCCATTCATATCTCAGCCCACACTTTTCTCCATATCTCAGCTGACGCTTTCCTTCATATCTCAACTGACGCTTTCCTTCATATCTCAGCCGATGCTTTCCTTCATATCTCAACCGATGTTTTTTTTTTCAAATCTCAACCGACGGGTTCGCATCAGATCTCGACCGATGGGTTCGCGTCAGATCTCGACCGATGGGTTTCGATCAGATCTCGACCGATGGGTTTGCGTCATATCTGGACCGACGGGTTTGCATCAGATCTCGACCGACGGGTTTCGATCAAATTTCGACCGACGGGTCCGCGTCAGATCTCGATCGACGAGTTTCGATCATATCTCGACCGACAGGTTCGCGTCAGATCTCGATCGACAGGTTCGCTTCAGATCTCGACCGACAAGTTTGCGTCAGATCTCGACCGACGGGTTTTGATCAGATATCGACCGACAGTTCAAGGTCCGATCTCGACCGACGGGATTCCTCACCATCTCAACCGACCAACTCCATGCCAGACCACAGAACTTTCAAACGACACATCTGATTGGCATTTCGATTGAACCACCATCTCCCAAAGCCTTAGAGGCTGAAAAAAAAAAAACTCATATAACTAGAAAGCAATTTTATACTGAGTCTCCACTTTCACTTCCTTCAACACCCTAAAAAATCCAAAAACCACAAAAATCCAATCCAAAATCACTAGAAACACATACCCAACCCAAAAAAGACACAACGGTACCCAGTGGACCAACAAAAGGATCCTAAAATCCCAGAAGATTATCCATACGAGATCAAGTCCCCTGTAGCTGAACAAATCAGACGTCATAGGTTCTACCGAATGTGGGCCCAAATACATGAGCCATCCACAAACCCATTTGAGAGACAAGAACCTGATAGAGCTGAGTCTTCACGAGAACGAGCCCATTCTTATGGTGCTGACCCCTACCAGGAAAGAACCAACCTTAATGGTGCTTCTGCCACTCACGGAGCTCATCTTGAGAGATGTACACCCAGGCTAGATCTACCAAAGTTTGACGGTAGTTCGGACCCTCACAGATTTTTGCAAATCTTTGAGAATGCATGTGATGTGTATGGCGAAACATCTCCCGCTGCTATGGTCCAATGTTTTCAATGACTATGATCGCTAAAGCACGTGATTGGTTTTTCAACCTTGATCGTGAAGATAAGACAGATTGGTCAATTCTAAAAGAGTCCTTTATCAAGCGTTTTAAGCCCTTTCGCTTGATAGAGAGTCCTTTTGTCAAATTGAGTAACATTAAGATGGCAAAGGATGAACGTGTACGAGACTATATCAAGCATTTCAAACGCCTCAAAAGTCAAGTACAAGAACAGCCCTCTGAACAAATGCTCATCATCTGGTTTTTAGTCGGCTTTCCAAGATGGATTAGACGCGAGCTTAAATCCAATGATGAATATATGAGCCTCAAATTAGCTATGTCTGATGCCATCAAGGAGGAAGATGAAGGATCGGATGTTGACAAATCAAGAGAAAGACGAGCACCACATGCTCTTGTCCATGAGTCGAAGCCAATCAAGGACACCCGAGATCAGCTTTGGAGATCATAGTTGGAGTTTCTTAATAAGCAACACCAACTTCAAATGGAGAAACTCACCAATGAGTTTCAAACTACCCTGAAGTCTATCCAAAGCAGTATGCCTGGTCAGCCAAACCCTCCAGGTAACTTATAGACGAAAAAAAATATGGTGCCCACACTGCCGGGCTACGCATCCTACTAATCCTTGTCCTTCATATCAGCCTATTCACGCACATACAGTTCAACAGTATGACGAACAACCATCACAATCTAGACATTCCTTGTCCTATCCCAAATATCCATCTGAAAGTCCAGAACCACTAGCCATACAAGATGGCTATGCTGTTATACAAGGGCCATTGCACACCAGATGTTTCATCTGTGGTGAAACTAGCCACTTCATGGTTGATTGTCTAGTCAAGACCCAGTACCATGCTGAGTGTCCTGACTGTATCAGAAAACACAATTTCAAACACTGTCCAAAACAACCAACTAAGATCCTACCTGTCCGTCACGTCAGTTATGACTCACGATAGGATCCTCACGACAACACAACATGAGCACAATAGCAACCAACAGTTACACCTGCTGCTCACTCGAGAAGTTTCTTCCAAACTTCTACATTACCACACAATTCACTAGCTCCATACTGTAAAAAGACATTAATATGACATGAGTCCTTGTAGGAGAAAAGCGAAACTGATATTCTATCATCTGCTACAATGTCCAACCAAGAGCAACCTCCACAAAGAATTGACAGTTTTTCTCCACTTCTTCAACCTCACATCTATTTGTCTTTCCACATGCTGATAAGATTTCCAATGTGCCAATACACAATAGATCTAGGATTCAGAAATCCAGATCAAGATTCGATTTTGAATCTCATGCTCAGAGAGGTCCTTAGGACAATAGTACCTCAACCATACCTGCATCTCAAGCTATATCTTATAGCATCTACTATCAATGATGGTAGATTTTAGTGTAACCAACCCTGCCTTGTTTTGACAAGGGCATGTCAGAGTAAGTCACATTACTCTACAAAACAAAAGAAATATTGCAATTGTCAAGGTACATTATCAATGCAAGTTTTGTTAGACAAGTGCACTACAGTTCTCACTCTCTGTACAGTTTGTTTATTTCCTTGTTGCTCCTCATTCCTAGTGTGTGATTGATTTTTGCATGAGAAATACCTACTGCACGAGAGTCTTCCGTAGAGCATCTCACGAACACATTTTCATTCATCTATCTATCTTCAGATCCCCTTGTACAGCAGTTTAGGATTTTTGATAAATATGAGAAATCCATGTCAAATTAGAGTTGATTTCTGTATCTCATTGCCATATTAATTTTTGAGTCAACTACAACAAGATTGAAACAAATTTAGTTAAAATTTGTTCAATCTTTAGTCCAATCGCATGTTCAACGTGTTTCAACTACGTGTTCCACAGGCCGATCCAATCTTAACCATGAACAGTTACAAGCAACCACATCCTCACCAGCAAATTTTTTTTTTTTTTTTTGGGTGGGGGGAGAGAGTGGATTAGCTTAGATCCACTGGAGCAGTTACGCTGCCAGCAACAACATCAGCAAGATCGACAGCCAAGGTCACAAGTCAAATATGAAAAGGACAAGGCTAAAGAAGGTAGATGGGTAATCCAAAGAGACTCAATCAGAAGAACTACCACGGTCACGACAAAGATCCTTTAGAAAGGGAAACACAAGCATTGAAAATCAGTCTCCTTCTTCAACCAACCTCTTGTTATACATCTGCATCCATTCTCATGCCTATCACCCACACCATCTACCGTTGTCACTACCACCTTCCTTCCATCTGTTTGTTTATCATCAGTTTACTGTTCTTCTGAGAAATCCCTAGTTTTTATAGTCCTACTGAAGCAGTTGAAAGATCATTACAAATGTCTTGCGGAGACCAATTGCCACCTACAATGGTTGATCAGCCAAATGAAGACCTAAAAAGCAGGCAAAGCAACTAGAAGAACTAAAGAGGAAGAAGATCCAAGAAGCTAAGGAGGAAAGGACAAAACTTAAGCAACATATGAGTCAGATCAATATTAATCAAATGAAACTCTCTGGAGCAATGATATTTGAATCTCCTCCTATGAAATCCAAAGAGATCCAAAAGTAACGGATCAAAAGAAAGAGCTGCAGAAAAAAGAAAGATAAAGACAACCGTGAACCTGCAAAAAAAAGTGAGTCCCTCACACAACAAATGGTGGTCAAAGTTCGACATTGCAAGGTCCAAGACTGCAACTGTAGAACTATCAGTTCCTTCACCCTACCACCAAGCCTTCATCATGTTTCCTTACCGTTACCAAACCGTCCATCCAAAACTGTTCCTACCACCAATTTTTTATGAGTCCATCCCCTTGAGACTGATAATCAAAGTTTGTACAACCTGTAGATCGAAGGTTTTCCTTGAGACTGATACTTCAACTGAGACAAGAACCCCAGAAACACCCAGAAGCGAATGGAGGATACAGAGCTCCCAGAAGATAGAATCTGCCAAGAAACCAAAGATGAAACCGTCCATGGCAGATACAAGTGACCAAAACAAAGAGACACATGGAAAGCACTCGAACATGCAAGTTGTGAAGTTGCTGAGAGCTCTCCACTTTGAGAATGTCAACCACCTATAGCAATAAGACATTCTAATCCAATTGCGGCAATTTGTGAAAAATATTTTTGTGATAAAGACTGGCAACAATAAGCACTTGGTTTTATGTAAGCGAACGAGGATCTACGCTTTTCCAAGTAACAATCAAAAATGCCAATGCAAAGCGGAGCGACATCGTCCAATATGAGTTGCAGTGGGTCCTACAATACATTAGGGGTGGGATGATGATGGCTGATTCTGATGAATCCCCAAGATAATCGGACAGAGCAACTCAAGAGCACCTCTCACCTTAGACTGAGGAGGTCTCTGAGAAGACGAGACGAACGAAGACTGAGAGCCGAGTATGAGGGCCGAGGAATACTAGTAGTAATGACAAGCAAGAACTGTATAAGCCTCATGGTAAATCCCGAAAGATGGAATGACCATGTAGGAACTAGTATTTCTAGGCAAATGTAATAAATGCAAGTAGACCTCTCTTAAAGAAAGTAGGGTGAGCCACCTTTTGATGGTGACCTCTAGTGGAGAGCATTATTCCACTTGTAATTTGTGAAATGTGGAAATTCCACTAGGATGCCATCTAAGGAGCTCTCTTGCTTATTTAAGAGACTCCCTCTTTGTAAAGAGGAGCTTTTTGTGTATTTTATCAACTCCATACTGAAATGAGAAGAGCCTCCATGAGTTAGATACATCCATTGAGCTTCTTGATCATGATGGTTTTCTTGAGTGATGCCCCTATGATTATGCCCTTCCATTCATATTGTGTGTGGTTGTGGATTTAGAGTGGATTAGTTTTCTTGCTTTCCTAGTTGTGGATTACATTTCATGTTTTCTTGTGGATTAATGTAGGAGCCAGCATTCAAGTAAAATAAATAGGCTGGATCTATGGTGTAGTTCTTGCATGTCTCTTTACAGTCCAGTTCTTGATGTTCTTGGGATGTCCAAGAATCAAAAGACTAGTTGGTTTCTTGATTCTTGGACTTCTAACATGCTGTAGATTAGTTTTTGTTTCTTGTTTTGTCAATTTATGCAAGTATAGTAGTGCTTAGGATCTCATTTCAGTTTATTTTGCAACAAAGTAGGAGTAGAAATCCATTGTTGATCAACTGAGCAATAATTTAAATCATTTGTTGAACGCATTGGCTTGCATTTTGGTTTATTATGCATGTGCATTCAGTTCAAGAGTGACCCATCCGGATGTCCTCAAACAAGCAGGACAATACTACAATGATTATCTGCCCCTTCAGCCTAATCTGGGCCTTAAAACAAGAAAGGTAATCTCAAGAAGTGTCCACAGTCTCTGCTGATAGGCAAAAGAAGAAAGAAACAAAGAAGGACTAGTTAACAAATTCTATAGACTCTGAATATGTCAACAATTTTGCATACAAGGTGTTGTTGCTTGTTGTTGAGTTCGTATCCCTCTGGCTGCGTCATATAGATTTCCTCTTCGATGGTTTCATTGAGGAAAGTAGCTAGACATCCATCTAGTGGACTTCAAGATCTGTTGATTGACAAGTCTCTGAATATCTCAAAGTAATGATCATTGTAATCCTAGTCTCGAAATTTCATACCATCACGTATGCAATCATTTTGGATTTGTACTATATATATAGATGGACGACGCTTAAATTTTTTTTGCTTAAAGTTGCTATCGTTTCTACCTCCATGCGGTATCGATTTAGCGTGCTTGAAGTAACCTACATGCTTTCCATTTTTACTCATGCGCGTCCATCCGCTTTCATATATTGGTTTGGTTTCGGTTCAGGTATCGGTTCAATATGCTCGACCTGAATTCTGATCATGTGTTCTCCTTGCTCGCGCGCTGATCCGCTATTGGATAGTAATGATGCGGACTAAGCAAACAACATGAATCCACCCTGATGGAATTCCAATCACAGGAGGAGGTCAGAGAAATCCTCCACCATCCTCTTTCTGGCTGAAGGATATTCGGAAGCTACAGAAGACCCATAATCTTCTGATTCCGAAAGCTCACATACAGAGATCCATTAGACAGGTTACAAAAAGTCTATCTGCAGATGTGAGATGGACTGTAATGGCAATTGAGACGCTGCACAATATATATGAGAATTTTCAAGTAAAAAAAATTTGAGATAGTGTTGTTGCAGCTGTCCATGCCAAGAGGGTGACCGTCATGCCCAAGGTTTTCAATGTTGTGTTCAGGCTACATGACACATATGACAAATTTGTTGAGTACTTCAGACCAGCTACGTCCTCTCCTCCAAAATAAGATGCAAAGAAGAAAATAATGAGCGCAATCTCAACCATCCCGGCTTGTTTTTCGAATACAGAACGGGAGTGTTTCAAAGAAGAAGAGGTCTCATGAGGAGATTTTTCAAAACCTTCTCCTCTGCATGGGATTCTAACTGCTCGACAATCTCCTCCTCAGTTTTCTTCTTCTCCTCCTAGATCTCACTCTTCATCTTCTCCTCCTAGACCTTCCTCTCCTAATAAATCTCCTCCTCCATCAAAATCTCGGTCTCCTCCTACTCTTACAAATATTAGTTTCCCCCCACCAGTTTCAGAAAAAGATTTAGATGATTTTCTAAATTTAAAGGTCGAATCAATTTTGAATGACAATTCTTTGAGTGGCTTGTCTATATTACTTCTTTCACCCTCTGCACTTGCTTTTGTAAATACTCCTAAATATGTACATTATGACCAATTGTTAAACACATATCTTAAAGCTCTAGGTCCTCTATACAGTTTTAAGATGCCGAAGACCAATGTTGGTCTTCCTCTTTCTAAATTAAATACAGGTGAATTGGAAAGTAGGGATAAAATGATAGGCGACAATGTAGGAGAGGAGACAGTTCAATACGAAATGGAGTTTTTTCAGACCCCATTGTTTATAGATGTAGCATTGTTTCCACTTCAATTCATGGCTGGTTTTGATTTTCCTGATTTCAAAAGTCTACACGATGATATGCTCCAATACGTCAGACTGGGGACTCCAATTCTTGTGCTCCCATACATAGCAAAGTAAGCGTATTTTTATCAGATTTTATTAAGTTGAATTTTTTATATGAAATTTGATTTCACATTCATTCTCATAAATTTATTGTTTTCTGATTGCAGCGATCATTGGAGCTTATATGTGTTGTCCTTATATGTCAATGATGAGGGTGTGTGTAATCCATTTTGTTTAAAGATAAACTCTATTACACACACACACACACACACACACACACACACACACACACACACAAAATTGCCAGGAGCCATATTCAGAAAATACTGGAACTCTTTTCAGTACCACATGCAATAGCATATACGAAACTGAAAATGGTTGATGCAGAGGTACAAATATTTTAAAAATCGATTCAACGCGCCCTTGTAGTTATTGCTTGGATTCTTTTCATATCATGCATACTGATCCGATATTCAAACAATATTTTTTGGATATCGGTTTGACGTGCGCTTATTTTTGTTGTAGATTTTATTATAACCTCCTGCGTGTTGATCCAATATTACATAATGTTAAAATTTTGTTACTAACTTTCATTTATATTTGAATACTGCAATCCTCCCAACAGGTTGATACTGTCAATTGTGGTTGGTATACGGAATGCAATGCAAATTCTTTTTCAATTGGCTTGCACTACAAGATGAACCTAATCTAGAAGAGGTAATCTATACCTAATAATTACTAATAACTAATATTCAATTAATAACATTTAATTGTGTTTTTGGTGTTTTTTTCATAGTCACATTCCTAATAATCACATTCCTAATAACTAGTCTTTGATTAATAACATTTTACTGTATTTTTGTTTTTGTCAATTTAAATGTCCGAAGGTCTCTCCAATGGAGATAATGCACTTCAGGCAGGAGACCATAAAACTTGTGATCGAAAATTCATATTCAGTTGTAGTGGCAGAGTGTTCTCCACCCAAGTTACTTCCAACTGGAGAAATGGATTTAGAGATCATAGATTAGCATGACTCACAAGTTGAGGAATGATTTACAAGTTGATATTGATAAAAAGTTGGTCTCCCTTGATGCGGATGAGACACATGTACAAAAAAAATTTATAGAAATATATTTACACTTTTCTACGGTTGTTCTTACATGTTTGTTTTCCTGTTATTAATTCAGGTTATTATTGATTCATCTTCAATTACTATGGTGTTTCTACATGTTTGTTTTTCATAGCCTTGGTCTGCCTTGCCTTTACCATGGTTTTTTTGGATAAGTTTAGAAGGTGATCTCAGTGAACCTTTGCCACAACCAATCCAAACATGCGACCAACTACGTGCATACACATTCACATGCAACCAACACTCGTTCAGAAATAGATCAGTGTTCTAAACAAGTGAACAAACAGTGATTCTTGTTCCTAATTAACTCTAGATATTCAAGAAACAGTAAACCACATAGATTAATCTACAGATCAAGAACAAGAAACAAGAAACTAACTACCAAACAACATACTAGCAATCCAAGAATCAAGAAACACCCATCTCTTGATTCTTGGATAATCCAAGAACGATCAAGGACTGGATTGTTAGAAGATGTGCAAGATTTGAATCACAATTCCAGCCTATCTAGTTTACATGGATGCTGAAAACTACTTAAGCAAGAACAAAAAACTAATCCACAACTACAATCCACATGGCATAAAGAAAGACAACAAGAAATTTACTCTATTCCACATCCACAAACAAGAGAATACAAAGCATGTTCGTAGGAGATTCACTCAAGAAAACAGCCATGAATAAGGAGCTCCAAGATTTCCAATAACTCGTGGAAGATCTTCTTTATTCAACAAGAGTAATGACAAATACAAGTAAAGTTGCCTCACAAGAGAGGGGGGCTCTTAAATAAACAAGAAGGTTGCCCATGTGGAGCCCAAGTGGCGATTCCACTTATTTAAAAATTTCAAGTGAAATTAGCTCTTCCACTAGAGGTCACCATCAAAAGGTGGCTCACTCTACTTTATTTAAGAGGGGTCTACATTTATTACTTTGCCTAGAAATAACACTAGCTCCTACTTGGTCATTCCTTCTTGGGATTCACCATGTAGGCTCACATAAAGATAAATCTGTGTTCCTAGCTAGCATTCCTTGGCTCTCATGCTCGGTTCTCGTCTTCTTTTTGCTCTCCTCCTTCTGAGACCTCCTCAATCTTGGGTGAGAGGTGCTCTATATTTCAGCTTGGCTTGGTATCTAGGGGATTCTCTGGAATCTATTAACATTATCCACCCCTAATCTATTGTAGGACCCACTACAACACATGACATTATTCTGCTTGGCTCTTGGAAAAGTGTGGATCTTCTTTCACTTCTGTAAAACCAGGTGCTTATTGGCCGCAAAAATCGTTCCACAAAATTGGAGATCTCTCAATGGCCTCTACATCTCAGCCCGCTTGAGAACCTCCTGCGAGTCCTGCTCGTTGTTCTAAATAAACTCACATTTATCATAACTACAACTTCAACCCATGGTATTTAGGACTTCATTATGGATAGGTTAGATATTATTGATGAGGTCTTCGTGGTTGTTACAAGGTATTAGGGCATATTCATACCATTCTAATCCTTATGTAAGAACCATTTATCTTACGCATATCCATGTTGTCTAAGATCATTTATTGAAAACCTTGCCAATGGACAGCTTATAAGTCTATAGGAATGTAAAACAGGTTGATAAACAGTGGACGATAAAGAGCAAGAAGTGAGGTGTTCAAGCATATAAAGGTTTTATTTCATTGCATTAGTCATAGAGAGTTGATTACGTCCGTAGAATGAAAGCATCCTTCCCTTGAATAATATGTGGTTTGAAACTAAACCTAAATGAACAAAGTAAAAGAAGGCCGTAGTAGCAATCGATGCTCCATGTACACAAGATGTAAATGTTTCCTCCATTACTAATCAAATGCTAGTAAATACTTTGTAGCAAAAACTAGCATTGAGCACAAGTATGAGAGTAGCATGAGAGATACAAAAGAGATAACAAAATTTTATGCATGTTGTGTATTTAGTTGTTAGCATCTTATGCAAGCTTCTAAGCTATAGTTTTGTGGAATAGAATGAAAACAAGAGTGAGATTGTTGCTGGATTTTAAGGGTGACCTTTCATCGCTCAATAGACAACTAAGTGAATAGACCCTTCATCGCTGGACAGCAGAGAGGTCTATGTGTTGTTGTTGCAAAAACTATGATTCAACATATTATACATTGGTGGATCGCTGGACAACACAATTTAGTAATATGGAAGTTTAGACAAGTGATCAGTAGTGTATATATGTCCAAAAATCACTGGTGAGCCGATCAGAGACAGCAACTATGGAAAAATGTTCCTCTTGCTCCATCGCTACATATGTAGCATGAGCATATACAAAAAGTGAGCCAAAAGTGTGAGGCATAGCCATCGCTGGCCAGCAGGTTACTTCCTCACATAGAGTGTGTAATATTTCAAAGCAGATCATTGCTGGTCCACATCACTGACAGCGGACCACTTATGACATAGAGTGTGTGAATTTCTAGATTATGGTCCATCGCTGGACAACGGACCTCTTACCACCAAGAACTATGTTATTTTCCTCTTGACAAAGACGGATTGCATAACTAAAGAGATGATTGCATCAATAAGAAAAGAAACAAGCCACATACCATACAGTAGAAGTCGAAGAAAGCAAGCTTGATAGGGTGCACTTCCTGCAATGAGCAGCCTATTGAACTCTCTTCACACCGTATTGTGGAGAAACATTAGTTGAGAGTAGGTGATATATAGTGGTCTGAGGAAACTTCATGGAAGGTGGTATTTTACCCTGATGGGGTAGCATCCAATCATGTCCGTTCATTTAAGCTAAGCTTAGAACCATCTTAGAGCTTATGTTATCCAAAATTGGTGGGAAATTTGATTAGCAAAGTAGAGGTTAGGGGTGGTATTAGTATAGGACCTTGTAAATTAGAAGCTTTTTTTGGCGTGATTCGACATAGGGAGGTATCTTAAGGTATAGAAGAATCCATAGAGAGAGAGAGAGAGAGAGAGAGAGAGAGAGAGAGAGAGAGAGAGAGAGAGAGAGAGAGAGAGAGAGAGAGAGAGAGGGAGGGAGGGAGGGAGGGAGGGAGGGAGGGAGAGAGAGAGAGAGAGAGAGAGAGAGAGAGAGAGAGAGAGAGAGAGAGAGAGAGAGAGAGAGAGAGAGAGAGAGAGAGAGAGAGAGAGAGAGAGAGAGAGAGAGAGAGAGAGAGAGAGAGACGGGGGGGGGGGGGGGGGGGGGGGGGGGGGGGTGTTGATGTTTCGCTTTCAATGTTTCTTCCATTTTGCTTATTTCATTATGTGTGGGTATTGGAAGTAGAATAATGTAGTCTTTTGTCTTGAGATCCATAGAAATGGTGGATGGCATATAGGAAGATTTCTATTTGTATTTCCATCCTTACATTCTTGCATAATGAGATGCTCTGGCATCCGTCTAAGTGTGAAGTCCTCCATCCTCTCCATTCAAATGTGATCCATAAGTTGTAAGGCAAGGGAATGGAATGATATTGGGTTTTGCCCTTCTCTAATTCTATTTCATCTCTATATCTCCCTCTACTTCTTCACTTTTTACACAAAATTGGTGTTAGAACTTAGAATCATTTTTTCAACATTAGGCTCATTTAGGTAGGTTTATATTCCAATGCAACTGTCTGAAAGAGCCATAATGGACAAAGATTTTACAAAAAAAGAACTTTAACATGTTAAGGAGGCAAACAATTATGAAATATATGAAAGACTCATAGTCAATGTTGGAAAGGTTAGCTTGGATGTAGCTCAATACCTTGATTCCTTGTATCCTTCCATGATCTTTGATGACACTAAAACAGAATCAACAAGTCAACTATGCCAATTTCACTAACATGATGAACTACCATAATTTAGAATATTTTGCTTTGTACTTTAGACCAATATCTTGAAGCCTCTATTTCCTTTGCATTATCTTTTACATTCTCATTACTGGTGTCAAGCCATTAGAGGTTTGTTAGATCAGAATTTGTGTAGCTACGTTTCCAGAAAGCATGCTATTAGCTCCTCCAATAGCTAGCTACCTTAGAAAATATGATAAATAATTTCAAGATATGTTTGTCCAACTTAATAATTATTTAAAACATACATGATTTTATTGTTAAAAGCTTTAGTATAAGAAATTAAAAAAAATCCAATTTTAAAGGGATAACTTGAGAACAAAGCCTTAGGAAGTTAAAGATCTGGATATTTGTTTCACACACGTGTTAGATACAAAGCCTCCCTCTCTCATCCATGATTGCTTGTCAGTGCCATTACAAGGGGTTATCATTCGAGGGGCTTAGTTGGTTAGCTTGGCATCCAAAGTTTCTTTGATCTCTGGTTCAAGCCCCTTTGGAAACCAAGAAGCATTACCCGGTGTTAATTAGCCTGTGTAAATCATTCGCAGGCTCATCGCTAAGAGAGTTAGCAAGAAGGGTATATCATGTAACTATCAGAGGTGCCACCTTCCTCGACCACCTCTCTCCATCATTTATAGGTCTAAGGAGTACATGTGAGAGTGTCATTGGTCCAGCAAATTAATACTCGGTGGTGCCAACCTAATACTTTTGCAATTTGTGCTGGTGGTACATAACAATGACACTTGCATTCCAGCAACCCTATAAAATAGATTGTGTAAGGGCTCCTTCATGTGGAGGCGTATGTCTCCTGCCTTGCTAACCCTGACGCTGCTACACAGCGATGGCGGAGGAGAAACACCCCTTTCTTCTCTTGAAAAAGGGTTGGGAGGAGATCGGTTTCGTTATGTTGTGAACATGTAGATTGCTGCGTTTGTTACAAGGAAATCGGTTATTAAAAATGCTTTGCTCAATTAGTTGGTAGAATCGAAAACTGATGGTATCAAAAGGTGGTGAAAACCCTAGTGGAACTCAGAGGCTGCAGCAGCAGGGAGCCGAGGAAGATGATAACTGGCAGCATGTCTACTTTTCTGCTGATGGATTTCTTTTTTCAGATGGATCTTTCAAACAAAAGGTAAGTAGCGACATAGGAGAGCAGAGGTTTTCTTCTAGCAGTATGGAGCAATCTTTTCAGCAGCTGTCTTCAGCCAAGAATACACCGTCGCGGCAAGAACTGCTAAGCATAGTGAGGAAACATTCAGAATCTCTGGGACAATCAGGGGAGGATGATAGAGCTGCGGGCTCAGGAGGCGAGCTTGACATGCGATTCTGGAAGGAATTGCTCAATATGTTCTTTATCTGCGGCGGGGATGCAGCAAAGTCTTCACATGATGATGATCTGGTTTTTTTCGTCAGATTGATGAGCTTCCACTACAGTGATGGGGGCTTTGGCGAAGAGGGCCAACCTTATTTTGTGCGCAGATGGTTGCCTGAGCTTGATAAGGTTATTGGGGAAAATTCCTGGGAAGTAGATTGGTGTCGCTCGTTTTACTTGAATCTGATTGCTCACACATCATATTCTCTGACTGTCGCAATTTGCAGCGAGGAATCATTGCACAACTATCAGAAATCAACGGGTACGCCTTTGACACCGATTTATAAGGTTACAAAGAGAGTTTATGCATCTCCAAGTAGAGTTGATTTTCAGAAAAACCATTCCAAGGGTTCGGAGACAGTTGCGGCATACCCCAATATCTATTTTGATGTGGATAACTACGACGACACTTTCGATTCTGTGATCCTGAAAGAGGAGGGGGATTGCTTCTGTGTGTTGCTGCATGCATATGGTGGAGCAGCAATTCCTGGTGGTGAAAATCAAGGCAATGGAGATGAGGTTACACAGAATGGCTTTGCAAACGGCCCTATACTTGGAGATACACAAGGTGCAAATTCTTCTAGGGTAACTCTTTTCTCAGGGTTTGTGAATTATGATTTAGTCTGCTCAGCTTTTGAGGCAGGGAAAGGGAACCTCGGAGGTTTACTTCATTTGGGAGATAATGGAGGTAGATCTGAGAGGCTTGTAATGCGTGGACCCAAAGGACGAGGGCAAGTTGATGTTATTGTGTCTTGTCTTGCTAGTCGAGTTCATGAGAAAATTGAATCTCCTTCAAGCGCCTCTGCGACGAGGGGACCTAAGTCGGGGATAGACTCTATTCTTCGTAAAGTGGTTGTAGTAGCAAAGAATGCATATGCAGCTGCTTCCTCTACTGGAAGAAGCTCAGATGGTTCACTTTCCCTTCGATGTTGCCTCCTTTCACTTTCATTGCCTTGGGATAGTCTTGCGTATGACTTGCTTTTTAAAGGTGCACCTAAAGAAATTGCA
Source organism: Diphasiastrum complanatum (assembly GCA_029204225.1). NCBI lineage: Eukaryota > Viridiplantae > Streptophyta > Lycopodiopsida > Lycopodiales > Lycopodiaceae > Diphasiastrum > Diphasiastrum complanatum. The sequence goes on from CM055103.1 coordinate 38,145,590, forward strand.
TAAATAGTTCAGTATGCATTCTTTTTTATAAGATAAGATGGAGAGTCCTGTAGAATTTAGAACACCTAATTGCTTGTCTTGTTACTTCAATTCGTTTTCATGTGTTTTATAATTATCTCATTCATAGTAAGTATAACTCGGGAAAGATGTGGGTAACATTTCAAACTTTGTTCAATGGTCCAACAACATCATCCTATGAAACATAAGTGAGTTTTCAGATTGACTCATTGGCTATTGGGTTTCAATACATGTGATTTTTGTGCACATTGTATGTTTGCATGAAATTTGACAATGCATTTTATGAGATGATTCATGATCGTTCAGTATTAGTGACCTTAGTCTCAAATAGAATTGGATAAAGTATTCTAGAAGATCAAGAACATGAGTTTACCTGTAAAATAACTTCTTTCAATATTTCTGTTTACATTACATTTTCGAAGATCTGCAAAAGCAACAGGGATATTGGTAGCTTGACTAACAATAATATCCTGAAGATGCAATGACCAACGCTTCTTTTATCATCATTGTGTAGGATCGATCGGGCAAGCATGCCTTTTATCTGCACGTCCTGAGTTAAATTTCATGTTGTGAACAATTCTGTCATAAACTCTTCTTGTAAATCATATGTGTGCTAGGCATTTGTGACTGTACGTCTTTTTGCAGGGCATAAGGCCGTATTTCATTAGGGTTTCTTGCAAGCATAGTTGCCCATTTCGGAACCAGAACAGGAACGTGTTCCGTTCCAGAACATGGCAGAAAAAAAACCATATTGATATTTATACTAATAAAATTTGAAACTTCCTTTTTCGGGGTATTTGTCATTGGTTCTCAGTGCTGTGCAAGGCATGCGAGTGAACTTTTCTTTCTACTTATCTCTGTTATTTCTTTCATACCTTTTTTGGGCAGCAAATGACACGTGAGCTAGGGACTCGAGTAAAGTCACAAATTATTTCCTATTTGTCATTTTAGTGGTATACCTTTCTATTGATGTATATTCTATTCTAATTTCACAAATAGATATATATTATGTATGCATGCATGCATTGTGAGACAACTTGCAATGTAAGAAATGGGTGGCCAGCTCAAGATGGGCGTTGTGAAACAGAATGTAGACTAATGTATTGTTTACCAAATGGATGGCTATCACTAGTTAGTTGAATATATAAATAGTGTAGATGAATGTATTGTTCACTTAGTATATAGCTGAGTGATTGAAAGTACTGATTGCTAATAGGTAATTCCCAAAAGGACCGAAGTGGGTATTGAAGAATGAAGCTAAGTACTTCAACGTAAGGACAAAAGGAAGATTCTAATATAGATCTAGATGGACCATATTATAGCTCACTAGAAAAAGATCGAGGCTCTATGATGGTATTTTCACATCTAAAATATCGAGATTTTGAAGGAGAAAGGTAAGAAAATCCCAATGATTTAGACAGCTTTGGGCCCAAAAATACAAGTATGGTTTAAGAGATTTGGGTGCCAAAAAGCCTTGTTGATGGGGTAGGGTGCATTGTTCATATAATGCCTCGGCAAAACTAGCCCCCACCTCTCTTATGTTAGTTGCAGGCATGGAGAGGGGAGACGCACAACTTTGTCTCATCGTGGAAGCTACAGCTCGGAAAGTGTGTGCTAGAAGAGAAGGAGGCTAGCTACGATTCTTGTATGTTGAGAGAGTTCCTTCTCATGTGAAGTTATAGCTGGTGCCGGTGTAGATCTTGTGCTGTAAGGCGCATGTGGTAAAGGTTGCTTTTTGGTTGGCATTTTTCTCTCTTCCTATTTGTTAACGTCTTGTTATCTCTAGTTAAAGATCTCATTTCTAGCACTAGTTGTGGATTGGAAAGATCTCATGCCCCACTAAGAGCTAATGAAGGCCAGCATTTCATTTCTCTAACAAGGATGTTAAGCAACAATTTATTGAAAAAATATTTTGCTCATAACTACGAAGCTTTGATTTTGCATATAAAGCAAGAAACATGGAGTGTGATGGATCAAAAAGAGCGCCAAGGTCATTTCAAACTCTTCCAAATAAATTTTTATTTTTTTAATTAAGACGAGTTTTAATATATATAACAAGTTGGGTTTCTACTAGATTAATCTATCGATTATTTAGATGTCTAGATATCATGTCCATATTGATCTTCCCACAGAATATGCTCCACTGTCAAGAAAAAATCTGAAAGGATCCACCTTACCAGCTCACCAAAGGATGGAAGACAGGAAGCATTGTGATCTATGGGTTGATGGAAGTTTGTATCCAATCGATCCAAGCTCAATGCAACATCCAAATTTTAGATCAGTCACACACAACTCATACTATTTTTGTGTGAAGAACACAATGGTCTATTGGGTTATTGTGAAAGATTGAAAAGTTATGGCATTAGTAATTCAATGAAAAAATCCATTGTTTGGAAAATATGTTGAATGGTTTGCTTACTGACTACAGAGAAAAAGAAAACCTTTTGTTGCAAACAAAAGAAGGGAATGAAATCTTGAAGATAGATAATTCTCGTTTGCAAGATATTATATTAAACCTTAACCAAGAAACTGACAATATGAAACTAATCGTACAAACATTGCGTACCTCATATTGTCAAATAAATGTAGAAGTAAACACATTACGGAAGAAAATACTGAACAATAAGCAAAAAAGAGTTATTTTAAAAAGTATTGATGAGCTTTCATCAAGTGGAGGTCAATGGAAAAAAAAGATTATATGCTTTCAAGTAAGATTATGCTTTAAACTATTCATGTGTTTTGTTTCATCTAGCACATCAATGATTGTGAATTGTTTTTTTTTCTAAATCTTATTTTTATTTTGCAGATCAGCTTTAGTCACCAATCAAAATCTGAAAGACAAGGACATGATTGGAAAGTCTTTGAGTGCAGTACTTACAGCCAAGTCAACGACGAATCTACTAGGAAATCAACGATATTCTCGAATCAAATCCAAGATTGTAGAGGCCCTTATGGGCGAAGTCCGCAAGATCATTCATCAAAAATTAATACAAGGAGCATGTGATTATTTCGGTATTAGCAGGGATGCATATGACACAATGTTTAAAATTATCAAAGAGGCATTTGGACAAGTACATATAAAAAAATTACCTATTCCCCGGCCCTTTCAAATCAAATTAGAGAGGGATGTGTTAAACAGGGGTTTGCAAAACATCATTGGTATTCCTTACCATTTCAATGAAATTTATAATTCAAAACATGGCACTTTGTCATATGATTCCACCAACAGTATGTTTGAAGATCTGAATCATTTACTGAGAGTTGTTGTAAAGTTTTATGGAATCACAAATGAAAGTGTTAAAAAATTGATATTAGTTCTCAAGTTAGATGAATCAGAAGTAATAAAGGGACAAAAGCTGGAAAGGGTTAGTGTTACACTTATGAATGAAGCATTAAGCAATACGATAAACTCGTAGAGTCTTGTGTGAAAAGTACAGTACTAAGGACCATAAATGGATCTTTGAATGATCCACAAGGTGATTGTATGCTTGTTAAACAATCTATTAGAAACTAGTCATCAGAAAACAAGATCTAGTTTAGCAGCTTGATAGGAAACAAGTAGAGACAATCAAAGCATTGATCAAATAGTATAATCCAACTCCACACGTGTGGAAATAAGGCTGTAGTACGGCCTGTAGACAGTGTTTACAAAGTGCCAAAGCTGAGTTTCATTGGAAATCAAGAGTAATCACCATACAATGAGAGGAAACTCGAGTTTCTCCTTGAGGCTCCAAAAAGTTTCTATTTCTCATTATGGAAAATGGGAATACATAGTAAAACACACTTCCTTTGCAAAGTTAGGTGAAAATCCAGCATGTAATAAGGAAGTAGACTCCACTTTCTTGCCCTAATGTGAAAACCCTAGCCTAGATCCAAGAGTCATGCTTGGTAGGTGCATGGTAGGTACAAATCTCATCATAAATCATGGTCTAGATCCTACAAAGTAGGAATCACTACCAAATAGACACAACCACTCCTCTTGACTCGTGGTAACCTACTTTAGGTGTGTATGTACAAGTGGCACTTTGGCCATTCAAGTAACCAACAAACAATATTGACAAAATGTACAATATTCTACATGGCTAGATTTGCCAATGTAGGCAATTTTTCACATCTTGATTTCAGTGTGCAATCCAAAAATAATATTTGGTGGTTGGCAGCTTTCCAGGTTTAAATCTTTTCTATTGAGTACTAGCAACTAATTTATTTCGAGAATTTATGGTTTTGTGTTTTAAGCTAATATTGTTTTGTTATTATAGGTCTAAGTTCAATTCTCTTAAAATAGTTCATGATTTTGTGTTTCAAACAGGTTTTAAAAGAAGATCATGACATTCTATTTTAGATTTTTAGTAAGCAGAATATCCAGAGATAATTAAGAATCATATGAGCGACACACCACTCAATGTTCCTGGAATAGGTGATTTTAAGGTGGAATGGCATTTGGCTGGAGACCTGAAGTCATTGAAGTGCATGTTCAATGTCTCACGTGGAGCAAATTCAAAACATCCATGTCTCTATTGCATGAAAACTACACATGGCATGTCAAAGAGCACGAGGGTTTAAGGGATATAGAAGATCCGACTTGGAAACCAGTATTACCGATTCTGCTTAAAAATGTTCACATTTGTACACTACATGGAGAGGTTAGAATTATCGAAAAATTGATATACCTTCATATTTGGTTTGCTTGGAATACTAAGCTAGAGTCATTAGCCAAAAAAACAATAGCTCGATTGGAAGAAGTTTTATCAAAAGCAGGACTTCATAAAGGACACGTTAAAATACAAAAGGACGAGAAGCCTTCAGTTAACGAGAAAATCAGTCAGATTTGAGCGAGATTTTATTACTGGATCGAACCTTGGATACATCGGTCACTTTTCCATTGAATGAGCTGAATGTAGCTTGGATATCAATGGAACCTATACCAGATCCGATTGAAGATAACCTCATTCCTGTGAGTCATGCCTTGACTTATGATGACAATGCAGAACTTACTGATGAGCAGATTCTAAATCATATGGATCTGACCAGATTTTGAGTGCCTAATATTCATGATGAACCAACAATAAAACCACCCAAAGCAGTTATATTGAAAGAAGACAGGATCACGGGGTCAATGACGAAGAAATAAGCCAAGCAACATTATAATACGGTCTTGAAATGGGAAAATCCTCCTCAAAAGATTGATTCAAAGAATGTGCCACCCTTACTGGATAAAGGCAAAGGAAAAGTTAAGGATGATTCTACAAGTCAGAGTTCTAGCAAGACGTCATAATCTCGGAAATCATCACCTCCACGATCAATTCCTGCTAAGAAGGCTAAGCGAAGATCCAAGCCAAGTCCTTTCGACAAAGAACAAGCAGATGTAGTCCAGCATGATATGCCCGAACATTTTAAACGTTATGCACTGGATGATGTGATTATCATGTTACCCAAAGCACATCGTGAACCCGAAGAACAGGTGCCAGAATCGAAAGATGTTTACGATGGCCCAACTAGGACACAACCAATGAATCTTGTTGAACCAGAAGATGAGAAATTGAGAATTTGTGTGAATCTCAAGGCTTTGAACAAAGTGATGCGGAAGGATCACTTTTCGTTACCTTTTACTGAAAGCATTTTGGATCGCCTTGCTGGAGCAGAAGCTTATAGTTTCCTGAATGGATTTAGTGCTTACAACCAAGTCAAGATTGCAACTGCAGATCATCACAAAACCGCTTTTGCAACAGAATGGGACACCTATGCTTACAAAGTAATGTCGTTTGGACTCTGTAATGCACCAAGTTCGTTCCAAAGAGTAATGCAATTTGCTTTTAAAGATTATCTACAGAAATTTCTTGAAATTTACTTGGATGACCTGGGAGTCCATAGCACAGATACAGACCACCTAGATTGATTGAAAAAAGTATTTGAAAGATGTCGCAAGTATCAAATTTCCCTGAATCTAGAAAAATGTCAGATATGGGTTTCACATGGAGTTGTGCTTGGGCATGTGATATTGAGACATGGCATCGCCACAGATTATTCCAAAATCAAGGTTATTGTGGAATTGCCACCGCCAACAATGATTTGTGGAGTTTATGTGTTTATGGGTCATGTGAACTACTAACAAATCTTTATTACCTTCTTTGCAGATTTAACACGACCTATATACAAACTGACTATTGTTCCTATTTGGACAGTAGAGGCATTAGAAGCCTTTGAAAGATTAAAAAAAGCATTAACTTCATAATCGATACTGCGTTCTCCAAATTGGACAGTTGAATTTCATGTTCACACAGATGCCTCGAAATATGCCATTGGATCAGTTTTGACGCAGCCAGGTGACTATAAGAAGGACTATCATATACGATTTGCAAGCAGTCAGCTTACAAATCCGGAGAAGAACTATTCATTTCAAAGATGCTATCACAATGTAATATGAGGAATGAACTTATTGGAAAGCATCCTATGTGATTTGGCACGTGTGGCATCTATTTACATGGCCATCTTGCCAATTACAATGCATGTGACCAAAATTGGTCAAGCTAGAATTGTGAAATTTCATTACTCCTCCTCACAATCTAGCTAAATGATAACATAGCTTTACTAATTAATCCAAGGGCTGATCTAAGCTTCAAAATAACATTCTTTTTAAGAGGCTTTGTCAATATATCAGCTATGCATTCTTCACTTGAAACATGCTCCAATGAGACCTCCTTAGCTTGGACCTTTTCTCTTACAAAGTGGTGAGCAATCTCTATGTATTTGCTCCTTACATGGTAGATTGGATTGGATGCTAGGTGTTGGGCTGAGATGTTGTCATTGTAGATGAGTGGAATGACACCTGATCTGATCACCTTGAGCTCCTCAGGCAACCTCTTGATCCATAGAACTTCCTTGGTTGTGGTTGTTAGAGCCTTGTACTCGGCCTCGGTTGATGAAAGAGATTGTTTCTTGTTTCTTTGATAGCCAAGAAACCACACCTTCTCCAATGAAAGTTGAAAAGGCACTTGTTGGCTTTCTATCCTTCTTGTCCCCTGCAAAATCTGAATCACTAAAGGCATGCAAGTTAATGGATTCACCTCTATAAAGGATCCCAAAATCTAGTGTGTCTGAGATGTATCTCAATATTCTTTTGGCACATTTCCAATGGATAACTAATGGATCTTGTATATTTTGACTAAGCCTGCAAACACTATAGCAAAGATTAGGTCTTGTTATTGTTATCCACATTAAGGAGCCAATAAGTTGCCTATAAAGAGTGATGTCCTTGAAGGATCTTTCATCCTCTTTATTGGTCACTTTTACATCATGCTCCATAGGAGTCTCTACATGCTTGCATCCATGCATGTTAAATCTATTGATTAATGAGATGGCATACTTAGATTGACAAATGAAGACATAATCTAAAGATCTGTGGATGATGGATCCTCCTTGGTTCTTTTGTCCAAAGGGACATGTACATAGCAAATGCATCCAAACACCTTCAAGCTTTTGAGATTAGGCTTTTCTCTATACATTAACTCATAAAATGTTTTACCATTTATAGAGCTACATGGAACTCTATTACATAAGAAGTTAGCACATGTGAGAGCTTCTCCCCAAAAAGACTTAGGTAGGCATGCATCTAACCTTCGAGCTTTAGAACACTCACATAGTGTCCTATTTCTCCTCTTGGCCACCCCATTCTGTTGAGGAGTGTAGGGGCAAGATAACTCCTTCTTGATCCTTTCTTGATCACAAAAGTCTTTAAATTCATTGGAGATATATTCTCCTCCATTATCACTTCTAAAGAACTTGATCTTGTGATTATGATGCTTTTCAACAAAAGTCTTGAACTTTACAAAACTCTCAAAAACATGTGCTTTAGAGGAAAGTAGATATACCCATCCATATCTTGAGTAGTCATCTATAAAGGTGACAAACATTGTAGCTCCACCATTGCTCTTTGTGCTAGCAAAATGCACATCCGAGTGGATCAACTCGAGAGGATGACTTGTCTTTGTGATTGAGCTTGAAAAAGGTAACTTGTGTGCCTTAGCCAAGGCACAAGCTTCACATACCCTTTCCTCCTTTGCCAAAGATCTTGGTAGGCCGAGAGCAAGCTCCTCCTTGCACATAGCTTCCATGGACTTGGTGTTGATGTGACCAAGCCTCTTGTGCCACAAGTCAAATGTGGTCATCTTGGTCTCCTCGGCTACCATCACAACTTGGTTAGGATCTACAAAAGCATCAAGCTTAAATAACCTCCCAAACCTTGTTTCCCTTGCTATGATCATCCCACTTTTTTTGATGTTGCATACATTAGTAGAGAACTCCACAATGAAACCATGATCTAAAAGCTGGCCAACACTAAGCAAATTCTTAGTGATGCTAGGAATGAAGAGAACACCATTTATCTTAGCCTTCTTGGAGGATCCTAAGCATAAGGGAATGGATCCCACACCTTCAACTTTACATTCATGATCATTTGCTGTGAAAATGGACTTTACAAGTCCTACATAAGGTGTGAGTTGAGAAAAATACTCCCTTTTACCCGACATGTGGGAGCTAGCCCCACTATCTATCCACTAAGGATCTTCACCTTTGACATTTGATGATGAAAAGGTTAACATCATGAATGAGTCCTCATGATAGCTCTCTTCCTCATTTCAAAGATGCTATCACAATGTTATATGAGGAATGAACTTATTTGAAAGATCCTATGTGATTTGGCACGTGTGGCATCTATTTACATGGCCATCTTGCCAATTACAATGCATGTGACCAAAATTGGTCAAGCTAGAATTGTGAAATTTCAATACTATGCAACTATGATTTATACAATGACATACATATTCCTATCGATACTAATGAAAATCAATTGTAGTTGCATGTAGATGATAGATAAAGGCACAAAAACATACAATTTTTTCTTAGATATATATGAGATTGTGATTCTTCTACATAAGTTGTAGTTCTCCGTTGCTACAATTTGTTCTCAGACACCAACCCCTTTTCAAATTAGTTAGCTTATAAGCATGCACGTAGAGGTGAGGGAGAGGCACATTCGGTTGGAAACATGTATATGCACTCCCTATAATCATCCCTCTGCAATTTTTGGGTCTACTCCAATGATTGGCATCATATGTATCACTAACAAGTTTTTTTTGTAGTGTCCACTATTGTGTTTCTACACCTTTTGTTGTCACGTCATTTGTACATCCATCTTCTTTTGCTCATCTAATCATTGCTCCACAACATGTTCATCCTTTACACATTATTTCTTTTGACACCACTATTTTGTAGATGATGTTGGTACCCAACCTGCGCATGTTCTGATTTCAAACATATTGCGCCCTCACCCATTCTGTCTTTTGTGCTACCACCTTTGAGCATCCTACACCAAGTGTTTATGGTGTATACAATTGGTTGGGGCTCTATTTGTGATGAACCCCATGATCACTTTTAGTGATGCCTTCATGTGGCATTCCTCTTGGTGCACATACATTGAGAAACCCTATATTAAACAAATATCGTTTTCAGGATTCAAATTCATTCCTTATGCCAAATCTTTGCTTTGCACATCATCTTTTGTTGTAATTGGTATTTGGGATCCTTTTTCAATTCCTATACACCACCATTCATTCCAATGGTGTCCATTTGAGCTTGTTTGACAACCACAAGCTATATACCTTGCTTGGGTTCTATTTAATTTGATCATCACCAATGCTACGTGACAACAAATTTTTAATGGTTTATGGTCCTCCATCATGACCACATTATTATGTAATTTGGCATTCTTGGTCCATCTATACCACTAATAGAATATCTGCGTCATTATTCCAAAACTTTCTCACCTTCTAGCTATACAACTTCCTACTACATGTAACTTCTTCAATATCTATATTTTTGTGGCTTCTTTATCATAATGTACTTTGTAGACTCTTTTTCAACATTGTGATTCTTTGACGTCTTTTGATTATAGTTTTCATCAAACATTGAGGACAATGTTTTTGTCCAAAGGGAGAGTTATGGACATGTAATAAGGGCAAATAGTTTATATTTGGTTTACTTTAGGCCTCATTGATTCATTTAGACTCCCAAAGTACTACTTAACTATATTGGGTCTGTTTATTATGTCAATTGGCTAAATGGTTGCACTTTTAAGAGATCTGATCACTAAGGGTACCTCCAAACTGTGAAAAACTCAGATCCAAAAGATGCTAAAGTTTCATAAAGATCTTGGCCATGGAAGTTATGCACATCTAGATTGAAAAAATGATAGAAATTGTGATGTTAAGCATACTAAACATCAACTAAACATCAAAATCTGATCATAAGCTTCCACAAACAGAAACTTGCTGTCCCTGTCCGTACTTCAGAGCCTACAACCTGCATTTCACACGTGTGAAGCCATAGCAACAAAGAAATCACAATTCTAGTGGCTAGAATGCAAGATATGAACAAAAAAGTGAGAGAGAAGAAGATGGACCTTCAAAGAGCATAACATTCATTCAATAGAATGAAAATGAGATGTGTACATACTCGTGGAGATGGCTATTTATAGCAGCCATAGTGCCTCTTGGCCACTTGTCTTATGATAGGCTAAAATTGGGGTCCAATAGGATTCACCCATATACCTAGAAATTTGGTCAAATAGGAATGCACCAAATTATGAGCCAATAGAAGAGCTCCACACTCGACCTCCTCTAATTAATGTGACCTCAAAAGTAGTGTACACATACTTTGGGCCTCTACATACATGTATGAACCTATCTCTAACTTTTATTTGGCCATAGGCCTACAAAATCTCAAGTTAGGAAAATACTACTAGTTGACAATTTTTCACACTCCCTCTTCAACTAGTTTTAGCATAGATTTAGAAAGTACACCAAGACTTGTTCTATGCTTGAAAAATAAGTCCTTTCCCAATGCTTTGGTAAAGATATCAGCCACACATTCCTTTGATGGGACATGTTCAAGCTTGATCTCTTTTGCCAACACTTGTTCTCTCACAAAATGGTAAGCCACCTCGATATGTTTGCTCCTTGCATGGAAAACCGGATTGCTTGCTAGACTTTGGGCTGAAAGGTTGTCACAAAAGATGATTGGACTCTCTGAAAAATCCAGCAAATGAAGCTCCATAATCATCCTCTTGATCCACACCATCTCCTTTGTGCATGATGTCAAAGCTTTGTACTCGGCCTCACTAGAAGAAAGTGATATAGTTGCTTGTTTCTTCGACATCCATGAGATAGCTCCATCACCTATGAAAATAGCATGTGCATTTATGGATTTTCTATCCATAAGGTCTCCTGCAAAATCTGAATCTGAAAAACCAAATAAGTTAGGTGATGAGCCTCTATAAACAATGCCAAAATCTTTTGTTCCCGAGATGTATCTCAAGATCCTCTTTCCTAGTTTCCAATGTTCTATGCTAGGATCTTGCATGAATTGGCTTAATCTACCAACACAATAAGATAAATCAGGTCTTGTGATGGTTAGATATATAAGAGAACCTATTAGCTTCCTATAGAGAGTAATGTCCTCGAAGGATCTTTCATTACCTCTTATAGTTAGCTTTACATGTGATTCCATAGGTGTATCAATAGGATTTGCATCTACCATATGAAATCTATTGAGAATAGAAATAGCATACTTCTCTTGTGAAATAAAAGTGATTTGAGAAGTTCTAATTACTTCTATTCCTAAGATATAGCTCAAAAGACCAAGATCATGCACTTCAAATTCCTTTTTTAGTGCTTTCTTGATATCTTCTATATCTTCCTTGTTCCCTCCACTTAAAATAATGTCATCCACATAAATTAGAAGGATTGTAACATCATTAGCACTAATTCTAAAGTAAAGTGAATGATCATACTCACTCATAGTGAAGTTTTGAGAAAGTAGAAAAGAGTTAAGCCTAGCATACCAACTCCTTGGTGCTTGCTTAAGACCATACAAACTTTTTTGTAGAAAACACACATGATTAGGCTTGCTATGAGAAACATAGCTCTCGGGTTGCTCCATGTAGACTTCCTCTTCAAGATCACCATTCAAAAAAGCATTAGAAATGTCTAATTGCCAAAGATCCCATCCATAAAGAGTTGCAAGGGAAATGATTACTCTTATGCTCACCATCTTTGCCACGGGTGCAAAGGTTTCCTCATAGTCAATGCCATGCTCTTGAGCATAACCTTTAGCCACCAACCTTGCCTTCAACTTGTTGATAGATCCATCTTGATTTGTCTTTACCTTGAAGATCCATTTGCATCCAATTGCACTTTTGCCCTTTGGAAGCTCCACCAATCTCCATGTGTTGTTCTTCATAAGTGCTTCAAACTCAAGATCCATTGCTTGGATCCATTCCTCTTCTTGCCTTGCTTCATCTACACATGAAGGTACATCAAAAGAAGTTAGGAAAGCATAGTTGGATCCATCCACCACTTGCTTACCTTTGCCATCATAAGTGAGCCTTGAGGGTTTCACTTTATGCCTTGGAGTTCTCCTTGGAATTTGACTTGAAGAGGCTTCTTCAACATCCACATCCAATGTGTCATCAACTCCATTGTCATCAAGCACATTAGTTGCAACAACACCATCATCACTTGAAACAACTTTTGGAATGTTACTTTCATCAAAAATGACATCCCTACTTGTGAACACTTTCTTGATTGAAGGAACATAAATCCTATATGCTTTGCTTACTTCACTATAACCAACAAAAATGCCCTTTCTTGAAGATGGATCCTCCTTAGTTCTATCATCAAGAGTAATGTTGAAGTAGCAAATGCATCCAAAAGTTCTTAGAAACTTGACATTAGGCTTCGTACCAAACAAAGCTTCAAAAGGGGTTTTTCCTTCCAATACAACACTTGGCCATCTATTGCATAGGAAATTTGCACACAACAAAGCATCACTCCAAAAAGGTTTAGGAAGATTAGCATTCAATCTCATTGCCTTTGCACTCTCACACAAGGTTCTATTCTTCCTCTCGGCCACTCCATTTTGTTGTGGTGTTCTTGGACATGTGTACTCCCTCTTGATCCCATGCTCATCGCAAAAGGCTTTGAATTTGTTAGAAATGTATTCACCACCATTGTCGCTCCTCAAGCATTTGATTTTGGTTGTAAATTGAGTCTCAATAGCAACTTTGAACTTGACAAACACATCAAACACCTCATCCTTGCTCTTTAGTAGATAAACCCAACAAAATCTACTAAAATCATCAATGAAAGTTACATACATCTTAGCACCTCCATTGCTAATTGTAGTAACACCATGAATATCCGAATGCAAGAGAGAAAAAGGCATCTTAGATCTAGATATAGATCTAGTATATGGCAATCTATGTGATTTAGACAAAGCACATTCTTCACAAACATGATTCAAGCAAGTAAGAGACTTGGGAAGTCCCCTTACTACCTCCTTTTTGGCTATTACCTCCAAGGCCTTGTAGTTGAGATGTCCCATCCTTTTATGCCATACCTCTTGAATTGACATTTGTTCATTTGCCATGCATCCAACTTGGTTAGCAACAACACATGCATCAAGCTTGAACAATTTCCCTTGCCTTTTCCCTTTTGCAATGATACTACACCCCTTTTTGATCAAGCAAGCATCACCATCAAACTCAACTTTGAATCCTTTGTCAAGCATTTGGCTTACACTAAGTAAGTTCTTGGTAATGGATGGAATGAGCAAAACATCTTTCAATTCTATATTCCTATTTGTAGAAAGTGAAATAGGAATTGTGCCAATCCCCTTGATTGTACACTCACCATCATTTGCGGTATAGATTACCTTCCTATCACCATCAAATGCCATTAAAGATGAAAAATACTCTTTATGATATGTCATATGAGAAGTGGCTCCACTATCAATCCACCAAGGATCAATGTCTCCATGATTAGCCAACAAGCAAGATGACATAACAAAAGCATCATTTGAAAGAAGCTCATCCCCACCCTCATCAATAGTTAGATTGGTTTGCTTTTCCCCTTGATCCCTCTTTTTCTTAAAACAATCACTAGCAAAATGCCCTTTGACTCCACAATAGAAACATTTTAGCTTAGATCTATCCTTCTTTTTGCCAAAAGTAGAGTGCTCACCTTGGTCTTGCCCTTTAGACCAATTGCTTTTACCTTTGCCCTTGAACTTGCCTTTAGAGAACATTGCCTCCTCTTCTCCTCCTTGAGATGTAGAAGATGCTCCCACTCTTGCTTGCAACCTGAATTCTTCAGCCAACAAGACCTCTTGCAAGTCTCCAACACTTGGTAAACATTTTTGGATAGCATAACTTTGAACAAGATTAGCATGATCATCCAACAAGCCATTGAGAATCACTTGAACAAGCTCCTCATTATTTATGCCATCATTAATGCATGCTAACTCATCATTCAATGCTTTAACTCTCAAAACAAAAGCATGTCCATTCTCACTCTTCTTTTGCATACAAGAAAAGATTTGCCTTCTTAAAGTCAACACTCTAGAAGTAGACTTGGATTCATAAACCTTCTTCAAGGCTTCCCAAGCTTCACTAGATGATGTGCACTTACCAACCTCTTTGATAAGCTCATTTGTCACATTCATCTTGATCATGTGAAGGGCTTTCTTTGCCCTCTTGTCATACCTCAATTGTTCTTGAGGTGCCAAAGGTCTCTCCTCCACACCTACAACAATATCCATCAACTCATTCATCTCAAGCAAAGACTCCATCCTTACTTTCCAAGTAGAATAGTTGAGGGAGGTAAGCCTATCATTGCTTTCCAACATGTAGCCTCCATTTGTAGCCATGTTGCAATGATTGATCTCTGATCTTTGACCTGTTCCAATGCACTAAGCACTCTCTTGAATCAACAAATGAAACACAAGAAGAAATCACAAAGATTTGGAACCTAAAACCTTACTTTTTCTCTCTTTTCCTCACTTTTTCCTCAATTTTAGCCACTAGTTTTATGATTTCTTGATCAAACCAAGACCAAACCTCAATATACTTGCTTTTCCCTCACTCCTAAGATTGAAATACACTCTTGAATCATTCAGCAAACTGAAAATCAGAGGGTTACATCAATTTTGAAGTTTTTGACATGAAGAAGCAAGAAATTGAATCAAAAAACTATATGCTAGAATGGAAAACTAATAGGATCTTGTTGGATCTTGCATCTCCCTCTTTCCAAAACAATTTTTGTCTCCTTATTCTGATAAGTACAGAGGGAATTCGCCCTACTTCAATTGAAATGCATACAAATGATGTTTTGATCACAAAGATCCAATTTCTACACATAAATCAACAAGATTTTTAGCTAGAAACTTGATTGGAATGCTACAAAAGCAAACTCGCCCACAAATCTCTTCTAAATCTGGCAAAACCTGCACATTTGGCCGCCTAATGCTCTGATACCATGTGAAAAACTCAGATCCAAAAGATGCTAAAGTTTCATAAAGATCTTGGCCATGGAAGTTATGCACATCTAGATTGAAAAAATGATAGAAATTGTGATGTTAAGCATACTAAACATCAACTAAACATCAAAATCTGATCATAAGCTTCCACAAACAGAAACTTGCTGTCCCTGTCCGTACTTCAGAGCCTACAACCTGCATTTCACACGTGTGAAGCCATAGCAACAAAGAAATCACAATTCTAGTGGCTAGAATGCAAGATATGAACAAAAAAGTGAGAGAGAAGAAGATGGACCTTCAAAGAGCATAACATTCATTCAATAGAATGAAAATGAGATGTGTACATACTCGTGGAGATGGCTATTTATAGCAGCCATAGTGCCTCTTGGCCACTTGTCTTATGATAGGCTAAAATTGGGGTCCAATACGATTCACCCATATACCTAGAAATTTGGTCAAATAGGAATGCACCAAATTATGAGCCAATAGAAGAGCTCCACACTCGACCTCCTCTAATTAATGTGACCTCAAAAGTAGTGTACACATACTTTGGGCCTCTACATACATGTATGAACCTATCTCTAACTTTTATTTGGCCATAGGCCTACAAAATCTCAAGTTAGGAAAATACTACTAGTTGACAATTTTTCACACAAACTCTATAAAGAGGAAATGCTCCTCTCATTTTTGTAATTGATGAGTATGGTTTTTGAGAACTTTTTTGTAGAAATCTAATGTTCCTTTGTAGCTTGTAGGAGGGCTCGTGAACAATTGATGATTATCTTGGTATGCTTGTAGGGGATTAATAGACGATTGGCCATTCTATGTATGATCGTGAGTGGACCATTGAGGTCAGGAACAATCTAGTTGGTGCATGTCCCTCTTGTATACCCTAAGGGGACCCCTAGAGATTGTAGAGAAACTTCTCTTCTCATTTTGGTGGTTGGTTATAGTTCTTGAGAGATTAGGAGAACTCTATGGTAATGTTCATTTGTAGGAGAGCCCAAGATCCACTAATAGTACTCAATCATTAGTAGTACTTAATAGCACACACGATCCAATGTCTTGTAGGTTGTTGTTCGACCATAAACCCATTGATGATTGGTACGGATAAATATATAGGTTCGGCATGAAGATTTGCACCATTGACTATATCTCATGCCCATGTTATTCCTCAAAAAATTCTATTTTTGCAAATGGCCCATGTTTGAAAATTAATGTTAGAGAGACTGAAAAAATCTTTGGATCTGAGAGAAAAGAAAATGCCATAGAATAAGTACCAGATCGTGATGGAGCATACACACAAGAAAAGTTGAACATTGAACCTTTTCTAAGACATGAATTGGCAGATTGTGCAAAATCTTAGATTTATGGACAATCTGCACAAAAGATTTTCAATTTTATTGCAATTGCCTCCCCTTGGGATATCCAACGAGCTGAATTGTACAAGGCCATTGTAGTACTCAGCATTGTCCATAGATCTAAGAATTGGGCTAAAATCCTTCTTAAATAATGGTATAGTCCATCTACAGTAGTACTCATCAATAACACACATAATCCAATGTCTGTAGCTTGACGTTTGACCATAAATCCATTGACAATTGGTTTGGCGAGTTTTTTGTTTGATATTTAAATTGTGCTCTTCTATAAAACCACTGAAAAAGTTGAACTAAATATTTATTTTTTGAATAGTGTCCTCCATGATTTGTAGCTCTATGAAATGCTCTTCTTGCTTGCCAATGTGATTTTTCCATGCTTGTGATGACCAGATACTTAAGCTCCCATATTCCTTTGCAAAATAAGTTACATGATGAAGAAAGATGTGATGCAGACAAGAGTTGAAATTAGTAGAAATTGGTAACATTATTAGAAATAAATATAATCGTGAATGAGATATCATATAATGAAATAGATCAGTACCATGTAATGTGTAACGTGATCTTCTCCCCAACAATTTTGTACAAACTTTACAAATGTGGTGCAATGATCTTGCAAGGTCCTCATATCTTTTGATGATAGGTTTTCTTTCCTGATAACACCTATGAGTTTCTATAAGTTGTTCCACACTTGTCCCTTTTCCACTCGATTACTTACTTCCAGTGTTCATGTGGCTTGAACAATTTCTTTCCAAATTCCGTATCTGACACTTGATTCTTTGCGTGTGTGATTGGATAAGAATCTTCTTGCTTTAGCACTTCCAATTGATAGCTTATTAGGAACATTTCCTTTTTTTCCTGAGAGTCTGTCACTTTTTTCAATGGTAACATTCCCTTTATGTAGCTGCCTTTAAAAGAACTTCTTCCAACCTTTTGATAGTTGCTTTAGCCACAGACTCCGGTTTATGATTCCATGCAAGGAGAACATGCAGATAAATAAGTTTTTCAATAATATGAACCTCAGCATGCAGTGTGCATATGTGAACAATATTTTAATGGAATTGGCAGCACACTTTTTATATTTGGATCTTCTGCATCTCATGTTGGCCCAATGTTCGGTTGTCCCAAATTCATATTGTAGTAATCCTTCATGCAATAAAGACATGGATGCTTTGATGTTGCCCCATGAGAGACACTATACATACATTTCAATGTTTCAAATCGCTTGCAAAATGCCATTGAATTTGAAAACTTCCATGGTTTTCGACTGTTAATTTCTTACCCTCCAAATGTCTCTTTATAATCTCACCATAATTTGTTCGTGAGAATATCCATGAAAGTATTTTATGGTCCTCTTTCAAGACCTATAGAGAAACAAGTAATGCATGCCAATGTTAATAAAAAAATGGCAATGTATGAAATGTTAATAACGATACTTAAAAAGAAAATTGAAACACCTTATGTGATTTTTCGATTGAACACTAAAAATTTGATCATCTACATCTGAAATTTTGTTCATCAAAGTGAGACTCACTCTCCAACTTTTGACCTTCGATGATTTCAGATTCATCCAATTTTATTACAATAATGATCTTTCCAGTTACTTGATGTTCTTCTAGTTTATAAAATCAAATAATGTGTTTTAGAATATTTTCAATATCAAGAAAAATATTATTGCAATTGTTGTAATTGAGCTCACCATATTCTGATTTGTATAATTCAATTTTATGCAGTGGTTGGCCAACAATTTTGTGCCGAACGTATATTAGCGGATGGTTTGGAGAATGGAAGGACAAGAAGGGAGAGATGAACCTTGTGGCACGGCGATGAAAGATGGATGAGATGCATCCACGTCGGGGTGTCGGGAGAGAGTTAAGAATCGACTAGGTGGATCTGAATAGGAATGGATGTAGAGATTGGGGATATGGAAGAAGCGATAGTGATGGACAGGATGGAAGAGGAAGAAACAGCTACAGATGTGGTTTGTATAGACAAAAGAGGAACAGAAGTGAAAGCAACAGTGGAGGATGTGGCGATGATAGAAACGGAAGTGGTTAGTTGTGGGGTGGTGGTTTGGCGTCTGGTAACAAGGGGAGACGAGGAGGAGGGGACAATGCCACACATCCTCTTGTTGGCCGTCGTATTGATCTAGATTGATCTTAATCTCGAGTAGATTGATAGGTCAAGTAATCTGACAACCAATCCCTCTTGAGGATCAGATTAGGATCCACTCTTGGTCCTTTTTGTACTTTTTGCACATGGTATCAGAGCCTAGTACAAGAGGTTTTGTTGAAATTGATAGGGTTAATCCAAATCAAAGCCAAAATAAGCAGTTTTTTGGAAACTAGTCAAATTTTGTGTAGCAAGTTGGATTTGATAGCTATCCTCAAAAATTTTGGTCCAGATCTTGTTGTGGGCTGTAGGAACCCTTTTCACACGTGTGAGGCCATACAGCTCCGGTTTTGACTAAGAAATTTCAAAAATTTGTAGAATTTGAGTCACATACCCAATTTGAGTGATTTTTGTGCAAAATCAGGCATTCTCTATAAAGAATATAATCCCTTGACTAGTTCTTGGATTAGATCAGCCAAGAAATTAAATTTGAAGCTTGAATTAGGTGCATGAATTGATTATCTCTGATTTTTTGAGTGCATGTTGAAGTTGAGAGAGATTTTGCTAAAAATCATAGATTAAGGAGTGATATGCAAGGTGAGAGGTTGAAATCCATTGTACCATCACTCTAGATTTGTTCAAGAGTGACAGGGTCAAGTTTAGAAGCATCCATTTGCTAGAAAACATTCTTGGATCTGTCCTCCAAGTGAAACCTTTGAGAGTTTCTAGTGCATATAGAGCATCTATGCAAATCTTTTGTAGAATTTTACATAGATTGGCTTCAATTGAGAGTTCTAGAAAAGAGATTGAGATCCAAGTCACATTGTTCAATCCTTATGAATATTGCTCAAAGTATATAACATGCTTGAGAAAATTTAAACTGAGAAAAATATGTCCACTCTCATGAGCTTCCAAACCATCTTACTTTTGATAACAAATTTCTTCACCCATCCCCTGTGAGAAATATTGCAAAAGATATCTTGATTTGGCCAATTTTATGTACATAATATCATTCCGCACGTGTGGAGCCTGTTCCCATGTGTGAATCATAGGCATAGGTTAGCTTGTACATAATACCAAGTGCCATTAAGTCAAATAGTCAAAATTTTCAAGTTAGAATGCATTTCTAGATTCTAGCTTTTTTCAAGAGGTGCAATTTCAATGGATGGCCATAGATTTGTATGAGACCTTAGGAGAAGCCAAAGGACAAGTGGATGTATTGTTTCACATGTGTGAAATAGTTCAGGTCGTCCAAGTCTCAAGCTTTTTGTATATACTCCAATTTGGAGCTCATTTGCTAAGAACAATTTGAAGATATCTTAAGAGTTTTGCATCAAGCTTGTGTATCTCTCTTTTCGCATGCATTTTGGTGGATTAATTCTTTAATTAGTGTTAGTACTTTGCTTTCAGGTCTCAATCCATACATCAAGCTATTTTTCACACGTGCGAAGCCTCCTCGATTATTTACACTTTGCTTTAGAATCCTCCTGCTTATAGATCTACATTGTGTCAATTCTATGTGCTAGTTTTGATGGAGATGAAGATAGTAGTTCAAACAATCACTCTTGTGGATTGAATGAATCCATTTATGGTCTTAATTTTACTTTCTTTCACATGGTATCATATCCATGTACAAGAAGATGAGTGTTTGATTAAGATTTGAGTCCAAAATTATTAAGTTTTGAGGTGAAAACACTAGTTTTGGAGGGGCGAGCTTCTAACAAGTGGTAGCATTGAAATCTGAGATCAATCATTTGTTTTGAGCTTTAGGTGTCTTCCCCAAATGTGTTGAAGTGCGCAGGACCAGATAGGAGGCAATTTCTTTAAGTTGATTTTTAATTAGCATGTTTGTAGATTTTGATGCGATTTTTTGTACTACATGTAGAAAAATCTATAAGGATTTTAAATCTTTGGGTAGATTTTGAGATTGGATCATCAAATCTAATGTTTTGATCCAAGTTTTAGGTGGCAAAAAAAGTGATTTTTCAGGTCTGATAAGAGATTAGAACGTGGAGAGGAGGATAGATCTTGTGTTGATTGTAGGGGTCAAAATTCTCAATTTTTGTGTGTCAAATTGACATGTGATTGTATGAAGCTCAAATTGATTCTAGTCAAGCTTTCTTTGTGAGAGTGTGAGGGTCAAGTTCTGATCCCACTGAGTGTCTAGAACATGGAGGATTCCATATTTGAATGTACAATCTTGGTTGAGATCCCGGTGAATCTCCAGATGTCAATTTCTTCAAATTATTCAAGCTAGTCAGGATTGGTGAAAACTAGGACATAGATTGGTACCAGAACTTATCAAATCCTATCCAAATATTAAGGTTAGAGTCTTTGGAGCTAAATGAGTCCAATAGGGGTGTTTGGATCTATATTTTGTGTGTTTTAGTTCAATTCTTGTGAGCCTTAGTCTTTGTGATCCAGGCAAGGTCCAATTTCCAAGGTGACTAGATTTTGGTAAAGATTGATTCTAAGATTTGTGATCTAGACCTTTTGTAGATATTTTTAGATTTTTGTTGTCTAGTTTCTTGAGGGTCACAAAATCAATTTGTAAAGTCATTTCACAAGTGTGTACTTTGTGTACAAGAAGATGTTTGGGAGGATTGATTCTAAAATATGTGATCAAGAACTTTTGTAGCTCTTTCTAGTTTGTGAAAAATCCAACAAATTCACACATGTGGAAACCACAAAAGAAGTGTGAATGATCTTTACCATGCTTTATGATGGCACACAGATCACCTACAAAGTAATATTACAATCTACCAATAGATCTGAGGCTAGAGCATAATCTAGAATGCTACAGATCAAAGCTACATTAATTCCTCACAAATAGGGAAAGTACACAAGCAAAATAATGTATGAAGAATACACCAATCTCAAGTTAGAGAGAAAATACTAAAAACAAGCAAAATAGCATGAGATCCAATTTTGATATTATGACCTTACCAAAGCTTGATTCATCATTAGAAATGAAAGAGAACCTCATGTATATATAGAGGGAGCATAAATTTGTGGTACTACTAGCATGCAATGCATTTCCAACACCTATTCAAGTGTAAACTACTACCATATTGACACCTAACAACTTGCATGTAGAAATTGCACCTAACTTCTACCTACTTTCTCCAAATGTCAATTTCTCAAATATGAACCTACAATTCTACTTGCATGTGTCCATTAGAACATTTGCATGCTATGCATGTCTCAATAGAAACTTAGGACACAATGGATTTGATATGGCTCGAGTTCCTCCAAGTCCATATTTGACCAATTCTATGTGTAAATCTACATGCATGTCAATGTAGACATTGTGAACATTGTTGCATGTCATACTAGACCAACTAGACTTTATGCATGTCAATGGAACTTGATCTACCTAACTCAAACTCGCCCTATTCTACAAGGATATGTGCTCAATTCACACACCTTGAATATGCACAATCACTTTACATAGGTAGAACTCCCAAAATCAACATATGTAAGATAGATATGTTTTACAATTCTTCACATAGTTTTGATTTCTTCAAACTAGTTTCTTGAGGGTCACAAAATCAATTTGTAGAATCATTTCATAAATGTGTATTTTGTGTACAAGTCACTTGCTCACCATGGCATCAATAGGAGGCTACCTATTGGAGGCAAGTAAAAATTCAAGTGCTACTTTTGTGGGAAAAAGAGCATTTGGCTTCAAAAGGAAGGAGACACAAGGCATCAATCAAATCAAGTTCAAGAAGGTGATAATAGTGATCTTGAGGAGTCGCTTTTGATCTTGGTGATCATTATGAGGCAAGGTGGCCTCGGGCTTTTCTCAAGGAAGAGCAGCTATTTTCAAGGAGGAGGAGCTTTGGGATCAATGATCTTCTCCAAGCATGGAAGAAATCAATGGAAAAGGTGCTAGGATGGTGGAATGCTCTCCAGTTTGCATTGGTGCATGAGAGAGAATCAGAGACCTGTACAAAAAGGAACACAAATCATCATAATGCATTCCTAAATATTTCCAAAACAATTTTATGAAGCAAATCATATTGTGAGAAATCCCATGGAAGTAAAAGAAGTCCTAAATCCTAAAGCGGAACTATTGGAGTGTGAAATGAAGAAAGTTACCGAGTGGCATATCCGCTATTATTAAACATTATAATTTGACGTTGAGGTTTTTGCAATACACACAGAAAGCATTTAGTATATCATCCAAAGTTGTCCTATAGTAGCCATGGCTTGAGTCTAGAGAACAACTATAAAAGCTCTCTCGGCTCGAATTACGTCCACGTGGTAATAAAATAAAGAATACCACTAAAGTACTCATAAACAACAAGTTATGCTAAATTATAGAAATGGTATCTATAAGTGGTGTGAGGTAATGCATTAGCATTTATTCCATCTTTTGATCTGTCTGGTCACTTCTATGATGTTTGGTTTATTTTGGATATACCCAACGGGGTTGGATAAGTTGATTAGCTTGACATCCAAAGTTTCTTTGGTCCCAAGTTCGAGCCTCCCCCAGGAGACCAAGAAGCATTTATTTTGGATATACATATCAAAATTGCAGTCATTTTATAGTAACAAAATAACCAGTCCATTGTTCTTGCATTTAAGCACTTTTTGGCAACACATACAACAAGACTATACTCAAAAGTGTTCTACCAGTGCACAACCTTAAACCTTATAGGGCCGTATCTTACAACCTCTTCTGATGGAGACTATCAAACTAGTGTTTGCTAGCAAAGAATCGTTGATTGAATATCTGGAAGGGAACAACGCATCTTCAAAATAATGAGATTTGCTTAGTGCCTAAATTGCAAACTGCAAATTTTGAATTGTCCCATGGAATAACTCTAGCAACTTGTAGTGCACCTTTATTTGTGCCTTGTAAAAATATACAAGAAGAGTAGACAAGATAATTATTATGGAACATACAATAAACATATGAAAGGTGGTCTTTGAAACAAAATTGGATATAGATCACAATCAACTAAAATAATCCATGAGAGAAATATTATTAAGACATTATGAGCAATCAAGCATGTGCTTGTTGGAAGGAAGGTCAAGTGCACAGGGATGGTTGATGGGGGGGCATGTGACATGTTTGTGGTGAACTAATTTCTAATGGGAGGAAAATTGGTACAACGAAACCCAACTTCTTTGGGAGAAGAAATGTCACACAGAAAAGGAGAGACAATGCAAGTAATGTGGTTTATTGGAATGTGATGTAACACATGTGGTCTAGTGGGAATGTGATGGATGTAACACGTGAAAAGTAATAAAAATATAGAATCCCACACAAATCATGCCACATCAAGATGAAGTAGGCTTTCTAACAAAGGGTAGATTTTGTTTGCCCATAGAAGTGTTGTTGATTTGGAACTTCGAAAACATGCAAGATGAATTGAACCCGAGTACCAAAGAAAAAAAATCTTTTAATAACTAAGCCTAAATGAACAAGACATAGATGTTTTGTTTCTGCCTTGGCTAAGGGGCTTAGGAGACAAGAAAAGGGCAATAAAACTTATCAACAAAGAAGTTCTCGTGTAAGTACAATCGTGAGGTATTTCAGACTAAAGAGTTATGACTCTAACCTTGAAAGTGCATACAATGTGACAATCAATAATATTCCACTTTGCACTCGTGAGGACTTCAAAAGAAAAATCATATAAAAATTTGTCACTTGTAAGCATGTGTAGTTTATGCATCAACCACATCCTGGTCAGTGAGCCGCTCCAAATACTCAAGAATAAAAACAGTGCTATACCATTGTTTTGATTTGTGCTGAGACAAAATTCAATATGTTGTTGGGCTGATAACTCTCTTTTCCTGTGCCAGTTTTTTTCTTTTGGCTATAAGTATGGCACATTTTGTCTTTGGTAGTGGTTTCTATTATCATTCTGCATTGATGATTGGATAGATTCAATTTTTGCATCTAAGCCTTTCCTCCAACATTGGCTTCATATCTTGCATTTCTAAATTCCAAGTTTTTAAATTCTTTCATTGGTATTACAAGAATTGTGCGTAATGTGGATGTGACCATAATTATGTTCAGGTGTTCTTGGCTTATAATATGAAATTCATACCCTACCACTTAAACCTTTACAAACCCTAAACTGAACACTCAGACCTAAACTTGGCATTATAGGTACCCAGCCACAAGCTACTTTTGTGGTTTGGAAATCTTGCAAATAAATACCCACCCACTTAAAAAAACAATTGATATGATTATCATACTATTTGCTCTCAGCGACATGAATTGCCAGCATCGCAAAACTAGGTGCATACTTCAAACTTCAATTTACTCAAAAAAGCGTGTACCCAACCAGAAAGAAACATGGTAGAGGACGGTATAAAAATAAAAATCCATCAGAGGCTTCTCTGTCAAGTGAGTTTGAAAGCTCCTCCATTTGTTCGAGGCTTCAACAATCCAGGCACTAACACAGTGCAAACAAACATTCCTTTTCAAAGAATATAGTTTTAAATCTAGGGGATACAAAGGCACGAGCACATTGCTGAACAGGTTCACCTGAGCAAATGAAATGGTGAAGACAAAGCCTTACGTCCAACATCGTAGTGGAAGAAAATTCCAATGCTTTTGTGCGCTGCCCTCATTATTATGATCAAAGAAAACTCATTGCCCCATAGCATTGAAAAACTTGTACTTCTGTACATGAATCTTCATCTAGAATAAAAAGAATATATCAACTATGCGATTGAAACAGTTCAGGTGTATCATGCGATTGAAACAGTTTGGGTGTATCATGCCCCAAAGCACATAGCGGTTCCAATTGGAAATTTGATGTTAAAAGGCTCATGTATTACACTGTAAATGAGCAGTATGGAAAATAGGTAGTACCTAGTTCCAGCATGAAAAATAAGCCAACCAGCTCTCAGAACTGAAAAAGTTAAAATTTTGGAGAAAAAAGCAGCATCCTCGAGTGCAATATATTCATTGCAGCCAGCCTTGCTTTGGCTTGGCCAGCAAAACAACACTTGATAGATTATGCAGAATAGATCGGCTGCTTCAACTGTTGCATTTTTATCCATAAGAAATTTTGCTTGTTCTCTTTCAAGACATTGTTCCTCACTATATGTCAAATTGTACACCTAAAAGAGTCTGAATCGTTCAAGTGACTGCTCTCAAGTAAACAACAAGGCACTTTGTTCAAAGAGTGCCGGTGCAAGTAACAAAGAATCTAACATACAACTGGACAAGCATACAAGAAAATGCAGAAATCAAACATAATCTGTAGTTTTTGAGGTTGATATTTACAGTCCCTGAGAAACCCTGGAGTCTTCAACTCTAGATGCAAGGCCCTGCTTTCTTTTAGTACTGTGCCGCTCACCTTGCTTTGGCCTCGATGTCCTCCCTGAATGCTTTACTCTGTGCTTATCAGATTGACTCAGACTCTCGGCATTATCAACAAGTGACTGCTTCTGTGCACGTGTATCAGGCCAAGGGGTTCGCTTTGACGGCACGACAACCTCTAGTGGTGGATCTACTACCCACCTGCATAAAACCAGTAAGAAACTTAATTTCACAGGCCTAGAGTACACTGCAGTGAACGTTTTCGAAATTAAAGAGTAGAACATAATTGCAGCCTGCGACCCAGAACGCAGTCCAGAAATTAGGCTTAGAATTTCCGGAATGCAAAAAAGCATCTCAATTTTTTTTTTAAGTTTTCCTTAAAATTATTTTGCTTCCCTTTCATACTATTTTAGGGGAACTATATAAAAGGGTGGACGTATGCAGCTTTATCAGTAGACTGTTAAACAATTGTGTACACAATACACACATGTATGAATTGAAATCTATCTGTCAAGATATATTATACACTTAGTAGTTGAAGCATAAACTTAATATGATAAATTGATAATAATAGTGATAACAACACCATAAACAACACATGACTAATAACAACACCATAGCTAACACACGAACAAAAATCAAGCTATCATAATAAATGCTACATGACAAAAGCTGAAAACAAACACAAATACATCATACATGATGCTAACTTTTATCAATCAAGCAGGTAGAATGATACATGTTCCAATCACCTTCAGTCTGTGGTTGAGACACTTTTCCAGTGTGTTCATAGCTGGTCTATGCCAATACAGTTTGTGTAGTTGTGCTTAAACCTAAGCCACCAAATTTTTTTTTGCCTATATATGTGGACCCTGGACCTCTAGCAGCTGATCTACGCGATGACAAATGATGTCTTTAAATGCTAGAGGCTGAAGCAAATTGACGCTTAAGACTCCTAGCTTGCACAACTGTTTGTGCTTCTCAGGGTAAGATCTAAGGCCCTAGGTGATCTGACCAGTGGAGTCTAGTTGGCCTAATGCCAATGTGCCATGCTACAATACTTGACCTTCAGTTCTTGCTCGAGATACTTTTCCCAACGCATTGGTAGCTGGTCTATGTCAGCACTACTTTGACCTCAGCCACGAAATTCTTTTATGCCCTAATGTCAAGAATCAAGATCCCATGTCGTAATGTCCAACCTAGATTGCACAACTGGCTCAGTGCTTCTCAAAGAAGATCTGAGGCCTTGGGTGATCTGACTGGTGGAGTCTGTGTAGGACAGCGAGAATTTAAGATACAGTCTAGCTCTTTTCTGGTTACAATATTGTTTTCACATACTCTAGCCACGACATCAGTTCTTTTAAGTACATTCATAGCTAGGCATGGGCAACTTCTCAAAGAAGATCTCAGGCCTTGGGTGATCTGACCGGTGGAGTCTGCATAACACTGGTCTCTAAATTACATCAGGATTTTTTACTTCTAGATGCTGCCTTTTCTGTGCTATATCAAGCCAGGTTGTTTTTGTTACTGGATAAAACAGAAGGAATCTTGCTGCTGTGCTATATCAAGCCAGGTTGTTTTTGTTACTGGATAAAACAGAAGGAATCTTGCTGCATAGCTTATTGGGCTCTTGAGAATCTATGACGTTAAAAGTGGCACTGGGTTGACAGTGGGGATGAAACACTGATAAGGATGCACATCTATTGGAGAGGTTGCCCTTGTCATCTACCGACCCCTGCCAAAGCTACACTATTCTATTGTAAAAATATGCAGGGTTGTTATGATGTCCTCTTTATGCCCACTTTTTTTCCATGGTCTGTTCATGTGATGGAATCGAACAATGTACTACTGATGACTCAGAAGCACTTACTCCTTTCTAAACTTTAAGTAGTCATATTTTTGCCACAGTCTCGCTTTGAATCTGGAATGGAAGCTGTGCTAACATAGTCGTCATTCAATAAATGGCTATTGTCACCAATAATGTGCTTGCATGTCTTCCATATGAGCTGGATATATATGTTCGACATCAGTTCCAGAATTGTATTAACAGATAGATGCTTTTCTCTGAACTTCCATTATCAGTATTCTCTTACCAGAGAAGGCAAAACATTCAACACTTCTGGTTTTCAGTCTAATGATGGCCTCTTTTATTGTTCTAAATTGCATAAAAAATAAGAGACAACAGGTGCAGAAAGTTCCATTTATCAAGACCCTATCTTTTGATGTCAAAACTTCTGTTGATAGAGAATGAAAGACTTTTAACCCCCAATTATTGATGTTTTCTCATTCCTTGAGGAACACAAGATAACCTACTCTAATTATAAATAATTGATCTATTACAATCTAATCTAAATATTACAGATAAATTAATAATCATTTCATTACATATAGAAACCAAAACCTAAAGGTAACAATTTTCATCACATAAAACCGCTAATTTTCAAATTGAGAGGTTGAGGAACAAGGAAATAAAAACCGAACAATTTAATATAGACTGTTGCATATGTAACATATCCTAGGTTATCGACTCCAGAGTGACCAATAAGTGAATCACTAAAACTTGAACTTTTAAAGTATGAGACAAGGAGAGTCGAGTACC
This sequence comes from Diphasiastrum complanatum, assembly GCA_029204225.1. Taxonomy (NCBI): domain Eukaryota; kingdom Viridiplantae; phylum Streptophyta; class Lycopodiopsida; order Lycopodiales; family Lycopodiaceae; genus Diphasiastrum; species Diphasiastrum complanatum. The sequence goes on from CM055103.1 coordinate 38,174,355, forward strand.
TAGACATAAATAAGGACAATTGCAAAGAGGTAAGATACAAGGAGGCCTAACCCATACATTGTGAACTCACGACTCTACAAAAACTTATCGTCAAAAAAACTACATGTACATAAATGAAACCCTAATCCAGCCTCCAACCTCCAATAGATTATAGCAGTTCCCTGTTAATGCACATGAAGAGATGTTCCAAGACCTCAATAGCTAGATATCAAGTCCAAGAACAGACTAAGAATATAATATGAATACCAAATAAGAAATAAAAATGTGGCACTCTTCATAGCATGAAGACAATCAACCATATGGAATAGTTGAAATATTCACCTATTGACACATGGTTATTGCTTTCAAATAAGTTCTTTCTATCTACACTCTATAAACAATTCGAGAATGCTCGCAATCACTCTCTTTGGTTGCAAAAATTGTCATTTACTATGCTACTAGTCTATTCCTTGGTGTTTGGTTCGAGATTGCCTATGGTCCTATTTCTTCCTTGGTGTTTGGTTAGTGTGCCCCTAGAGGTCATCCTCCAATGACATGCAATATCATCGCCATGTTTTGTTGAGAGATTACATATATAGACGACAATACAAATTGATATCTTTACATGGGAAGGCCCTTTTAAAAACAAATCAAAGTTATAACAAGATCAATTTATAACCAAGGGTCCAAAACATGTTATGGGACAATTTTTCGTATCTTATCACCTTCAATTAAAGGTTATGGATTTCATAAGGTGGTACATGAACACTATGTATCTATAGTGGTCAAGTCTAAAGAAGTACTACATTTTTGGATGCCCATCCTACCATTAGATCAAAGACAAATATTATTGCTCAACTCATGATTCAACATTCTCATGGACCAGCGTTGAGTTGTCATTGGTCATGCAATAGGCCCACAAAGACTAGTACTTCCTTTTTATAACAATTTGCTCCATTTTCCTTGTAAGTGTGCATCTAAATTTCATGATGGTATTAAAAAATCATGTGGTTTAAAACATGCTAACAAAGCTTGTTTGATTTCCAACAACAACAAATTATAAGATGCAAAATTTTAATCCCACCTTTTAAGGTCTAATTTATACTTTGTAGATGGTATTTGCAATTACTATACAACATGGTACAATCATATCTTGAACAATAGTTTTCAAGTGAGAAGAAAAAAGCGTTGGAGATCCCCTAAAAGGTGGATCTTTAATAATTTGATCTCTAGGAATTTGAAACTCAATTTGTGAAGTGGAATAATATTGTCCTACTATAGGGAATGTAGCGACATTAAAATCTTTTGAAAACTCCAACAAGTACGATAGTAATGTAGTCTTTATACATTACCGTCTTAAATTTGTAGACACCATATCCTTTGGAACCTAACTAAGACAAACTTTGGTATTCCCTTTAGCAGCTCGATGACAAGAAGCCAATATACTTGTCAAATCCAAAATCTAACCAATGTTCAAAAGACTAGAGCGAAAATGGAAGCACTTTCTTCCACAACCCCTAGAGGCTAGTACAATGCTAGACAACACTCAGTGCTATATTATAAGAAACAAAAAATTTCCAATCATACCCTACCTAGATAGTGGCTTTTGAAGCATGAAAAAGATGGAAATATTAGAAATGTCCAAAACAGCGGATTTTCAGCAACCTAACTTCTAAGTTCTGTGAATTCAAATCTCAATACGAGGTGAAATATTAGTGGCCTATTCTGGAAAATGTAACAATGTAAAAAATCCTCCCAAAACCCCAATTATGAAACCAAACAATACAAGACCCCATTTCAAAACAGTCCGCGTATGAAATGGATTTTCAATGAATGAAATAGTTTAAAGGAAGCGTTCCGAAACATCCCGTGCAAGTATAATATGTACCAAGATGCACCATGATTCTAAATCGTGGTTCAAACTGTGATTCGCAAATCACTCGCGGTTCATGAATCATGATTCGCAAAAAATTAAAAAATAATTTTTTTTTTACTTGCAATTTTTTTGAACCTAAAAACTGCTGGAATTGGACTTGGAATCTACTGGGGGGAACCCATAACTACTAGAAACCCATTTACTCTTTCTACTGACACCCATATTGCATGTATTTATAGGTTCAATTCCAATAGCTTTTACATCCAACAAGAATTGCAGCAAGTAAATTTTTTCTTTTTTTGCGATTTGCTGCCGCGAATCACTGGTTTCGCAATTCGCTGGTATGTACTATGTAGTATGGATCATAACAATAGGTTACACATATTAGGTGGGACTCAAGCCAAAATTCTGGAGTCATGATTCAAGATTGATTGTTGATTAATCTACATTGACTAAATACTATGCTCTTTGTCATAACAGAAGGCTACAAATAACATCCATAACAACAATAGGTATTAGGTGGGACTTGAGAGTTTTGACTCTCAAGTCATGATTCAAGATTGATCGTTGATCAAGTATAATCTACATTGCCTAAACACTAGCAAAGCACTTTTGGCCTCAGGCCCTCTGATAACCCGCCGTGCCAAGACTAGGTTCAACAATCACAATGAAGGTTAGCACTAGAGAGCAAAGGGCCAAAACCACACAGTCTAGACTCTATAGAAGAATACTACAGAGGCAATAGTCTAGAATGTGCCAGTAACTAAGCTAACTTTCAAAGTCCATGAATATAGCAAACATTATGAACCAATATCTCTTTGCTAAAAATATGGCTTATGAAGATGAAAGAACTTTCACCTCATTATTTTCATGTTCTTTTTAAATTTTGTTACAATTTTTGTATACTTTACGATTGTTATATCAATGTTATGTCTAACTTTCAAAGTCCATGAATATAGCAAACATTATGAACCAATATCTCTTTGCTAAAAATATGGCTTATGAAGATGAAAGAACTTTCACCTCATTATTTTCATGTTCTTTTTAAATTTTGTTACAATTTTTGTATACTTTACGATTGTTATATCAATGTTATGTCTAGAATGACACCCGACATAACAAAGAAAACGTGCAATCTTCAACCCTATGAAGTCCATTTACAAAGCCATCAACCTCATCATGCATAGTGTGAACCAAAGGCTACACACATAGGCTTTCATAGATTTGTAGAAAGACCAACAAACTAAGTTTCTATCACTTTTCCAGAAGTGAAGGGTGGAATCATAATGCAGGCTAGTGCTAAACAGCAAAGCCAATCAAATGATGTCCCTACTCCCTCATGGAAAAATAAGGAGATTTTACTTTCTTATCACTTCTGATTGCTTAGAACCTCACTAGATAGCATAGCTAGTTTAAGGTTGGTGATCTACGTTTTCAAAATACATTAAATTCTCTTGGAAGTATATGAGGCAACAAGTGATTTATTGAATTTAGGCCACATAATGCAGGACACTTCAATAAGTGCAACCTGGAATTAACTCCTAAATACTATATGATCTAGAAATGCTACACATAACTGCTTAAGGATGGCAGCATCAAACTATTAAAACTGAAGTGAATAAGATACCACACACATTGCACCTTAAAAATAGCTGATAATTTCTTGTTTAGGAATCACAAGCTTTAAGCTATGTAAGAGCTCTATATTCAGGAAAAACGGAAGACAAAAACAGCTGTGTCTAAAATGTGTTCTGTGAAGTCAAAAGGAACTCTTGAGGACAAACCTTTCTCAAAGACTTTTGAATAGCAATGGTCCTTTGAGATTTAAGCAATTGCAAACAAGGAATGAAACTGCGATGACTTTTGAATTAAGCCATTAAAAGGAAATCTTAGAACCATAACTGACCTGGAAGGAAATTTACTATCAGCCCGAGCTTCCACTCGAAGCCACCACAAAAGCACTTCCCGACCGCAGTTTCCCAGCGGTTCCACGAAAACCTCATCTTTAACAATTCCCAAAGGATTGCTGGGGGTCTCCAGATTTGACGATATCCATTCATCCCAATCCGATATATAATCCGGCTTCTCTGCACCTTCCCATAGCATCCTAGAGTTGAGCACAAAGCCAGCCCATTCCAAACCTTTCACTGATAAAGCCCTCTCACCAGCATCAAACTTTCTGTTTTGTTCATATGTTGGTAATAGATGCCAACCAATAACATGGCAAGACTCATTGCATGCAGGGCCCTGAACAGACACTAGCTGCCTGCCTTGTGCTGAAGAAGCTTGGATCCCCTGAGGATCCTTTGTTGACACATAATTGGCCAGAATACCGACAGATACAGCACCTAACCACTTCACATTCTGCACTTCATCAAAAAGCTGAAGGCTATGTGTGTTGCTATCATCAGCGAAGATAATAATACCATCGAGCCTTTGCTCTCTAACGAACCTGTTTTGGCCAAGGACACAGTAAAGTCAGCACTGCACGTAATTAGATATTATCTAACTAAAAGTACAGTAAACAGAGTGAAGTATCATTTAAACGGTCACATATGCAGCAAACATGAACAATTTCGCGTTGCCCCTCCCCCGTACCTCAAAGCTTCAATTCGCATGAGGGACTCCACTGTCCGACGCTGGTTCCATGCTGCTGGCATGCGTTTATCAATACCTAAATGGAAAAAATCTATACCTGACTGTGCAAGCAAGGATGCTGTCTGATTTGTGACACGTCCTGCTTCTACCACAATCCACGTCAACGGGCCAGGCACCAACGAAAGTGTGTGCATAAGTCCTGTCAAATGTGGCCATTGAAAAGTTCGAGAAAAGGTAGGCGTTACAACAATTAGACGTCTCCACTCTCGTGTCACATACAAGCGTCGCTGCTCATGTTGCACCCGTTGTAATAATGCATGTGCCGCAAGCACTTCCACTGGATTGGGGCGAGGCCATGGCCGAATCAAGATCTCATGTCTCCCAACGTGAACCCTATTGCTCTTTACGGGTGGTACTATTTGCTTGGGATCGAAGAGTGATTTCTCCAATGAAACATCAGTTGCTTTAGCAGGAGCATAAGGAAATTTTAAGCCAATCTCAGAATCAGAAACGCCATCAACATTCGAAGAAAACCTTTGTACAATAGAATCACCAGGATTTTGCCTAAAAGCAACCACCACCAACAGAGCCTCCCGGGAGAAGCGGAATCCTAGAATGAGACTTACCAGGCAAGCCGCAGCATGCAAGCACAGTCGTAAGGCGCTAGGCCTTGTGGTTGCCTCTGGAAACCGCTCAGGACTTGAGCTGGTCCTACGAGCATTGCACTTTTGAAGCGGTCCTTGACCAGTTGCTTTCATCTTTCCCTTGAATCACACCACCTGAAAATATTACATTAAGCAACCTTGGCCAGTGCATGTTCCTTAACTTACAGATAATCCACATTCCATCTGTTTGCTCAGTAACTATCAAAAGCAACAGAAACTCATTCACCAGTATCCATTGTTGTCCATCAATCACTGAAGAGAGGCGCGTGTTTTTTGCATAATTATAACAAAATGCTATAAACTTCAGGATCTCCAAACCGCAGCTTCTTTGCATGCGAACTTTGCATAGAAGTCTAAATGACGAAAATATTTCATCGAAACTCCTACATCTTGAGTCTTCGCCAACCTCAGTATTCCCTGTCACCAAAACACACTTCGCAGCGAAATCTGCACAACCCGAGCAAAATGACGATCCAAAGCTTCAGAGATCCATAAAATCTATCCAAACAACAGCAGTTTAAGAAAGTTCCTGATAGATCTTCCGTAGAAAACAACCATTTCCATCCGACGGCCACTTTCAACCAAACCTCACCTATCATACACCATTCTCAACAGAATGATCATAATACCAATATTTACCAACAACACAAGCAAGTCAGATCAGCTGGAACGATTCGGCTTAGCCAATAGCTAGCATAAAAGCTCAGATATAGCGCCAGAAATACGCGATCGCAACACAAAATAGAAGAACTGCATTCGATCAGCGATCATTTTGGAGATGGAGAAGGGAAGGCGGGGTCAGAGTGAGGGAGGCGACGACCGGAGTAGCCGGTTTCCCAACCCAAGAATAAAGTTCATCAGAAGACCCTTTACCGGGGATAGCCCGTGGCTTAGCCCACGTCAACCCGCCACTCCGGTGGCTCGATTTTCTGAATCTTTTAATTTCCAAAATTATCAAAATTGGCATGGAAATGCTTGTTAGATTGAAATAAGTCGCAATTATCCTACCAAATTTATATTAAAGCAGCAGAAATTAAATGCTTCAAATTACTCTATATAATACTTAAAGGAAAAGGCAACGAAAAATAATTATAAATGAATATTTTATTTGGGCGAATATTAAGAAAAATTCTGTGACAATGGTTGCCAGACGGGCATGACTCTGACTGCTTCTTTCATTTTGACGGCCAATTCGCAGTGGGCCATGCCCATTTTTTTTTTTTTTGGTTTAGGGCGGGGAGGGGAGGGGTCCCATGCTAAGTTCATCCCTTTCCACGCAAATATGAGTACACAATCATTCTATTGTCATCTTCTTGCCAAACAATTGTTAGTGATGACATCCTTCCAACACAATGGTTGAGATTGGAATATGAGCTTTCAACTCCTTTGACAATTCATCGTATTGATAAGTCCCAACAAACAAAACACACACACATTCACTCACTTCATGTAAAGATCTGTGGATCATAAACACTAGGGCATGTTGTTCCATACTTTTGTACTTCTACATGCAAGCATCCGCGTTTCCATTCTTTTGTTAAACCAACCCAAAAAGAAAACTTTCTTGGACAACTTGAATGTTTAATGTTGTGAGATTCCCACCTTGGTACTTTCAATCAACGAGCCGCAAACTTTGATTCTTCTCGCCACCAAAGGACAATAACTACCTTTGGTCCTCCAAATAACGCATGGATCCACGTTTGATGACACATACTAAGGGCTGTCAATGTTTACTACTATACCAGAAATGGGCTTTTGGATGTTGTGGAAGCTAAGACGAACAAACATTGATACCATAACCACTCCATTGCTCGAATTGGCACAACCCAATGGTGTTGGCTGAGTTGGTTAACTTGGCATCCAAAGTTTCTCTGGTCCCAAGTTCGAGCCTGCCATTGGAAACCAAGAATCACTACTCTCCTTGACATAAGTAAGAGATCAACTTTAAACAAACACAAGAGAACATGGCACATAGAAACAAAGAAGAAGCATCATGTTCAAGATTTGCCAAGAGCATGCACTTGCTCATAGATGCAGGCACATTATTTCTTGAGAAGAAGAAAAAATGTTAAACTGTTAAACTGTCTAAAATGCCAAAAAATACTTGTCTAGTTAGAACTTGGAAGACCCGTCATTCTAACATGTTATCTTACAAGTTAAGTCCAATAATATGTACTATATTTTGTGAACATGCATTATATACAAACATAAAAAAGTTAGATAATTATGACTAGACACATGTTTAATGTACTAGCCTCATTAAAAAAAGTTTATACCTTTCTTATTTTTCATTTTTTAAAACTCCAATGACAAGTACCCAACATCAAAGAATAGTGTACTTCAAATGTTATTGGGGGGGGATGCCCTTTGAGGGCGTTCTGCTCAAGAAGGGCGTCTGCCCGCCGAGGGGGCTGACACACGAGGTGCGTCCTTCCTCAACGTCAAATCACTTTTAACGTTTTTCTTTCTTTCTTTTATTGTTGTAATTTTTATTTTTTTACATGCACCTCCCAGGCGGAAGGTGCGTGTAAGAAAAGGTAATTTTTTTACATGCACCTTTCGGCATTTCCCTATAAAAAAAAAAAGCCATATAAAAAATTGCCCCACAGATTACATTCTGTGAGACTGTCCATTCCTTTGTAAAAATGTTAAAAGTAATTTTAAGATAAGAAAAGAGAACTTCTTGAGAAGAAAAGAGAACTTCTTACTCAAGGAATTAGATATATTTGTACCATAGAAAAACTCATTTCTCTCCCAAAGCCCACTCCATTGTCACTTTTTGGCAAAGGCAAGACAATGTACTGAGTCTCAAAGGGCTTGTAAGATAAAACTTCATGCATAATACTTTTGTAGCCCCTTTTCACAGTTGAGATGCCCTTATATTAATAAATAGCTTATATTTGAAGTTGTGTGGCCCATACTTCAAAAGTAAGCACGTAGAAATCTAACAAATTAATGGAGTTTAAAGGCTTATAGTCGTTTGATCATGCAACCAAAAATTTCAATCATTGACATTATAAAAAAAATATTCATCCCTCATTCCTGCTTTATCATGGACATAGTAACAACTCTTATCAAACTTGACTATTGCAGGTGGCTTGTGGAATATCATTATAAAGTGAAAATTTTGACAATGGTATCAAGAAATCCATGCATAACACACTCACATTCTTCTAGTAAAATGCATAGATTATAAGATTTCACTTTTTAGCAAAATTGTCTTACGAATACATTGAAAATATATGTCGTTGGTCAGTGAATTGAGAAGAGAATATCTATAATGATGAAAAAAATGCATTCTAAGCATTTCTTTCGGGCCACATATTTCTAACTTGAATTTTAGGTCTCTAAACTTATTTACTTGCATAAGTAACCTAAAAGTCCCTTTGTTGCTATCTAAATGATCAAATAACAATGGACCCATTGGGTTGGACTTACACACGTAGGGTGCCAAATCCCTCACACTTATTCACTACTATGGATCTTTGATCTAGCCAGGTATATGATGATATCCCGCTATCCTCCAACGGTATCCCCCACCAAAACTGGCGGTGGTCCCATGACACCTTGTAGTTGATCTCGTGTTGAGAGGTTGGCTGAGCTGCAACTGGCTTGTGGAGAAGGTTATCCCTCTCATTCCCACTTCTCAAATGTTACTTGTGATAACACTATTTGTAATGGTTCATAATATTGTTTAGTCAGTCGACGTGCACATTGACAAACATCACATGATTGAATATACTTTTTTGTATCCATGTGAATGGATGGCCACTAACAACCTGATTGCAAAATCTTGCGAACAATAAATATCAGCTACAAAATGACTCCTCCCATTCCATCATGCGATAACATGATTAGATCTGATATTTTAGCATTGTCAAAAAATATCATCAGTACCCCTTCAATACAACTACCTTGTGATTAAATGGTAAGGTTGTGCCTTCATAATTAATCTTTGTTGTTAAACTTTTGTCAATGACTCATTAGGTTCACAATGCATCAAATACTCAATAATATCAACTGCCCACTCAGGTACCACTTCCACATAGAACAATGCAGCATTTGGTAGGTCATCATCCACTTTAGTATTAACCAGTGTTGATTGGATCCTTGACACATGATCTACAATATAGTGATGTTTGCCCTTTTGAACCACAACACAAAATCAAACTCTGACAATAATATTAACCACCTTGCAATACGACCAATATTGCATGTCTTGTTCACCAAAAATAATAGGGGTTGATGATCCATATATAAAGCAAAATGTGTCACCATCAAATAATGACGATACTTCTTGATAGAAAACACCATAGCCAAAGCTTTCCCAAGCTACGTGAATATTGATCCAATACCATATTTGGAAGCATCAGTATGCACATGAAATTCAATAGTCCAATTCGGTGCTCTTTAGACTCGGTGTAGATATCAAGACATTATTCAAATTTTCAAATGACTCCAAGGCTTCAATAGTCCAGATTGGAATAATAGTCAGCTTATAAATAGGTCTTGCTAAATCAGTGAAGAATAAGATAAAAAGATGTGATAATAATTCGCATGACCCATAAAATGTAAAGTTTCCGAATCGTGCCTGGTATACCGGTTATTTGATGAGATATTTGCAAAGAATCAGGGAGATTAGTTGGAACAAGTAGTACAAGTGGAATCATAGCAGTAGTTTTAGCATTTTCTAACACCTCTTCCTCTTAAAGGTCTTTTATTGGTATGGATTCTACAAGTGGTGGATCAAGAGTTACTTCTTTCTACTTTTCAGCTGTTGTGACAACCATAACTGGTGCAACTAGTTCGTTGGCTCTTTGTGAAGTTGGTCGAACTGCTTGTGTTGGTTTAATGAAAATCATGTTTATCAGAGCAGTTATAGGTGATACATTTGTTCTGGCTAGACAGTCCTTATAGCAATGTCCATTTTCTCATTCATGACAAAATGATATGAATTTTGTTTGGACATTCTATTATATGGTGATTTTCTCCACACCCATAGCATTCTAGTGGTGCTCCTGCCCACTGTCTGGACTGTTGCTGTTGTGTAGCAATATAGATTTGTACTAGTTTCATTATCTAAAGAACTTTTTAGAAAATGAGAGAAGGTGATGAAAATGTGATATATAATTCCACATCCTATCTTCAGAACACCTTGGTTGGAGATACCAAATATAATGGAGTCATAGATCCAGTCAGATTTTTTCATATCTATGCAAAGATTGCATCAAATAATCGATACATCAGGTACTGATTTATAAATATTTATCGATTTTATTTGCAAAAATTGCATCAAATAACCGATATATGATTCACTGATTTTTAAATATTTATCAATCATTTTTATAAATATTTATCGATCTACTTGATCCAAATTTTATTTCCAAAAAAATTATTTCTTGATATCATTATCAAAGTTCTTTCAGATTATCTCAAGACTTTATTACTCTTTGAAAAGTCTAGATCCAACTCCGTTGAACAACAAAAGTCACAAATCTACTAGTTTCATTATCTAAATAATTTTTTAAAAAATGGCAGAAGGTAATAAAAATGTGAATTATAATTTTCCACGTCCTATCATCAGAATACCTCAATTTTGGCTATACCAAAATATTATGGAGTCATAAATCCAGTCAGATTTTTTAATATCTATGCAAAATCATGTGAAATCTATGCTTACGTTAATCTAGAGGACAAGCTTAAGTTGTTTCCAGTGGCACTTACAAGAGCTGCACAAGATTGGTTTTATAATCAAGCTCCAAAAAAACGTGTTGATTGGAAAGTCATCAAAGCTATCTTGATCATGCGCTATAAGCCAAGAAAATTTTTTGATGATCTATTCATGTTGTTGAGTAAGATCAAAATGGGAAAGAAGGAGATGGTTCAAGATTATATTGAACATATCAAACATTTCAAATCAGAATGTGATCCAGATCTCATTATTGATGAGGCCATGATTATGTGATTTTTAGTAGGATTGCCAAAGAATATCAGGCATGAGCTCAAACATCAAGAACACTATATGACAGCAATGTATGATGTAGTACGAGAAGAAGATGAGGAGTCAGATAATGAACCGCATATTGGAATGTTGTCTTATATAGTAGGAGAGACTACCTAAACTTCTACAACTATTATTTCTATCAATATCAATGCAACTATAGAAATGATGATGGATGAGTTCGAGAAACTTGGTCAAAAACAACAAACGTAGTTGGAGAAAATGCAAGCTCAAAGCATTGGAAGACCATCATGCTCAAGTTAGTAAAGCTAGTGAAAAATGTTTTTTCTGCAATGTATATCCTAATAGGAAAAATGTTTGGTGTGCCATCTGTGCTGGGAATCATACAACAAATGACTGTAACAATGAAACGGCGAATGACAGATACATATTGTCATTTATAGAATTTTAATAGCCATGAGACAATGTTTTGTTTTTTATATCCCAAGATTATCCAACAACGTTATCACAAGTATGAATAATATGAAAATTGAAAGTGGAATGGATGGTAAGGTACATGGACTTGATTTTCTAGAACTATTAGCTTTGTCTGCTCCTCAAGGACCACAAGCACCACGAGGGCCTCAAACCAATATGATTGAGCCGGAAGTTTCAACAAGTCAAGATCAGTGAGATTATTCTCATGATCAAATCCTGGTGTACTTGAGTAATTTTTTGGAAATAAACTTTGAATCAAGTAGATCGATAAATATTTAAAAATCAACGCATGGTATATCGGTTATTTGATGCAATCTTTGTAATTTTTTGGAAGTAAAATTTGGATCAAGTAGATGGATAAAAATGATTGATAAATATTTAAAAATCAGTGTTTGGTATATCGGTTATTTGATGTGATATATGCAATTTTTTAAGAATAAAGTTTGGATAAAGTAGATCGATAAATATTTAAAAATCAATGCTTGGTATATCAGTTATTTGATGCAATTTTTGCATAGATATTGAAAAATCTGAATGAATCTATGATTCCAATATTTTGGTATCTCCAACCGAGGTGTTCTGATGATAGGATGTGCAAAATTATAATTCACATCTTTATCACCTTTTGTCATTATCTCAAAAATTCTTTAGATAATGAAACTAGTAGACTTGTGAATTCTAGTTGTTCAACGGAGTTGGATAGAATTTTCAAAAAGTAATAAAATCTTGATATAATCTGAAAATACTTTGGTGATGATATCAAGAAATAATTTTTTTGGATCAAGTGTCGTAACAACTTAGAAACGTTCACAAAAGTGTCAGTAGCTAAATCAAATTGATATGAACTCAATTTCAAGTAATTACAAGCAAAGAATCCACACAAAATCCACCCAAAACTAGCCCTAAAAATGCAAATCTAACCCTATTAAGCAACAACTTCGATGCCTAAATGCAAGCTACCATTGATCCAAGCATCATAAACATGTTGAAAATGAAAAAAATGGTGTTACTCCTCGGCAACAACACAAAAATTGTAGGGCCTTTCATGTCCACCTTCAATTCTAAACCTAACCACATGTGTAACATTCAAGAGATGAAGCATATTCTAATTTGTCACGTGGTAGTCTGTTCCCATGAGAGCAGTTCTTAGTTTCATTAATACATTCATGCTATAATTTTAACATTAACCCTAATTTTCACTAACTAAAACCACCGTGATCAAACTTACTTCTCTCTCTCTCTCTCTCTCTCTCTCTCTCTCTCTCTCTCTCTCTCTCTCTCTCTCTCTCTCTCTCTCTCTCTCTCTCTCTCTCTCTCTCTCTCTCTCTCTCTCTCTCTCTCTCTCTCTCTCTCTCTCTCTCTCTCTCTCTCTCTCTCTCTCTCTCTCTCTCTCTCTCTCTCTCCCAAAATCTGGTGGTGGGATGTTGTTTGTGGTAACTGTTCATGCTTAAGATTGGATCGACGTGTGGAACACGTAGTTGAAACACGTTGGACATGTGACTGGACTAAAGATTGAACAAATGGGCAATGATGTAGCCATTGATGTGGCTATGTCCAGTTTGTAGAAACTCAGATGTGTCGAAAGATTGGAAGTTTGTTTGCAGGGATATGAATGAGGACAATGTTGTAGTTCTTATGGATTTAGAATGCATTGGAGTTCAAGTGGCAACGGTGTCAAATGTTGACAGATTCTACACTCTAGAATCTGTTTACGATTCGACTTCTTACTTCTTGCATATTGAACTGTTTCTTGCATATTATCAGGCTCGCTTTGGGCATTATTTGGTTGTTTTCTTATTTGTTACAATGCCCAAGCCAGGTAGAAACGGACTGAATATCTTTGTAGTATGGTCCTGCCTGTCATAGGACACTCAGGGTCATTCTCTCTTGAAAGCACTCACATTGAAACAGAGATGCAAGCCATGAACATTCATTTATAGATCAACATGCAGCCCAATTTAACATTCAATAGTTTCTACAGCTACCTACTTAAAAAATGAACTGAAATCATATCCTAAGCACTACTATACTTGCATAAATCGAAAAACAAGAAACAAGAACTAATCTACAACATTTTGGAAGTCCAAGAATCAAGAAACCAACCATTCTTTTGATTCTTGGACATCCCAAGAACATCAAGAACTAGAATGTTGGAGGATATGCAAGATTTATGCCACATTTCTAGCCTATTTAGTTTACTTGAATGTTGATTTCTGCATTGATCCACAAACAAGAAATGAAATCTAATCCACAACTAAAAAGCAGGAAAACTAATCCACTCTAAAGTCCACAAACACACACAATATGAATGGAAGGGCATGATCATAGGGGCATCACTCAAGAAAACCATCATGATCAAGGAGCTTAGTGTAGCATTAAACTCATGGAAAATCTTCTTATTAAGCATGGAGTAGATACAATGCAACAAGCTCCTCTTCACAAAGAGGGAGTCTCTTAAATAAGCAAGAGAGCTCCTTAGGTGGCATCCTAGTGGAATTTCCACATTTCACAAACTACAAGTGGAATAATGCTCTCCACTAGAGGTCACCATCCAAAGGTGGCTCACCCTACTTTCTTTAAGAGGGGTCTGCTTGCATTTATTACATTTGCCTAGAAATACTAGTTCCTACATGGTCATTCCATCTTTCGGGATTTCACCATGAGGCTTATACAGTTCTTGCTTGTCATTCCTAACTAGCATTTCTTGGCTCTCATACTTGGCCCTCAGTCTTCGTTCCTCTCATATTCTCAGAGACCTCCTCGGTCTAAGGTGAGAGGTGCTCTTGGGTAGCTCTATCTGAGTATCTTGGGGATTCGTCAGAATCAACCAACAGGCTTTAACCATGAGTGAATATTTTGAAGTTAATTGATATTGTATTTGCCTTACTGGTATTGCTCCTTCAATTAAATCAATTCTATACTCCCCAAGCTCTTTTAAGATCGTTAATAGTCTTGGTAAGCATGTTTTGGAACTTAGTCCATATAATGCATAATAGCAACTTTTTAAGGCATAATAGCTAGCATATTCACTTTTCTACTTGGTGCCAATCCAACTTTTGAAAGTCAGATGGATCTATCGTACCATTTGTATTAGTTACTTTGCTTTTTTTGTGAACCTCTCTCATCAAGTCAATAGTTGTATTGAAAATATCTTTTTGGCCTTCAACATTAAGTTCCTCCACTTTATAACACTCCAAATATTTTATAATGCTAAATTTTTCCTCGTTAGTCTTTTTTTAATATAAAAATTGTCTCAAATTTAAGAGTTTCTCCTTGATATGGGTGTATCTTCCAAGATAAAACTATGTCTAGTGATTCTGCTTTAGCCTGTTACAACCCGCCTTTGGATCATGTTATTTTGCTTTGTAGGTCATCTCTGCAATGCCTAATGCATGTAGTGTTTCTTAAATAGTAATATTGACCAATTAAATCAACTAGTAATTTAGTGAGCTAAACATCCATTAATTTAAATGTCTATTTCAGTTTCTTCTTTATTTTTTATGTATATATTGGATATTTATAAAAAGATTGGTTTTTTTTATCCATCCTGCTCTTGGAGTTCATGCACCTGGATAGATTTGAGTTCATCTGCCTTTTCTAAAAGGCCTAATTTTTCAGGTTCATGTGCCACTGGAGCTTTGCTTTCGTGTGGGTGCTCTTGGAGTTCCTCCACTGGGATTGATTTCAGGTGGACATTCTGCAATGAAAGGCCTAATTTTTCAGGTTCTTGTGCCACTAGAGCGTTTATTGTGTTAATTGATTCATCGTTGCTTTCTTCACAATGACATTGAAAGAATGATTTCAAATCTTTCTTAAAGTATGCATTATCTACTAACAAATGTTGGAATG
Organism: Diphasiastrum complanatum; assembly: GCA_029204225.1. Classification (NCBI taxonomy): domain Eukaryota; kingdom Viridiplantae; phylum Streptophyta; class Lycopodiopsida; order Lycopodiales; family Lycopodiaceae; genus Diphasiastrum; species Diphasiastrum complanatum. Next base: position 38,189,761 of record CM055103.1, read on the forward strand.
TTATAGCAGTCATAGAGATCCAATATCACATACTTGAAGTTAGCTATTTCTTTGGTGCTAAATCAATATATCTTGAATTTATTTCCACCCTCTAATCTACAAGTGCTCTGAGAATTTTTTGGACACGTTGAGTACTATAGAAAATTAATTGCCAATTATGTCATCCTAACTTCACCACTCACTCAACCGTTGTGCAAAGAAGAAACTTGTAATTGGATGGAGAGTTAACAACAGGCTTTTTGAGCATTGATTAAAGCTCAAGCTAAGAGTGTGTCAATGATGAGACCACCAAATTGGATGTTTACATTTCATGTATATGTGGACACTTCGTCCTTTGCTATCAATATACTGTTAAGCCAAAAGATTGAAAATGAAAAGGATATATTATGCAAAAAGACAAGTATCAAAGTCAACAAAAATGAAATTATTCAACCACAGAATGGAATGCATATGGAATCAAATATTCAATAAAGAAAATCTGACATTATTTGAGATAGTACATTTGTAAATGATGGTAGTGCAACAAGTGACACAACTCATTGTAATTGTTGTCAGTGAGTTGATAGCTACATCTTTTAGTAAAATGTACATTAAAAAAAAAAAATCAGTTCCATAAGTTTCTTAATATGATTGAAATGTCATAATATTTAGTATATATGCAAAGACTACAAAAATGCTTCTTGGTTTCCAAGGAGAGGCTCGAACTTGAGACCAAAGAAACTTTGGATGTCAAGATAACCAATTGAGCCAACACCCTTAACTAAAGACTACAAAATGGCCTAGTCTTAATCATATATGCATAAGTAAATAGCTAAATAGTAGTGTATTTGCACAGAATGTCATATAATGGTGGATATCACATATCCCCTTTCTCAATTGTGTAGTGATCTCACAAAAAAAGAATTGATGCTCCAATAGTAGAGATTAACAAAATTCGTAGGGTGAGCACTTTGACAGAAGGTTATAGAGAGCAACAATGATTTGAACTCAAAAGATTTTGAAAATCAACATTAAAGAAATCATAACAAGAAATAATAATAATAAACTTTGTAACATAAATAGTGATGGTGTTTGTTGTGGTTGATAAGCTAATGTCGCTTCATGTTCTTCAAAGGGTTCAAATAGCCGCAATCACATTTGTGAATGCGATGTAATTTTAGAAATCTGATGACCATGGGTAATTTTTTCATGATATTGAAGAAGATGAGAAATCTTCATCACTAGATGAACACACAAAAGTAGCTTGAGCTCATGGTTTGAGAATTCCATTGTGCAAATGGGCAATGACAACCAGGTTTATCCTGAGCACAAATCTATAGAAATTTTTGAATTTTGTTTTGAATTTTTATGTATAAAATGTTTTTTAAAAAAAAACTTGACACTTGATACTACATAAAAAAAAATTGTCATTTCCAACATTTTGGATATAGATTCTGTTGAATTTCACTGTTGAAGTCCATTCAAATTTCACTTGTAGTATGTCTTTGACAATTAGCACGTTATATCATGCAAAATATTGTCTTGAAATGTGCATCTCATAAGCATGTTCCATCCAAAAAGAAAAGTTGTTAAAATTACCAACATAATAAAAATTTGCTCTAAAGATGGCTTTTTTTTTATCTAGTAAATTATTGGCTTTCTAGGTGAAAATACAAGTTTGGGACAATTATTAAGTTGCTAAGGATATTGATGGTGTCTTTAGTTGGGAGTAATAGACTTAAATTATCCCCCCTTGTGCGGATTTGCTAGCGCACCACAAACATTTTGTGGACTAAAATTAGGGCTATGGAGATCATGGATGCCATACTTATTGCTGTATAAGTATGAAATTGTGCAAACAATAAAATGTTGGCCTACATAACATGGGTGTCCTAATTGTCTCACCTCCCAATCTATGTACAAATTTCACAACGTTGGATAACAAATATCTACACCAACATAATTTGCTAGAGGCCATTCTGTAGCTCGATTGAAATTTGATTTCTCCTTAGGTATTTCAAAATGAAAAATATCTTCTAGGTGTACTTTTTTCAATCATGAAGCATTTTTCTCTTTTGTTGTTTGATATAATCTAGGGCATATAAATATAATTGTTCTGTTAGGAATCCTATTTGTGCTTGGAGGTATAACAATAACTCCACAATGTAGAATGGCCAAGGTTAAAATCACTATTTTGCTCGGTAATCAATTGTCCAAATAATTTCGTGAAATCATTTCTATACCAATCACTTGTCCAATCATTGACTGCGTAGCCTATCAATCCTCAGAGTATAAATTTTTAGATTAGGAGGGTAAAAAGCTCTTTCTTTTAGAAAAAATAAGATTATTGTTTCAATGTCTGGTGACTGGAAGTGAGCTACTTGGATCCTATTTTGCTTGTCTTTGGATAATAGCCTTTGTGGGTGAATTCGTAAATTCAACGGATCCTCCAAGTTGTCGAGTAAAATTTTGATAGTTAATGCGTTGCCGAATCAATGATGCCCTTTTTTAGCACTGCAAACGATTTTGCCCTCCAACTCTACTTGTTGACGAGCAGAGCTGGAGAGCAAAAAATTTTGTGCTGCCAGTGATTTGGTAGGGGTGATCTGATAGGGCAGAAATTGTTGGGAGGGCAAAAAATTGGCGTTGCCAGTGATTGGGTAGGGCACAAACTGTTGGGAAGGGGAAAAAATTTGCCCTATAGCTCTACTCGCCGACAAGCAGAGTTTGAGGAAAGGGCAATCTGGTAGGGCACAAACCCTTTTGATACCTAATAGTCTTCGCAGGTGAATTTTCCACATAACGAATCCTCTTGGTTGAATTTTGAGTGAAAATTTGTTAGTTTATGCCATGTCAGATGGCTGGCATAACAAATTGAAGATCCTCTTGCACGTGTCGCATTCCTATTTCGCTTCAGGCAGATTCGTTGCTATTTTTTCATTCATTCCTTTGCAAAGGCTATCATCGTTTTGTGGCTTCATTCTGGATGATGGTATGCGGCCAGTGGTGACCTTGATCAAAATATCACTGAAGCTGTTCTTCTCATATTTTTCATTTGACTAGTGCATTATCTGTCACCGCTTGCAAAGATTTAACAACCTACTGAGACAGCTTATATCTCTACGTGTCATCCAATTCTGCAGGCTAATATTGCCTCAATCACTCATATACTTTTTGCCGAAAAAAATGTTGCTGCATTCTGATCCCAGCCTCTTCAGTATACTGATCCAGTATTGTATAGTCCTCGACTTCCATCACAGTCATGCAAGCTTCCCAAGCTAATCAGCTCTTAGTATCCAATGGATCGTCATATCCCGTGCCATCTTATCCGAGCAACAGTTTTCTAGATTGGCAAGGCAATTTGCATTGCCAGTGATTTAGTAGGGCATAAACAACCATATTGCCCTCCAGCTGTACTCGTCCGTGAGTAGAGTTGGAGGGCAAATGTTTTTGCCACACTGCTGCAATCTGACAAGACAAGCAAATTTTTTTGCCTTGCCAAATCAAACTTTTGATTACATAAGTTGCTTTCCTTAGTTTAATATAACTAATTCAGCTGGCACTCATCATTCAATTTAATTAGCCTACTTTGGTAGCTTCTTTTTGGCCAATTTTTGATAGTTGACATACAAAAATATCAACTAGTTTTAGCAAAGGCAATGATGGCAGAAGACAATGGTGGTTTTAAGGATAAGGAAAATCTGTGTATGGGCGCAAGTAGGATAAAAGGACATCATTTTGGAAAGTGTGGCTTATCTAGTTGAGGCAAATGAAATTTCATCATTGGTTAATCCAACTTTTGAGTAAACCATAGTATTTGTTTAAGGTCTTGGTTTGACTTCACTAATCCAAATGAAGTGGAGATTATAATTGATACTAAAGTTGAACAAAAGATTAACAACCACCCTCAAGGAAGTGAACCTACATGTATGACATTTGACACGTCAATCAAGGGACATAGTACATATCATTCGATTATAGAACCCACCAGCTCAACTAGTCTGATGATGCTCACATGGTGTAAAAGGACTAATAGCACTTTGATTCCTACCTCAATCCAACTGTATTTTAACTATGAGATTCTCAATATTGAGAGATAAATCATTGATACCTCTACTAAGAATCTCTCAATGGAAATGACATCCTACTACCTAGGAGAATCATAATAGATACACAACCTTCACATCATCAAAAGAATAGAAAAATCTATCCATTTGTACTTTTTCATAGATCTATAGAGATAGAAAAAATTTCTCCAAGAACTCGCTCATGATCATGATTCTTGTCATGTACTTTTAGTACATCAATGCTTATCAATGCATTAGAATATCCATTGTAAGCTTTGTAGGCCCAAAAGGAGCTATTAGCCTTAAGAACAAGGCGGTTCCGGAGTAGGAGTAGTCTCTCTTCTGTGCCTACCTAAAGGTGTAGATTTAGAGGCTTAGAACGTAGTTTTAGTTGAAATTCCGATAGAATCTAGTACAATATGCAAATCACATCAATCAATCACCATAGCCACTCCTCACAAGCTCTCAAAGACGGCACAACAAAATTTAATAGATTACAAAGAAACAATGTACATATAGAGTATTCACAAATTGCATGAAAAGGCAGGTGTCCTAAAACTAGCCTACCACCTATCTAAGGTCGGGCCTAGTATGGCCAAATTTGATCGACAAACTTGGGACATGCCCCCAAGTATAGCAAGTATTGTAAATAACTCTGTACAGGCTAAGTTTCTCCTACGTGTGGCTACTCGGCTAATCCAAGTAGTCGTCTATGGGATCAGTGCCCGATCAATGTATCCTTTTGGGTCACGTCCCGATCACAACCATATACAGTAAACCAAATAAATTATACACTAATTACATCATTACATTTAGAGCTTATACTAATGAATCATATTAGAACTGATTTCTATCTCTCTTTCTTAAGCTCAAATGTGATAGGGATAAAGAAATATAAACTGTAGCAATATTTGGAGTGTCCAAAAAGATGTTATGCATATTCATGCTACCATGTACTTCACTCACACTCAAGCACACCAACAAATCACCAGGTTTGACACACAAAGTATCATGCAAACACAATGCTCATACAGAGAGTCTACCGTACTCTCGACCAACTGACTCGTCCCCATCCAACTTGAAACACGAGTGGACCACATGAGCGACATGGCTCAAACTGAGGAAATCCCACTGCCACCATGAGACTTATATCCTCCATCTAGCTAGGGTGACATCCTATCAGACACTTACAAGCACAAACCTGTAAAGCTGACATAAATGAGTGATTGTGAGGCTCACAACCTGAGGAAATCTTACTGCCACCATAAGGCTATACTTCTCATCGGATAAACAACTAGTAGACATAATGACAAGTCAAAGAGCATATCAAATGAGTACTTTGTTCCTGACGTAGCAAATGCACAACCACACAGCTCCGACTCAGATCTAGACCCTTGTGACAAGGTAACATGCAAGCCCATACACACTCATGCAAACAAACACAAATGATGTCAAATACATGACCAAGGCCTGCCCATAAGTGGTATCCAACACTTGTGCCACATGTAGATCTACTACTACACCACTGGTCTCCAAATCAGGTCCTCAACCATGGCCTGCACCTGTAACAAGATGCCCTCACGTCCAAGCATATCCAACTATCCAATAAGTCCTAAAAGCTTATTTCCATCCATTTTTCATGCTCCAAGCACAAGATTCTACCAAGAACTCAATGAATAAATGTATGCAAAACTCACTATAGGCTATACCTAAGTAGCTTGCCCATCTCCTAGAGATACTGATGATGATTCATCCCATGTAGGCTCAACTTTCCATGCTTGACGATGCCAATTCGAATTTGACTAATCTATAGGCCTCCCACCAAGGAGCCTATCTCACCGACATTGTATCCATCATAGCGTCTAAGCCAAAGCAAATACAAACTAGATCCACTATCGTGATGAACAACTCACCCACGATCCATAACATATTAGTTAGTATAGCTCTAGAACTATGTACCATCTGATCATAAAGTATCCATTACCCGCTGATATGTCCACATGTAGTGCAACTAGACTCCAATTGGATCTAACCAAAAGTTGCATCCTACTTACCAAATAATGATGGATAGAAACAACGTGTGATGCCAACCTGGAGATCACTGTGCATATAACCATGCAGCTCACCTGATCGCTTGCCAAAGTATCAGCTATCACTCCCTGAGCAGCCATCTCCATCCCTGCTGGCTCACATCCATGGACATGTTGGATCCACATCACCCTGTAATGCACTCCATGCCCTCAAGATATGTACCACCTCCAGGTACACTCCATGCTGCCTATCTCCAAGTAAGCATGGCCTATCTAGGTCACCACATGATGCACCAGCTGAAGATCATCATCCATACATCAAATGACATGTCATACCTGAGCAATTGTAGCATCTCCCTAAGTGCCACCCCAATGGACTCGCCATCCATATACTATGCTCACCTGATCTCTGATCTTGGTCACCATCCTGTTAGACAAGCCGAACTCCAAAGCATCACCTGCTCCACTTGGCTCCTAGAATCTGCTTGCTCTCCCTGGCTATCTGCCACCCGACACCATACCAACGCAAGCATGTCCCTGAGTCACCGCTCATGGGATCCCAAGATCATTGTCTCCTTGATCGTATTGTGGTATACGACTATGAGTAACTTTCTCTAGGATTTCTCACCACCTGAGAATTTGCACCATGGAAATTCCAACACCTGTGCCAAGCCTAGACTCTTGCAAATACAGCCAAATGCATGAAAGCTATATAGGTAGCTTATCCACGCTCATAATGGTAGATGCCTCCCCATCAATGCGAATACCAATGACTGGCCCCCTGCTGTAATGCCATCCTGTACTCCCAAATGAGCACACCATGAAGTCCTCGCCATCAATGTCCCCTCCAATATATCTCTAACAAAATACCCATCATGGTGCTTGCCCTCCGATCACACCCAATCGTGCGATCTCCATCAGCTCTCTATCCCAGAGCTGGCTCTCGAAGCTTCATGCTTTGTCCATTTGCATTTGTAGCTTCCTAATTCCATCATGAATCCCACCTGTAAGGCCTGTCCATGCCAATGACTCAAGTCCAACATGAAATAGCTGCCCCATCATGATCATCCCATGTCATCTTTTAATGTTATCCCTACCAGGTATCCCAATGTCATCCCTGATCACAAAAATCTGAACATCTGCCCTTTAGTGGCCACTTGTATTTCCCCAAGCTAGCTCCAAGCTACTCCTGTGAATAGTTCTAGACCACTCCCTAAGAATACACTAAGGTGTGAACTCCAAAGCCACCATCAAGTCCCTCACATGACTGTGTTTGCCAATATTCCTCCAAGTGAACCTGTGAGATCTTCCATGGCCCAAACCAAATGATCTACACCCTGTAGTCACTGGAATATGCATCCCTGATGCAATACTGATATGGCAATATGACTTGACCTACCCAGAATAGGCAGTTGAAGTGTATCTCCTTGATGACAAACCTGATACACTACTCCACAGCTAAAATAACTTGATCAAAATTGACTTACCGATTGCAAAAATGCAAAATCATCACACTCACCACTCACCAAGAGCATCCAAAGTGTGATTATTGATCCATTCTTCATCTTTCATGTGTCCCACACACAGTTCGTCCGATGCAAGTCCGCTATCTTGCCCAATGGCTTCCAACTAGCACCACCTTGCACCTCCATCACCTACGACTGCCAAAATGTGAGTACCTCCAAGCTAGCCCATATTTCCCTCCGAAAGAAAAATTTCCAAGATACAGATGCGTGTGTCAATGCAGCTATCACCTGACTCGACAATGCCACTGCTGATCATGCTTATGAGAGCGTTCCTCCAAAATGCCACTTGAAGTGATTGGTTGGTTCGAACCCCAAGAGTTGAACCTGATCATAAGAATTTTTCACCCGAAATTGGCATACCATGCCTACCTCTCACCTGTGATTGCTTGCCCTCTCAAAATTGTCGCCAATGATGAGTAGTCACGCCGCCAAAATGCACTTCCGTCGCCAAGACTAGCTTTCTCCACACAAATTCGCTACCATTCGCCCCCATACCGCATTTACCGCTTCCAAACACCCTGTTACCCTGTCAAAAGTAAACAATAATGATTTAGAAGTGATTATGGCTCATTGTACCGCCCTGTAGCAGGATTCACCAGCCAAAAATTGTCCCAAATTTGGCCCTATGGTACCCAAATAGCAAATGTAGCCCATCACTAAGTCACTCGCACTCCGCTTGATAAAATGGTGATGAAAACTTTCCAAAACGCATTTCTCCCTACTTTGTGATGTCGCTCTATCTACTGGCTTTGAGCAACCAATTTCAGGGGCCATTTTGGCCCAAGAATGGCCAAAAAAGATGACTTCTAGCTAAAGATTGCCCCAAAACCATATATGCCTTGCAAAATGAACTGCAACTTCATATTGAAGTTTTTTTAATGAAATGAAGTCCACTTTGGACTTCAGGTCCCTTCAATGAATTTCACATTGAAGTTTTTTTTTTGTGAAGAGAAGGGTGCGTTTTCCCTTCAGGCCCTCTTCACCTTCCATCCGATAGCCACCACCCATCTTGTGGTCCAGATCGTTCTTCGAACAATTTATCTTGGTCGTCCATCCAATATGGGTAGGTCTCACGGCTCTCCACCGTTTTGTGCATTGAAGAGCCTCCATATCCAGTATATATATATATTACATAATATTATAGGTATACAGATGTGAAAGTACAGAGTGGATGTGTTGTCTGTAGGAGATCGTAGGTGGCTGTAATCGTTGTCCAATCTGTTAGCGCAACTGCAAGGGTGAGCGTGAAAAGGGTGCGACGTCAACCAGTGCTGAAGTGAACGTTGGTGATTATGCAAAAAGTGCGTCACTCTTACGAATGGCCTTAGGATAAGATTTACAGGGTGCCTTAGCTTTTAGGGCACTTTTGGCATTCTGTAAGATAGTGTCCCCTTTTGGCCTGTCACCTTATACTGTGTAGAAACACAGTGTCACAATTCTTTTGCCTTTTTTTCGTCTGTGCGAATTTGCATGTAAATATGCAGACTGCGTGACAATGTTAGTAAATATGTAGCATGAATGGAGGCAGATTAAAATGGGATTTAGAAGAGCTAGAGGGAATAAATCCAACAGATCGTCTCAAGGCAGTATTGGGTAGAGAAAATGCCCTTAACCTCGGTGCCTGCTGCGCCATTAGTATCCAATATCGGATCAGCGCGCGATGAAGGATAACTCAGGTTCAGAAGTCAGGTCGAGCGTGTCGAACCGATACCTGAACTAAACCTAACCGCTAGTTGGTAGCAGATGGACGTGCGCGAGTAAAAGCAGATCGTAAGAAGGTTGCTCCGAGCGTGTTGAATCGATATAGCATGGATGTAGAGAACGATAAGGACTTTAAGCAAAAAAAAATTGAGCGTCGTCTATCTGTTTATATAGAGAAAATCCGAAATGATTGCAAACGTGGTCACCCAATAGCAAATCGATGCGCATATACTGAATGTGAAAACCAGAGAGACTATTCTTGCACGCTAAACCGATAATGGAAGATAATATGAATGATCAAAGCTTGACTCGATAGATTCTCCTTAGCTTTGGACATATGAAAAGTCTATCGAATCAAGCTTTGATCATGCAAAATACCTTCCAATAATTTTGAAAAATTTTCAAAATCTTTTTTTTTATACAATAGCAAATCGACGCGCGCAGTCCAAGTGAAAAATTATTGTCTTCTCCACAGGCGCGCTGATCCGATATCTGAGACGCATTGAAAATATATTGGAATGCATTATGAACGTCTTATGAAAATATTTTGAATGAACATTATTTCAAAAGAATAAATCTCGTCTTTACGGTCCTTAAATATGATGAGAGTCTATAATAAATCTCCTCGTACACGTTTTTCAATGTTGTCCATTTACTATATGTTTATTATTTGTTTAACGATGATTCGGTGAGGCTAGTGATAGACTATTTAATGTATTTCGGCGCAAGTACAGATTCTAGAATAAGGGCTAATGATGATTCGTAGAATCTAGTGATAGACTATTTAATGTATTCTGACGTAGGTACAAATTTGTCTCACTCTGATTGGTGGATAAATATAGGTTGTGTTTCTCAATTCATTATTTGACAAATGAATGACTATGATCAATAGAAATTGGCTATAAATATGAGCACCACTTGTCATATTTCGATTCCGTGATCTTTCATTCTAAACTCACTAGTCATTTTGTTTTCTTTCTTTCTCGCGATATCGAATCGACGCGCGCCTTCCCATACAGTGCATGGTCGGATTCATTCAGACGCTTAAATCGATATCAGCCTCTTCTGACGTGTGCTTGCGAAAAATTTCATTCTCGTCCTAACGATATCGGATCAATGTGCGCACTGTGGTTCATTCCTCTACCAATATCATTTTGTCGTGTTGAACCGATATCATGATCTATATGGCTAGTTTCTCCATGTCCTCAGATAACAAACTTCTGGATTTTTTGAATGTCAATGACATTCCATCTGAGAAATTAGAGTATTTTGCAAGTATGTTTTTTGCTCCCTTCGATATCGATAAGTTAGTTTATGAAAATCGTTATAATTTAATTTCTTATCTTGATAATTTTTCTCAGATTATTAGTACTCCTGTTTTGGATATAGATAGTTTGTGTTTCGTTCATTTTCAGGACCTTGTGCATTCCCAACCATCCTCTAAGCATAAACACAATAGAAAGTACTCTAACCTACATAACCATTCCAAAAGAAATATATATTGTGATATCCACAAAAGAATATGTCGTCTTATAATCAAAGGAATGACTTTTGTCTTTTACATATATACTGAAATTCCAGATGATGAGTCTGTTGAATCTTCAATTGTTCCATTGATCGAAGCATCTACACCTGCTCCAGTTGATCTAGATGATGCAGATACTGATATAGGGGTTGAAGTTGAAGCGTCTATGGCTTCAGATTATCAAAAAACTCTCCCTCGTTCTATAATCCTCTCTGATTCTCTTCTATCTGCATCTCCTATTAATCAATTAACTCTACTCGATGTTCCCTTATATTTTATAAATAATGAAAGTTATATCTCATTTAATGATATAGAAGATGTTTTGAATTTGAGAGAGGATGAAATCCTCTCAATTTTAGCTCAAAATTTATCAAAAATTTTTGACATTGTTGATTACACATATGATGATCGTGAAAGTGAGATAGATTATGATAAAGATGGCAATTGGAAATCTGGCAATGAGGCCTTGGAGGCCATGATTGAAAAATCTAAAGCCTATGGAAAAACTTTGCCTACAGAGGAGGAATTTTTGGAATTCCAAAAAAAAAATCCTCTAAGGCCTAGTATATCCCCTCCGGAAATGTAGAGGCCATTGGAGGACATGACTTTAGCAGAGAAAACGTCGTTGAGTACGATGATTATAATCTGGTACATAGATATTATATTGGTATTGATATTGTTCAATTTTCTTATTTCAAACACTGTGTTAAAGTATGAGTTTGAAATGTTATGTATCATTCTAAATTTATTTTCTTTTCTCTCATTTACAAGATGCTATTGAAATTGATGCCTTTGCTATGAGACATGGAGGCATCCGAGGTGTATCAGCCAGGAGAAATGATGTATCTCTATCTCATTATTTGAAAAACTTTCAAAATAATGAGATTTGTATATATCATTCATCTTTTAATCCATGTGCAACTACTGTCATTATGGCCATCAAATCATTATCAGTTTGTTTAGGAGGCCATAAGTATGCAAGAGGAACATATAAAATAATTTTTGTGAAAAGGGATTTGGCTATTAAAAGATTGGGTTATACTCCCAATGAGACTACAAAAAGATCATCTGCAATGGCCCTTTATTCAAGTTACATTGATATGAGCAAAAGGAAAAATTTAGAATTTTTGGATCCATATGAAAGGATATTATTCCTTCACGACAATACCATTCATCCGAATTTTGAAGAGGATGATGATGATAATTAAACAATTTTCTGTAATAGAGTTTTGATATATTACAAGGATCTCTCTTTTGTTATGAATTTTAATGTCTTTCGAAATATCGTAATACTTGGTGAGGTTTTAGCTTGATATCTAAATTGTGCTCTTCTATAAAACCACTGAAAAAGTTGAACTAAATATATATTTCTTGAATTGTGTCCTCCATGATTTGTTGCTCTATGAAATGCTCCCCTTGCTTGCCAATAAGATTTTCCATGCCTTGTGATGACCAGATACTTAAGCTCTCATATTCCTTTGCAAAATAAGTTGCATGATAAGAAGGATGTGCTGCAAACAATAGTTTTGATTGGTTACATCAGTAGAAAAAAATATAAGCCTGAATGAGAAAATTACTAGATAATGATATGGATTAGCACCATGTAATGAGTAACATTGTCTTTTTCTCAACAATCACGTACAAATTTTACAAATGTGGTGCAATGATATTGCAAAGTCCTCATATCTTCTGATGATAGGTTTTCTTTTCTCATAACAGCTATGAGTTTGTCTAAGTTGGTCCACACTTGCCCCTTTTCCACTCGTTTACTTCCTTCCAGTGTTCGTGTGGCTTGAACAATTTCTCTCCAAATTTCGCATATGAGCACTTTGTGGTGATGATCTCCACACAACCGGACCTCACCCTTCAAAAAATGACTAGTCATCTTCTTCAAGAAGAAATGTGGAGAAAGACTAGCAGTCTGTCCGTCAAAGACAAATCCATGGCTCTATACACCAAGAAGAAAGATCATTCCAAGGGCAAGAATCAGGTGTAGCAACAACATCAGAAGTCTCAGGCTCAGACTCAGCATGGTGGATCACGGAAGAAGCTCTTTTGCAGATATTGCAAGAGAGCTAATCACGACATCAAGGAGTGTTGCATCAGGATCTACAACGAGGCAAAGAAACAACAACAACAACAACAATCAGACTCCTCCAACGCGGTCGAATTCAAGGAGCAAGACACACACTTGTTAATGGCTTACAACAGCAGTGAAGATTGTGATAGCTGGTACCTGGACAACGGCGCTATCCAACACATGATCGCTCGCAAGGAATGGTTTACGGAGTACACAGCTTACAACAGAGACCAATTTATCTACCTCGGAGATTCTAGCACCATACGTGACGATCTGTCCATTTGTGTTCCTAACGTCCTTCATGTTCCTCTGTTATCAGTCTCGAAGATAACTGATGAGGGCTACATTGTTACCTTCTCATCCGAGGAGTGTACAATATTCAAGAAAGATACTACTCTGACGACGTGCACTAGAATAAAAAATCTTTACGTACTCTCTAATTCAGTTGCATTAGCTAGTATCTCTAATAAAAATGTAAACGACAGTGCTATTTGGTGGCATAGTCGATTCGGACACGTGAATACAAGATCACTTTCTTATATGCTTTGTAATAATTTAGCTGATGGTTTGTATTTCCCGTCTTCATTAGATAGGAAGTCTTTCTTTTGTGAATCATGCATCTATGGGAAGCACTCTAGAAGCAAGTTTCCAAAATCACATTCCATCAAATCAAAACATGTATTAGATCTTGTACGTAGCGATCTTTGTGGTCCAATGCCAACTCCATCCTTAGGAGATGCAGTCTATTTCATCACTTTCATAGATGATTACTCCAGATGGTCTACAATCATGTTCACTAAGCACAAATCTAAAGCCTTTGAATGTTTCAGGAGATTCAAGGCCATGGCTGAGACACAAACGTCTAGGAAAGTGAAGGCACTCCGAACTTATGGTGGTGGCAAATACATCTCCAACACATGGCTGAACATGGCATCAAAAGACAGTTCACTACTTCTTATTCACCTCAACAGAACGAGATTGCAGAAAGGGAGAACCGAACTCTTCTCAACTCAGCCATATCAATGCTACATCAAGCACACCTACCTGCGAAGTTCTGGACAGAATCTACTACCACAGCCTGTTATGTACAAAACAGATCCAGCACCAAAGCCGTCAACAACAAGACTCCTTATGAAGTTTGGCATGGGCACAAGCTTAGTGTCAGCCATTTAAAAATCTTTGGTTGTATATGTTTTGTTCACATTTCTAAACAGCTAAGGAAGAAACTAGATCATAGGACAAATAGATGTATTTTCATTGGCTATCTTGATGAACATAAAGCCTATAAAGTATATGATCCATCCACCAATGTAGTGTTTGTCTCTAGGGATGTAATATTTCAAGAACATGCATATTATGATTTCAAACAGCCATTGATAGATGATGCTATGTTATTTCATCCTATTCTACGTAGCATTCAACCTTCCAACGTTGATGATTCTTCTACTGAATATGTAGCTACAGCTACAGAAACTGAGCAGCAGACATTACCTATCACCAGACCAAACCAAGCAAGCTCGAGCATATCTGGAGAAGTTCAAGAAAAAGAATCAACACATCCTGGTCAACCCAACGTCCGCAGATCCTCACAGACTCGGACAGTTCTTGAGATGTATGCACCTCAATCATTCTAGACTTCATCAGAAGAACCAAAGAGCCTAGCCGAAGCAATCAACTCCAAAGATGCTGTGAAGTGGCAAGAAGCTATGGAAAGCAAGTACAACTCACTTTTGACGAACCAGACCTGGACACTGGTCGACTTTCTCACTCACAAGAGAGTTATCAACAACAAGTGGATCTTCAAGAAGAAGATCAACTCTACTGGTTCCATTGCTAAATGGAAAGCATGGCTGGTGGCCAAGGGATTCACTCAAGTCCAAGGAGTGGATTACCAAGAAATTTTTAGTCCTGTCGTCAAGATGTAGTCAATCAAGACTCTGATTGCGTTAGCAGCCACGAAAGACCTCGAAATGCACCAAATGGATGTCAAAACAACATTTCTCAATGGCAACATCGAAGAGGAGCTGTATACCTTCCAACCAGAAGGATTCAAAGTCAAAGACCAAGAGCACAAAGTGTGCAAGCTGCACAAAGCAATCTACGGTCTGAAACAAGTCGCATGGTTTAGGAACTGTCCATTCTTTGCCAGGAATTCACATTACTAGAGATAGACTTCAGAAGAAGATCTGTCTTAGTCAGTAGGCATATCTAAAAGGCATTTTAGAAAAAATTCATATGTCTGATTGCAAACCAATTGATACTCCAATGGATCCAAGTATAGTATTGACTAAACCTTCTTGTGTTGCGATTGATAGTGAGGTACTTGTCTTAGTGAAGTACTAGATTTAGGATACACTGTTAGCACGTTAAGTCAATTCATGTCTAATCCTATGATCTCTCATTGGAAAGCATTGAAGAGAGTGATGAGATATATTCAGGGAAGTTTAGATCACATCTTATGTTATGATGAAAATGTTATCAACCCACTCGTCCTACGAGGCTATTTTGACTCAGATTGGGGAGGAACAGTCTCTACCAGAAAATCTACCTCCAGGTTCTATTTCTATCTGACAGGGGGACCGATTTCTTGGAACTCAAGGAAGCAAAAATCAGTTGCGCTTTCTTCGACATAGGTAGAGTACATCATCGCAGCATGCCAAGCTTCAAAAGAAGCTATATGGATCAGGTTATTACTTCACGACTTACATCACACTCAGTTCAATATTATCACCATTTTGTGTGACAACTTGAGCTGTATTTCACTGTCACTAAATCCCAGATTTCATGGCAAATCCAAGCACATAGAAATCCAGTATTATTTCATTCGGGAGAAAGTTTTCTCAG
This sequence comes from Diphasiastrum complanatum, assembly GCA_029204225.1. Taxonomy (NCBI): domain Eukaryota; kingdom Viridiplantae; phylum Streptophyta; class Lycopodiopsida; order Lycopodiales; family Lycopodiaceae; genus Diphasiastrum; species Diphasiastrum complanatum. The sequence continues at coordinate 38,205,513 of CM055103.1, forward strand.
GGAAAGTGATCTTTCAATACTGCTCCACAATGGAAATGGTCGCAGACAACTTCACCAAAGTGCTTCCCAAGATCAAGCATTAGAAGTTCTTCAGCATGCTGAACTTGACGAAGATACCAAGGCACCAACCGTGACCTTAAGGGGGACTGTTGGAAATTAAGCCCACAGTTGCCTCCTTGGTGAATGATAACTTAGACAGCCATTCACTTGAAGAATGTCTACAACAGACTTTCGACTGCTGATTGCTAGCAAAGGGTAACCAATCCCATCATAATTTTAAGTTCAGATGTTAAGTTTAATAACTTGAAGTCATTGAAGAATTGGCCATCTTCCAGACTTCGACAAAACTTGCATTTAGAACAAGTCTGCAGATTTGCATTATTTTTGAACAGTCTACAGAAATACACTAAGTGTCGCAGTTCGCATTTTTCGCACTTTCTCGAAAATTGCAACACTTACCTTCGACTTCTTCCGTTCAATTATTTTGAAGAAGTCAACTTGTTCATAGTTCAACAGTTTAACTATTTTCAACACCTTCACCCCTTTTTCGCATTTTTCCAAAAAATGCGAAGAGAGAGAAAATTTCAGAAGGTCCTCTATTTTCAAGGGTTAAACTACTAAAGACACCTTCGCCAACTTTTAAGGGCACCTTCAGCTTTCCCAAAAAGAGCGAAAGAGTTGAACTGTTAAAGAGATCTTCGCCATTTCAACTTTCTAAGGGAATGTTACAACTTGTTTAAAGGCACCTTTGGCTTTTTCACGAAACCCCGAAAAGAGAGAAAAAATGCCGAAGGTTGTCTGTTTTGAATGAGGAACGTTCCCAACCACTTCCCGTAATGTGTGAAGTGAGAGAAAACCACTTCACATAAAATGCGAAGTGAGAGATTTTTGCGACGTCCTCATCCGCGTCAACAATACTGATTTGTTGACCGTATACATACTATGTACAGTTGTCACAAAAGCCATATACTTCCAAGTACAATGGCTTTCCTGATTAGGTGACAAACATTCAATGTAATTAATACACGGATGAAATCTATAAATAGATCATCCAAGCACCTGCTCCGTCCATGAGATGTATTATTTGAGCCTCCCAGTTACGTCGTCAATTTTTTGTTGTAATTGTTATTTGTATTGTGCTTCAGTGTAATATAACAACAACACGTTTTTATCTGTGTATAACGTAGATGAATGCTTGTTGTGATTGAATGCACTCTATCGCTGTTTTATTGCGCTTGTTTACTCACTCTGATCAGAACACGAATGTCTACAACTCCTCAGTTTCTGATCAGACAATGGCTGTCTTTGACGCCTGAGAAACTTGCGATATCATACTGCTCTTCCATTTATTTCATAACTGTACTTCACATTGAATCTGATTTCAGTTGTACCAACACAAATCATTTCTAATCTCTTCGATGGACTGTACTCTCATTTTAGAGTATGAATTAGTTTTTAAGATCCTGTTGGGCAATCAAAACACAAAAAGCTATGATTATCTCTAGCATAAACTGTCTATTAGACTATTTTTGCACCTAGCAGCCGCTTAGAACGGGAGAGTTGTTCCGCAATATTCCTGCTCTCTTCTCCATTCTCGTTCTTCCTTCTAACTTGCCCCCATCATGCAGGTGAAGGCGAGGTTGTCACTCCCAGCGACGGACCCCTATGCTACATTGACGACACAACTACTATCGACAAATTCATTGTGGTTTCTTCAATCAATTTTAAATTATCTATAACTGGGAAATAATTTAGCTTTTAGTGAAATATTGGGATTCACTCTAACTGATAAACTCAGTGTAGTCAATTTATTAATCAATTTTGATTTTTCAGAAAAGTTCAATTCACGTAATTCAAAAAATTCTGACGAAGATACTGTAGTATAAAAGGCAATCGAAATCGAAAAATCAAAATACTATGCGATTCCTAATGTCACTAAACCAATGTCAATCTAGTATGCAAAGCACAATATATCAATTACAAAACGTCACTACGGAATTTTTTACGTAAACTTCAGTTTTATGAAATTTGTCAGCCAATATCACTGTTTTGTGACCCAATTGTCAGATCACATGCGTATGACCCTCAAATCGACTGTAAATTCCTCATGAATGTCAAAATCACACTGAGAATGAATTCTATAAATGATGGTGTCGTAGGGCGAGTTTGGCCATCTTATATAGACCTTAGAACCCCCTGTGCATGTGGTAATGCAATGTCCTAACTCCCCTATACATAAATTCCACTAGAATAGAGTCTCTATGCTTGGATACTCTATTCATAGATTGCTATTGATACTCTACACATGCATATACGGTCCCAAACCTTGTACTAACTCCAAATAGTGTGTTTGGGCCTCACAAGGTTATTAATTCCTTGCGGGTCACATCCAGTATGATGTGGCATAACTAATAAGTTTGATTCACGGGAGCACCGGGTATCCAAGTCTAGTAGGACTATACTGAATCCTATGTTCAGGACGTGGACATAACACATTCACTCGTAGGTTTCCAAGGGTTGGAGATACCTTGTGGCAAGATGGCAACGAAGGCACATTCATGATGGTTTTTGGAGCATATACCTCACATGAGGTGGGATATGAAAGAAGCATACAAGCATTCAACCATTTGATTATTTTAAAAAATGCTTTTTGTTGTTTCATAGAGCAACCAGAGGTTGATACATGGAGGGATCCATTCATTATGTTTCTATTTGTTTCTTCATGTAGCTTTTTCATCATGTTACGCAAAAATTGATGTACGAAATAGTGAAGCATTCAATATGGACACTATTTTGTATATCAATTATGAAGTCTTTCGATGTCATATTTATAGATACTTAGAGGAAAGATACATTTTTAAGGAGTCAATTCTTAAGATAACACAAAGTTTTGACGTGAAACTAGCAAGTATAGTTAAAGAGGGAGTGTGAAAAATTGTTAGCTTACACTTGACTAATTTTGGTCATTTCAGCCATTTTAGAGGCCAAACTTGTGAATAAGATTCACACGAATTTCTCACACGTGTGAAATCAGAGTACATGACTACTTTTGGTTGGGTCCAAGTTCATTTGGTCATTTACAAATAGCTCATTTTTAGAGTTACTTGACAATTTTGGCCAATATAGGCTAGTTTTGGCCAAGTTGTGGGTAACTTAGGGCAAATGACTATAAAAAGAGGAGAGAGTCACCACTTTCAACTATAAATAACAAGTTCAACACTGGAAATCTGCCTTTGCTATGCTTTAGTGGAGTTTTCACTTCTACTCTTCTCTCTTCTTTACATTGATGTAGTGTGAATGTTAGTAGCTTGTTTTGAATGATGTTAGGGTTGATTAAAATAGCATATTTGATGTTGTATGAACTAGTGGGCCATACCACAAGGCCTGATCAAAGCCATTTTTAGTTTGGCTGAAGTTCTATGTGCTTTTTGGATCTAAGTTTTTCACATGACACCTCAACTCTGAGCAAATCGTTACAATAACTTGTTGTGACGAAACTAAAACATGAAATTGGTATTTAATACTTTCATGAGTAATACACATTGTCATAAGTGACAACTAGCGTGAGGAATATAACTTGCTCCTTATTGAAAGCTTAAATGAAAATTTTGTACAAAGTGAAATATGCTAATCCCATGAGCATGACACTTCAACTTTGAAGGGAACATGTTCCTTTCTCAACGAAATGTATAATTTACACATTCATGTATAAACACACCCACACACACCCACACACCCACATATATATTTGCATACATTATTAAGCAACTAATGTTATAATATAGAACATCTATAAAATTTGGCCAAGCCATTTATGGAGTTGAGCTCCTTACATGTCATTACACACTCGTAATGGATACCTTGTGACTATTATGACCATCTTTTGAATAGATTAAAAAGCAAAATATATATGTACTTTTTTTAAAACAAAGGTGCTGCGTTTCTTACCCTGCATGTCTGTAGACTTGCCACGTGGTTAGTCAAAGTCAAACTACTTATTATGCTTCATAATGTACATGTAAAAACAATCAAGGTACCCATTATGCAATGAAATGTGTTGGCCCTCGAACAAAGTACATTTTGCCCCATTCGGCTTCCCAAAATTTTTTAAGCTCTAAAAAGTTTTGGGAAGCCAAACTAGGCAGAACTTACTTTGACAACACCTTCCATAATACATCAAAATTTTAAGCTGCATTTTATTGGTGAGTTTTCAATTTCAAGGGGTTTTTAAATGTTTGACTTAGTCATGAAGCATAGCTTTATTTATTAGGTTTGCAAGATAAATTTCCAACATGGCCTTCAAATGATATTTTATTTCTCTCCTTTGGTTGAAGGGCAATGCAGTTCCCAATTGCAAGGCCCAGGCAGCCCAATCATGGGCCCTACCGCGCAATCGCAACTGCTCATGCTCTGAGGCCTGACGTTCTCTCAAAGACAGGTACACGTCACTTATTATGTAGGGTTTGCCCGTCACAACGACGGGACAAAACTTAAAAGCCTTTGCTCGGTCGTGGCTATCGTCATAAGCATATCTACGAGGCGGAGGCAGTCGCACGATGGCGATGGTGATGGCGACGATGATGCAGTTGGATCGGGTTTTGGATTGCAAGCTTTTGTGTGCATCATAGTTCTCCTCTACATCAATCTGAAAATATGCATAGTATTTCAACATAAGCTCTATAACAAAGTTTCATCAACTGCGAACAGTTGATATTTTTGACGACTAGGCATTGATTTATGTTGGACCTGGACTTGGCTAGCACTGAGCAGTAAGATGATTTCATCGCTGTGAGATAATCGTTTTGGAAGACTCCTCCGGGGGCCACTGTCTACATGGTGCATCTACTATCTCTGTAAATCTTCATTCATTGTCCCTTCTCAACCATCACCTAGTTTGAGCTTTGTTTATTCAGGTATTGTGTTCCGACTCTGTAGTTGCTACTGCAGTTTTTATAATAACGTTTCAAAAAAAGGCGTTGAATCAGATTGGGCAAGCGTGCTAGCTTTGGAGATGTCGCTTTGCGATTAGGGTTTTTGGGCTTATCAAAAAAGTGGACATGGAAGGAAGAAGCATCTTTATGTGCCTTTTGGTTTTGGTTTGTGTCACAATCTTTTGTTTCGCTGCGGAAGCGAATTCGATGTCTGAGAGAGGGGTATCTTTGCAAAAGGCTTTGAAAAAGACAGAAACATCCCAAGTCTATGTTACGTTGCTATACGGGAATGAATTTCTGCTGGGTGTACGGACCTTAGGAAAATCCATAAGGGACACAGGAACAACAAAAAATATGGTTGTTCTAGTCTCAGACGGAGTCACCTTTGAGGCTATCCAACTATTGAAGGTTCGTATCCCTTTATCTTTCTCCTTGATTTTCTTCCGTTGGTTGCACGTGAAAGAGCAGCGTTGTAGAGCTTATTATCTTCCCAAAAATCTAAAATCACTGCAAATATGCTTTTGACTTCTTTCTGAAGCATTCTGGTTTACTGTGGTTACCTTGTGGGTGCATAGGCAGGCAGATGGATGGATTGTTGAACATATTCACTTACTTGCCAATCCAAACCGTCATCGACCGGCACGCTTTTGGGGTGTATACACCAAGCTAAAAATTTTCAACATGACCGAGTATGAGAAAGGTTTGTTTGAGTGTTGATTGTTTAGTTTTTCCAGTCGGTAGCTCTTGACTTTCATATTTGTTGGATGAGTTATGGTGGCAATTAGTGTATTTCTTGTATAACTGAAATTCTAAATTAGAAGAATGTGTATGCTGATTTTGGAAGAGTTTAGGCCATGTGTCTTCTCTTTGTATGCACTGAAAGCAATCATAATGGAGTTTGTGAGAATATGTAGATTTTCAATCGATTGAATCTGTTTTTACCTTGAAACCTCCCATCTTGAGTAGAGGCTTCACTAACTATTCTTCTCATAAGTTTAATCAGTCATATTCAGAGACTTAGATTTTTGATCTTATCAAGAGTTCTTGAGGTGACAATGTTTCAAGTATCATATCTGGATGCATAATCTTTTATCATGTGCATTAAGGTCTTTCCTCTTGTATGGCAGTTGTTTATCTCGATGCGGACACAATTGTTCTAAAAAGCATTGAAGACCTATTTGATTGCCAAGGATTTTGCGCCAACCTAAAACATTCGGAGAAGTTGAATTCAGGGGTAATGGTTGTGGAACCTTCATGGCAATTGTTTGAGGATATGTTGTCAAAAGTGGAGTCTCTCTATTCATACACTGGAGGTATGATACTAAAACTTTTCTAACCTTTCAATTATCAATTATATTGTGGAAAATGTCAAATGTTGGGGCTTGTAGTGGGTTTCTTTCCTTGCCTATCCTCAACCCAAGATCTAATCAATCTAGCATCGAGGAGAAAAAGTTAGTTGTCACGCGTATATTCGTTCCCATGAGAGCGATAGTATAGTTCAGATTTTAGCATGAATGGAAGATTCACATCTAACTCTAACATCCATTAACCCTAAGCATTAACATTACATCCATTAACACTAGATCCACGATGAAGATAGCTTACCTTTCTCTTTCTCCCTTTCTCTCTCATAAAAAGTATAAAAACATGCAATCCCAATAACAATCAGATCCAACAATTAGCAAACACAATAAAAGCATGAGAGATGGAAGAAAAGTGATAACCAATCTGCTTTATTGAAATGAAGATGTGTACATGTGTAGGAAACTCGAGTATTCAAATTTAAAAAAGAGTGGAAACCATCCAAATTGGAGGGAAACCCAACTTTATTCACTAACTTGACATTTAGGCCTTGCGACATTAAATGTCCCACAAAAAGGCCTAAAGTCCTTTTATTGACTTTCTAATTAATCAAATCTCTATGTGATCATCGGGTTGGACTTACACACGCAGGGTGCCAAATCCCTCTCACTTATTAACTAGGGTTAGGGTTGCCTTGGGATCCGCAAACCTTCCAACAGGGCTAAAATGTTGGTAATAGTTTTCTATGCGTCTTATGTTAAACATTGGGGTATTTTGGAAACGTCTAATGCTTATGTTCATGCGTAACTGTGAAATCAATCATCTATGCTCTAACATTTCCCTCAAGGGTTGAAGAATTGGTATATGTGCATCTTAATATCATAATCATTCTTTATTACCTTGATTTGATAAATTTTTGCTTGTCAACGAGAGTAATGCAGGTGATCAAGGATTCCTTAATTCCTATTTTGATGAGTTCCCAAATGCACATCTTTTTAATCCTAACTTGACTCTCGAGGAAAGAAAAAGAAGACTTGCACCAAAGATGGAACGATTATCAACCCTTTATAATGCAGATGTCGGTCTATACATGCTTGCTAATAAGGTACTTGGAGACTTCTTGATAGATTATAATCAAGCTATTGTTTTGTGTAAACTTGTCGAGGTTAGGATTGATTGTGTGGATTAGTTGTTGGAAATTTCTACGCTTTCTCACAACTACATAATGGACTGTCAAAGGTAGCATGCAAGCATTTCAAGACTTTGAATGTTTTTCGAGCATATGCATCTTATTTAAACTCTCTTTAAACCCTCCATCTATGCAAATAGAAATTCTAATACGAGTAGTGTAACCTAATCATTCTTTTGAAAAACCTCTGTCTACACCTTTGAAATCTTATTATGTGTATCAAAAAATCTTCAATGTGTATGCTAAAACTCATTTGTCTAGTAGGATATAAAGATTTGAATCCACCTCCTAAACGTTCGAGTGGAGATCGATATCTTAAATCCTAATACTAATACGTTATATAATATTCAATTTTTCAAAAAACAATCATAGAAATACACTAAATATAGATCGCATAGATGCTTAACCTTGTGTCAAACACAACCGGTGGAATGTCGATATGCCCCTTTTGTTGTGTGGGAAAACCTTAAAATTTTTATACCTTATATGAAATAAGAAATGGTGCCAAAGCAAACTAATTGAAGGTATTGTCAGTATAGGAAATGTGGAAAGACAATACATGGATACAAATTTGTTGGCTTTGTTTTGCAATAATTTCTGTAGGAGTTTGACAATGCAGTTGCTAAGGTTTTGTTTTTCCATAAAATCTGCTGTAAATGATACACTTTGTTTTGCTAATAGTGAAGCATGGGATGTTTTGGGTGCAATCTATGTGGAGCAGCACGTATAGGCTAGGATGAGCTAATCCTCACTTGTCATAAAGTGTGCTTAACCAGACATACAACACTATATTTCAGGGTAGAGGGGGCGCATAGAATCACAGCAGTTGTGGAATGTATATGTTGAAGTGGAAGCCGCACAACGGGAACAAATACTAGGAAGCGAAACATTACTGCATACATATTACGCTTCTATCCAACTTGATGGACTGGGAATGCCATTCAAAGCATATGCAAGAACTTTGCTGCATATATTATATGCCATACCAATTCAAGGGACAAGAAATGTCACATGAAGGCATAAACATGAACCAACTTGCATATTATGAGATGCCATCCCAACCTGAGGGGACCAAGAATGCCACATACAGGCATATCTAACATGAACTCTGTTGCATATAATAATATGACGTGCAGTCCCACTTGGCAAAGCTTGCCACATATACGTACAAACATGAACTATGTTGCATATAATGATATGCCATGCCAACCTGACTGTGAATGCCACACAAAAGTATTAACGATTAGTGAGAGTGTGACAACCAAGGCATGCAGACAGAACTTTGATGCATAGATGCACATTATCGCATAAGTCTCATGATATGCCATGTCAACAGGATAAAATAGGAGCGCCACAATTATGGACATTGTTACCCAATCACTATGACCTCTGGCCACTTTATTTAAGTACTGACTCGTTGCGTGGTGTTTTGTCATTTTTGCCCAGCCTATCCCCAATTGATAGCTTCTCAGAAATTTCCTTTAAGGTCCCCACAGTAGTATATACAGAGCAATTGCTATTGACACATTGATACAGTTTTTGAGTTCATTGTGGGTGACTCATATGCATTTGTTGTGGGGTTTTGTGTATCATTGATGTTCATTTAATGCACGTAGTTGGAGATTGCTATTTGCTCATCATGTTATTGTCTATTGTTCATATATGACACATCGTGCCATATCTGTATTTTGTGTTTATAACTTGCATCAGAGTGCGTTCTAGGACAAGTCTGCATTTATCAACCCGTGCTGTTTTGGAGACCCATCATCTTAGTAACTGATCTATTGGAGGCGGCATCATTCGACACCTACATTTTGGGAGACCTCTTTGTGCAGTGTTTGACCCACAAGCAGCTGGAATTTTCAATGGCTACCATTTGGAGCCATACTTTTTAGTGGTCAAGAGGCTGGCCACATTTATTTTTTCTCAAAAATATTTTCAGTGGTTGTCCGTCACCTGTTCAGCCTGCATTAGAGTTACAAGAGGGTAGCAGTGATCAGTCTACTATAGGCTCCTATCACTTTGTCTTGACTGATTCTAGTCAAAGGCTACCATTTTGAACTCTCTTTCTTGATTTATACTCTTTGACAGCAGTTTATCTACTTCAAAGCTACATTCAGTGGATAAGCAGGTGTTGGTCATACACTTTTTGTACCAGACACAGTTGACTTGATGTGAGCTGTACCTTATTACTTTTTCTTGAAGGCACAATAGATAGAGTACTCACACAGGCTACATGGCAAGATGGGTACCCATATTCGCTGAGTACTACAGCACTAAAACCACCAGGATTTTTGAAAAATGTCATTCCTACTACTATTACTCCCACCATTATTGTATTGCTTCAGCTCCCAATGCTTTAGTTCTCATCCTACATTGTTTTGATGGTATACTCCAAGGAAAATGACAGAGATTTAAGAAAAGCGACTAGGTTGTATTTAGCATGTAGTATTCTAAGAACATCTGACAACTACATTTCACTAGCCACCATGTGGTGTAAACAGAACAGTAATAAAAACATAGCTATCTAAAGAACATAGCTGCTGCTTAACATTTGCTTGATTGGATCTCCAGAGTTAGCTTATTAGGAAGACAAACTGGTGTGATCTTGACTTTTTCATTTTCAAGTATGAGATAGTTTCATGCCGAGAACCAAACTTTATTGGTCTGTTAGTTTTACAAAGCTTCTTTTAATATGCTATTGCAGTGGATGGTTGATGAAAGCGAGTTGCGGGTGGTTCATTACACGTTGGGCCCTTTAAAACCGTGGGATTGGTGGACTGCATGGCTTCTAAAACCTGTTGATTTATGGCAGGTTTGTCACTCTTTACACTTAACAAGATGTGGTAAAATGGTGTTGTTCTTGCATTGCATTCATTTACCCTCTTCTTGTTTTGTTTTTTTCCAATATCAATTTTGTAGAGGAAGAACTTTCCTATCTTTTCATGCGTTTGCAATGTATGCTGCTCTCTTATAACAGCAGCTCATATGAGCTGAAGTGTATAGTAGGAAAATTGCAGCTCCTTTCGTTTACATATGCCTAATAAGCACACATGCCTTTCAGCTGGCGCTTTTGTGTCATCAGTTGTCCAGTCAAAAAGTAGGAGAAGAGAAAGTATGGAGGCTTATGGTCCACATATGATGATTTGTTTCACCAAGAGTTTTGAGTTCTGGTTTAGTCACTTTCCTTTCATGTTCATGTGAATTTCTTGCAGAAAGTTCGTGTTACGCTGGAAGAATCATTACCAGGAACAGGGGGTGGTCGGGATCCTCGCACAACTTTTGTTGTGAGGATTCTTGTTGCGCTGCCCCTACTTATTCTAGCATTCATCTATCGGAATCTGCTCTTTCAGGTTAGCCTAGACATTTTGGCTCAATCTGACCTTCTCAGTATTTTGTTTATGAAGGTGCACTTTTGGATTACACTCTTCCAAAATGAGAACACCTGGCTTCATTTGCCATGTGCTAGTATTCTGGCTTTGCATCCACCATCATACTACAATTTGCAGATCTTTTTTTTTTATGTAATACTGAAATAATATTTTTGCTATTGATGCAGATATACCAAGCGCTCTTAGGTTCTTTCTGTAGCAGGTCATTTTGTGGCTACGCACGACATTTGTTTTACAGATATCGGAGCAATATGCCTGTCTTGTCATCTATTTCAATGTCTTCAACGAATGGCTTCAACCATCAGCAGGTTAGGCTTGATGTTATATTATGTAGATTCGTAGTGATATCCCATTTGAGCTTCTGAATGATGCATTTGCTCATGCTATTCAAATGCTCCTTTCTGTTTTGTCTTTTACTTTCTCTGATTTCTTTCTTGTGATTTGAACATCTTTCACCCTAGGTCCCTTTGAGACCTAATTTTGACTCTGTAGGAGAAAGGATTTTGCAGCTCATTGAAAAAGACTTAACTTTCAATAAGGGATTGTTCGTTTGCACCTCTTTCATTTGGAGAGTGATTTGTGTTTAGCAGAGGAAACAGAGATGAGGAGTTTAATCTGTTGATTCAAGTGACCACTTGGAGTGAGGGCTAAGTAAGACCATGATATCACTTTCAAACACTCACATTGTTGATGATGTGGATCCGTATTTTCTGGTGTTTCAGCTACACAGAAATGGAACTGGAGGAACTTTTAACACTCTTCAAGTACCGGCATACATGGGGGCACTTTCAATATGCGCCTGTTTCTTCATTGCTCTTCTTTCTTTTGGTATTGCGATGTTCCTCATCCCCAGACAGGTGAGCACATTGATTCTATTGACTTTTTGCATAGAGGCTGTTACCATGAATGCACCCTATGAATTAACTAGTACAAAAGATACATTGGACTCATTTATGATTTAGCATTTATTGGCTTACAGAAACCTTTGATAATTGGTTTTTATTTCAGGTTTATACTAGTGTCTGATATAATTAGGCATGCGCTTGTGAGAGCCTTAGATGTTGTGCCTCTTTAGCAAGTACTAATGTCTATCAACTTTTCAGGTTCTTCCTTGGACAGGGCTACTTTTAGTTTATGAGTGGACGTTCTTCCTCTTTACAATCATCTATAGCAAGTTTTTGGAGGCCATGTTTGCATGGGGAAGAAAGTTGGCTGGTGCTGTTCCTTTGAGCACATCTGATCCTTCTCGTCAGTATAGCTTCTCAAAAGGTTTTGTACTTTGCATGCATTTTCCAGAAAATGCTTTTTTACGTTGTTTCAAAGCCATGTCTTTTTTAACGGTACACAGCTCGTTGCAAGTATGCTTCTCTACATAATCTGTTCTTGATTGAATGGGTCTTTCAAAATGCCCCTATTTTGGTACACATTACAAGCTATTTAAGCTTCAACAAAAAGTTGTGAATTGCCTTTTTGTTTATCCAGGACAGTCTATCACTCTTTAAGGAAAGCTCTATTTATTACCTACAATAAGAGTTCAACTGTCAGTTTTAATATGAACGTTTAAGGAACATCGCTAATTTAGAAAATCAAGGTGATCACGCTTTTCATTGAACTGAAAAATCATGTTCTGTGAGGGTTTACTGGCTGCATGCAAAATGCTCGTCTGTTGGATAGTGAATAACGTGGACCAAATAAGTTTATGGCTAGGTGTAATGCCCAAGTTATATGTTGCAGCTTCTCCGTTTCTTGTTTATTCGTCGTCTTTGGATAAGTTTCTTGTCCAGAACTATCTATGCTACAATAAGGTGACAATGGACAGACTAGTCAGAGGTCGCTTCCATCTCCCTATGCCCTTAGGGGTGCTGACAACAGACCCTCGTTCCATTCCCTACCTTCAAACCATTGATAGAGTGGTTATTCAATTTTGGGTTCGAACTTAATGAAGAAAGGAAGGATGGGGCAACGTTTGAATGGTGAAGTCATCAATATCCTTGGCCTTGTGGTATATTACACGAGATAAGATAGTAAATGTTTTTGATCATGAAAGGCTTCATTTCTTTTTCTGATATTGCTTGGTCCTTAACATGTTTAAACGGATGCCTAACTGGACCATGCACTCTTGATTGAGCTGTTTTAATTTCTGTGGTCTTGGCGGCATTTGAGAGCCAGTTGGTATCAAATTTTGTACAAGCCTTCAAATCATAGTTGCACTACGTTTTTGGAGACGCGGTATTTTTGATTTTTTTGTGGGCAATATGGGTATCAAATGAAAGCTCTAATTAAGAGCACTACATTTGATGTATAGTTTGTCAAATGTTTCGGGTATAGGATGGTCTGGTTTAGGTGCATTAACTCCCAGGTTCACGCTTTGGCTGCTTTTAATATAAAAAGTTATTAAAAAAAAATAGAAATTAGAATGTCCCAACGTGTTCACAATAGGACTCTCTCTCTCTCTCTCTCTCTCTCTCTCTCTCTCTCTCTCTCTCTTACAATGTCTAATTAATGCAAACCTCCAGGTGCCGGTTAACCACAAGAGACCGAACGATTCACGTTCCACCCGGCCGTAGGACCTAATCCTGGTCCACCCACCGTGCCCTGGCCTGTGACGGTATCAAGTTGGATCCAACCTCTCTCCTAGACGGCGTCCCATACCACCGCCTAGGCTCTCAACCATCTCCTGCCTCACGCTAGCAAACATCCTGGCCGTGCACACGCTCTCCATCCACCTCCTCCTAGGTAGATAGAATGGATGGCAACTGAGCCTTCCTCCCCTTGTATACCTCCAAGGAGAGAGACTCCAAGCCATGTGCACACCTAGATCATGACACGTGGCAACCATGCAGGTTCACGAGTCACCGGTCAAGTCTACAGGCCCAGTCATCGTCCAGTCTCAAGTCTGGGTTTGGGACCCAAGGGAGTTGTGTCCCTAACATTCCCTCTTCCTTAAAAAATTCCTTATCTAAGGAAGGAATCCAGGGAATCTGAGTTTAAGGTCATGTTCCTTCTCTCAAGTATCATCGTCCTTGGAACTTCCTTTCCAACGAACCAAGTACTCAGTTACCTGTTGGTTCCTGAGCCCACGTTGACGTACATCAACAATGGCCTGTGTTTCAGTAGGTACAAAGGATGATAGGTCCTCCAGCTGAACTAAGTCCTCCTGAGGCATCAAGTCATCCTTTCCACCAAGTCGTTCCTTTAAACGACTAATGTGAAAAACTGAATGTACCTTAACACCTTGAGGAAGTTCTAGCTGATACGCATTCCGATGGAGTTTCTTTACTATACGGAATGGTCCTGCGTAACGAGGTGATAACTTGGGACATTTTCCAGTCCTTAGTATCTTTTGGGATTCTAAGATATACCCAAGCCCCCTCCTCATAGACCCTAGGTTGTCGCTTTTGATTAGCGTAAAACTGGGCTCTATCCTGAGCCGTTTTTACGTTTTCGCGAGCAACAAGCAACATTTCTTGCATATCATGCAGAAAATCTACTGTTGCTTTAACCTTGAGGCCTTTGAAGCCCACTGAAATGGGAGCCCCTAGGCTGGAAACCATACATCAGAGAAAATGGACTAAAACCTGTCGTTGAGTGCTTTGCGTTGTTATACGCAAACTCAATCATTGGAAGGTACCTTTCCCAATCCGACTGTCCTCTGGAGACATATGCTCGAAGCATATCTTCCATAGATTGGTTTGTCCTCTCTATTTGACCATCCAATTCAGGATGATTTGATGACCCCAAACTTAAGGTGGTCTCTTATTTCTCAAAGACCGCTTGCTAGAACTTGCCAGTGAACTTTGGATCTCGATCACTAACAATGTCATTCGACAAACCAAACAACTTGAACAACTTTTCCACGAAAAGCTGTGCAAGTTCAGAAGCTTTGACAGTTTGCTTGGTTGGTATGAACTGTGCCATTTTAGTTAACCTGTCAACTATTACCCAAATGGCATCATTTTGCTTCCCCGTCCGAGGTAGCCCAACCACAAAGTCCATGGAAATGCTTTCCCACTTTCTTTCGGCATCAACAAACCAGTTGCCTTAAGTCTTTCAGCTTTGTTAACTTGGCATTGCGCACACTTGCGAACATATGCCTCCACTTGACTTTTTAAGTTTGGCCAGTAAAAGTTCCTTTTTACTAAGTCAACCGTCCTTTGAGCGCCAGGGTGCCCTGCACACGGGCTGTCATGACATTCATGCAAGATTTGGGCCCTTATATCATCATTTTCTGGCACACAAACTTTTCCATTCCGGAAAAGTAACCCATTCCTAATGGAATAGTCTCTCTGTATCTTGTCCTGAGGAGAAATCTTGGAATCCTGCATTCCAAGCTCGTGACTAGATCTAGAAGAACCTGCCAGGACGTCTAGCCAAATATGACCGAAGTACCTATCGGTCTTACATAAATCTCTTAAGGATAGATACAACTCAGATTGGATCTCAGAAAAGCTTAACCAATCAACCTCTCCAATCCGGCTTAAGGCATCCGCGACGCTATTAGAAGTACCCTTCTGGTACTCAATGTCATAATGAAATTCTTGGAGCATCTCTGACCATCTGGCCTTACGACCCCTAAGGTCGACCGCCTCGTTAATATACTTTAACGCTTGATGGTCAGTAACTATAGTAAACTGGGAGCCATACAAATAATGTCTCCAAACTTTCAGGGCATGAATCACAACAAAAAGTTCCTTGTCATAGGTGGAATACCGTCTTTGAGCAGGGTCCAACTTTTTGCTTTCAAAAGCTACCGGTCTACCATCCTGATATAGGACTGCGCCTATAGCATAGTCATTGGCATCCGTTTCAAGTACATACGGCTTGTTAGGATCCACTATGTGTAAAATAGGTGTTGTAGTTGCACAATATTTGAGGTTCTCAAAACTCTGATTTAACTCTTCAGTCCAAGTAACTGGACGACTGAACTTACTGTGCCGGCTAACTCTTTAAGCCCCCCCTGAGGACATTCGTCAAGGCCAATGCAATTAATATATAGTTCAAGATGAATCTACGAAAAAATCCCGTAAAGCCCAAAAAGGACTTAACCTCCCAGATGGTTTCAGGGATAGGCCATTCACGTACTTGTCGGATTTTATTTGGGTCAATTTCCAACCCATGGTCCGAAATAATGTGACCAAGGTATAACAACCTTTTCTGGAAGATCACACATTTGGACTCCTTGGCAAAAAGCTTCTACTGTCTAAGTAACTTTAAGACAGTCCTAAGATGCTCCTCATGCTCCTCTAGGGTCTTACTATAGATGAGAATATTATCCAAGTAGACTATTACGAACTTCCCCAGATATGGACGAAGAAGATCGTTCATCATCTGCTGGAAAGTCGCTGGAGCATTTGTCAAGCCAAATGATAAAACCAGAAATTCATAATGGCCGTACCTAGTTCTAAACCCGGTTTTTTGAACATCCTCAGTTTTTATGCGAATCTGATGATACCCTGATCCCAAATCGATTTTGGTGAAGTACTTTGCACCATGCAATCGATCAACCAGTTCATCCATTCGCGGAAGGATAACTGTGTTTAATCGTTAATTTATTCAACTTTTTAAAGTCCACACAAAGACGAGCACCTCTGTCTTTTTTATCAACAAGGAGCACAGGTGCCCCCCAGGGAGATTTACTAGGCCTAACATGGCCCATCTTAAGGTAATTTTGCAGTTGCCTATGACTTCATCCACTTCAGTAGTACTCATCTTATATGGATATAGTGATATTGGTGAACTACCAGGAATCAGTTTAATACCATGGTCAACACCCCTAGAGGGGGGAAGACCCTCAGGAAGCTGTTCAGGAAACACATCGTTAAATTCTTGCCTAAGTTTCCTAAAAATTTCACCTTTTGGTGAGTTTTCTTGCTTTAGGTTATTAGACATTAGTTCCATTTGGAGATTGTAAAATTGCAAATTACGTTCTTCATGCTAAGTGAAATATTTTTAACCAACATAAATAAGAACTGCAATCAACAATATCCATACATTTAACAGTTTTCAAAGCATAAAGCATATACGGAGTAGAAATGTCAACATTTCCATTCAATTCTATGAGTGAGCCGTTATGTAAGAACGACAAACTGTGTGTTACATAGTTTTTCTTCAGAGACTCCTCATAGACTCCTTAACAAGTATAACATCTACCCTATCTAGATTCATAATATGAAAGTCTAATTTATCCTCATAGGCTTGAATCTCTATTGGTAGACGTGGGACTATTTGGTCCCAAACTTGGCTTTCTGCTCGTTGCCAGCTTCACTGTGTATCGGTGGTCACTTTGCCTTGTTTCCACCTTTAGCTTCTGCAACAAATTAACATTAATAAAATTATATGTGGAACCATCGTCAAATAAAACAGTTACGGCTTGACCACCCACAACCCCCTTCATCCGAATGAGGTCATGAGGGCCAAAAACAGCCGTGTTAAAACAACAATGCTCACACACAGAATTACTTGCAAAGGAAAGATCTACACTAGATATGCTAGAGTTACCCGGCGTCTTAAAAGATGCCCTTTAGCTTTCCGTTTCTTTGGACATTCCTTCGTGACATGACCTGGTTCCATGCAGTTGAAGCATAGATTGTCGCTTCTGTCTTTCATAAAGGTTTCCGGGTCCAAGGTAGATCTTTTCTTCGACTTACTTGAACCTGAAGCCCCATCCTTTGCCTTGTCTTTCGATTTCTTTGGAAAAAAAGGCTTCTTACCCTTTACGTCGGGCAAGACACCAGTCTCAGGCTTAGCCATCATACGAGTATCATCGTAGATTCTGGCGAAGCGAACAGCATCCTCGAGGGTAAGAGGCTGGTTCCTTCTGACCTCTAGCTGGTAGTCTCTTGGCAACCCTAGTATAAAATGCAACTTTACTAACAAAGGATCTATTCTAGTTGCAAAACGAGAATAGACCTCCTGAAACTCTTGTAAATACTGATCCAGGGGCCGGTTCCCCATATGGATCGTTGCATACTGACGATAAAATTCAAAATCATCAAGAATAGGAAGGAAGGCCGCCTTAAAGGCCTTACAGAAATCCTCCCAATTCCTAGGAACTTCAGGCTTACCCACTTGGTAAATGCTTTACCTCGCAAGTACATGACGACGAGATTGATCTTGTTGTCCTCGGATGAATCGTGCATGGAAAAGTGCGAATTCCATCGATCCAACCATTGCAAGACCACCTCCGGGGTTCTATCCTTCTTTTCCCCAGCAAAAACTTCAGGAATGAACAAGAGTTGATGCACCAATTGCCTTAGCTGCGTCGATTCCTTGAGATCCTGCTGATCCCGACTGTGCCTAGCTTGCATATCAACAATCTGTTGTTGTAGATTGTTAATGGCCAGCATCAAGGCATCAGGGTCTAAGACTGAGGTAGATACTGTAGCCTCTCTAGCAGGGGACATAGGCTGTGTGGTAGGAGTAGGCTCCATTTTTACAAGAAGAAGAGAGGTGGAGAATCAAAAGCTACTCAAGGAAGGTAGATACAAGGCTACTCTTGTTGTCTCTCCACAAACCAAATGGTATTGTCCACGGCTGCCAAGAGGAATAAGAGAGAGCAAAGAGAAGGATGACCCACCACCTACACCTCTTTTCACAAAAACAAATGCATGGAAGAGGCATGCCTCCCTCTCCATGCCATCCTACTACCTGCCAAGTGGCTTTGCCTTGCCACCTAGCTTCCACCTCAGCTTATTGGCCAACCCCTGGCAACCAGCCAGGTGGCCTACAGCCCCCTTTCCCCTTTCATTTATCTTATTTTCTTCAAACTGTCCAGGGACAGGAGGAAGACAAACAAGTTGAAATTTTCAGGGAGGGCCCCGATTTCACCACCAAGGGACTGAAGGGCATCGCTTCAGCAGGGCGCTACCAGCTGCCACCTCACATGGCCCAAAAGATGTCACGTGGCAATTTACCAACCAGATTTTGGTCACCCCCGCTGGACAGACAGCGATAGAAAATTCCAAATTTTAGTTATTTGCTGAGGAGGGCCCATCGCGACCAGAAACCTACCTGAATCTGAGCGGATAGGAAGGACCGCCACCTGTCCTACCCTGGACAGTGCCACGTGGCAGGTCTTCCTTGGGCCCTCAATTGTTTTTTTTTTTAAACTTTATTGCTTCAAAATTTGCAAAAAACAGCGGAAGGAAAAAACCCTGAAAAATGCATAAAAAATGCATTTCAAATCCGTCAGAAGCAACGTAAATTACAGGAAAACTACTAAGGATCAACACACCTGCTTTCGGCTTACAGTGGCTCTGATACCATATGTTACAATCTCTAATTACTGCAAATCTCCAAGTGCCGGTTAACCACAAGAGACCGAACGATTCACGTTCCACCTCGGCGTAGGACCTAATCCGGGTCCACCCACCGTGCCCTGGCCTGTGACCGTATCAAGCTGATCCGACCTCCCTAGACGGCGTCCCATACCACCGCCTAGGCTCTCAGCCATCTCCTGCCTCACCCTAGCAAACATCCTGGCCGTGCACACGCTCTCCATCCACCTCCTCCTAGGTAGATAGAATGGATGGCAATTGAGCCTTCCTCCCCTTGTATACCTCCAAGGAGAGAGACTCCAAGCCATGTGCACACCTAGATCATGACACGTGGCAACCATGCAGGTTCACGAGTCACCGGTCAAGTCTACAGGCCCAGTCATCGTCCGGTCTCAAGTCTGGTGGCTGGCACGTTTCTGGCCGTGAGGAGTGGGCAAAAAAAATTATATATTCTGGTTTTTTTTAGCATGTTTCGGGTTCAGAAACGCGGTTTTAGAAATGCGTTTGCCCAGAAATGCATTTCGCTGCAACTATGCTTCAAATTAGATTCAAAAGTAATTTGGCTTGCTGGTGTTTGCATATGCAAGTTATAGGCATCATAGTGACAGGCGAGGAGTTTTAGAAGTTCAATTGTTAACTGACGAGCTAATGTACAATTTTATATAATAAGATTCTTGAAACAGGAAGAGTAACACTTGGCTTATTGGGCCTCTTGACATACTGGTCCAGGAATAGGCAGTTTTCTCTGTCTTTCCATTGGTCGCCTCCTTTATGATGCAGATGTATAATACTGATCATTGTTATGATTCCAGGATAGAGATAATGTTAACTCGGTTTTTGAAGAATCATAACACAGAATCCCAGTAGGCAATTCACGATATACCCTTAAGTGCTGAACAATGTATTGTGGATATCTGGGTATGAGTTGGGAGGACAAAGTCTGGGTAGATTTTGGATATGTTCTGTGTTATGCACGCAGCACTTCTTTAGACTGAGTATAATTTTGGGCTCTATTCTGCACCACTTCTGTTGATGTTAGTTGTCTTCAACTTCATGCAGGACATTCAAGACAAGTAGGAGCGCTGGACACTGAAACTGTTCTTTATGGACTGGGCATGGCTAGTCTTGCTGTGATTGCGCCATGTGTACCTTTTCTTTTCGGTGTATCCGCTCTTTTTCCAAGGTAAGAGACTTACTATATTCCTAAACCTATTTCTATTTTCAGCCAAATGACCAACAGGGTCAGACCCTTCAATCATAGCAGTCTATCAAGGATGAGTGTGCTTGCCAACAGGTTGGGGATGATGGTTGGTGGGGGGATGCTGCTGGTTGCATTTATGACTTATTCAGCGGAGCATCTTGCAATACATTGGTTTCTTAGGGGAAGAGATGACTTAAATCAGTTGCAGTTGTCTTCAGCAGCCTATGAAAATATTTTGCCTCATTGATTTTGTGCAGCATACTTGCAACTAAAATCGTCACACAATGTTTTTAAGTAAGTTATAAATAGCACATTGTACATGATGAATTCATGGCACATGCTAGAAGTAAGAGTGTGTCAATTCTGTAAGCTTAGTATATTCGTTTGACCTATTAGCAAGTGGTCTAGCATCTCTTTCTTCCAAGCCGAGCTATTTTACCTTCTTCCTTGATAATTTAGATAATGAAACAAGAGCCTCAGAAGGTTTTGCAAGTACGGTCATCTAGAACTGCTCTAAGGGGGATTATGGTGGCATATAGAGCACAATCACTAATAAGACATCTTAAAAACCCTCGGTAAGCACTTGTGACTTCACAGACTTTTGACATGTTTATTTGGAAGTTAAGAATCCCTCAATAACTTGTCTACTATTCTGTCTGGGTTATATCAGAACCTGACCAGCAATGAATACATTACGAATCATGATTCTACTTATTATGTACTTGTGTTCAGTGTACTTGAATGAGTTTTAAAAGCTTAGTGACATTTTGTAGTTGGAACATTGTACACCTGCATCAACAATGAAACTTTAAGACCCATGGAATGTTGGCAAGTGCTTATCCCGAAATAAATTTCATTCCTGTACATTGCTTATATATCTTGCTTTTTAAGCTAAGCAATTTTGATTAGGGTGAAGCAAGTAAATAGGGAAATTATTTGAATGTGAGACAAATTATTCGATCAGCATTAGACATCCTTCAGATTATCTTTTACATGGAGAGATTCTTTTCAAGCTGGGAGGCCGACCCATCTTTTTGTAATATCATTGATTTATTAAGGTTTTTTCCTCAGAAAAGGCATAGTCAATTTTAGAATCTTTGCAGAAAGTCCAAAGTAAACAGTCTGGTGCCCAAAGGGCCCGTTCATTGTTTTGCTGCTATTCAAGCAGCATCATTAGCTATCTACACCATGCTGTCTTTTACATGCCACTTTTCTTTTCTTAAGAGAACAGTTTGCAAGTCTTTCTTATTTCCCTCCTCCCTTGTTGTAGGCAGTGTGGCATGTATAATGCTTCAAAGAATGCCACCCTTGAGTATTATTTTGAGTTCATTATTGGTTGTTCATATTCTTCAAAGTTCCAACAGTTCAAAGTGGCAATTTCAAGATCATTAGCAATACTATTTGCTGGGTGACATATTACACACTAGGAAATCATTATGGTTCCAGCTGGTATTAAACAATATGACTGTGAACTTTGCCTCATGTGAAGAATTGAAAAAGATTATCTGTTAGATATAGGGGTCTTATGTTTTTTATATCAAGCATCTAGGTGTAGGATGTTGATAGGACCAAATTTGGCATAGATGGCAAATTACCCATTTCCACTTGTAATGCCACTATTTAACCAAAATAGAGTAAGAGGCTAAACTCGTGCCAATTAGAGTGTAGACAAGTGTAATACTTTTGTTTGATGAAATTTAAGAGGTCCAATAGGATTTAGAGGTGGAACCTTGAGGGGTCCAATAGAATTTGAGGTTTGCTTGAAAATGGTCCAATAGAATTTAGAGGTGAATGGATCAATGGTCCAATAGGATTAAGAGGTGGCAAAAGTGTGGTCCAATCATAGTTAAGCATAGTGGTAGCTCGTGGATCCATTAGTATCATTATACTTCTCATTTTGGATCTAATTGATTAAGAGATTGAGTGGATTTTGAGTGTAAGTGATTTTTTAGCTCTCTCTCTCTCTACTCGAGAGCTCATGATGATTTTCTCTCTCTACTTGAGGAGCGCAGCTTGTTTTTACTTAGAATAATTTTTTAATACTTCCCACACGTGTGAGTGAGAGTTGGAAGTGATTGAATGCATGTAGTAGTGTGTTTTTGTCATAGAATCAAAGATAGATCTTGAATCTCAATTTAGTCTTGATCTTGGTGCATCTACACACCTTAGGAGATTACATGTTGTGGACAGTCCACACGTGTGAATTTAACACCTCAAACAGTGTTTACTAAACTTTCGTGAACATTATCAACCAGCTCTTGTTTGCAATCTTGAATATCAAGATTTTGTTTTCTATGACTATTGTTCTGATTGTTCTTGTGTCTGAGTGTTTGCTCGACTAACCAATTAACTTAGCTTCACTACGAGTAATCCCAAGTCCCTTTTGTATTCTCTAAATATTTCACAATATACATCCGTTGGTTTATTCCTTTTTTTGTCCAAATCTTGTATTTTTTCTTTATTTCATTTCCATCTGCTTGAGTTGATGATTTTGATCCTTAAAAATCACCAACATTTCTCTTTTTGTGCTCCCTATCAGCATACAGTTCTTTGTCTCTTGTTTAAGAGTGCCTTAGTTAAGGTTTAAGGCTTGTGTTGGCCTTCACCAGTGAACTCGCAATGAGTTTGCAAAGCTTGGCTTATTGAGAGTGAGTTAAAGGAATGTTTGCAGAAGTTGTGATCTGAAGGTGCTTTTGAAACAAAAACTTCCATGGCTAGTTCATGAATTGTGCAATTTGAAGTCTTCTAAACAAAAGCGTGAAGGAACCATTGGTTGAGATATAAGACCTAGCCCTTCAACTTTTAGCAGGTGCAGTACATCTATTCTAGTTAAGAGCACTAGGATAATTGTTTCAGAGAAGAATGCAAATGAGAGGGGGAACTTGACCAAACAAAGAGAGAATGAGAGAGATAAGACCTGACAACTTGCTTATGGATGATCGACATAGCTGGAAAAGAGAAGTCAAGTCCTAGGAGGAGAGCTTGTTGGTAACTTGGTTCAAGATCAAACTTAATCGCGTTGTCTCAAACAAACACTTTCAAATGGAAGAAAAAAGTAACATGGCACTCCATGTTCACACCTTAATATAAACTCTTCGAGGTTTGAGAGTTGTGCTCAAGTATAATTCTGTCAAATTTCTTCATTGTTCAATTTTGATGATCTAGTTGACCTTGAATGATCCTTTCACTTGTCCTGTTAGAGTCTTTGGGCTTTTGAGCATTGGTTGTTCAGTCTATATAATTTTCACATTGTAACCTACATTTTCATATTTTAAGCCTTTTGGTTTATTTGTTAAACATAGCGGAGCTATTCCATAAAGTGAAGATTGTACAAACAGCACATATTTCATATGGAAGTTGATAATTGAAAAAGCTACATGTTTATATATGTTTCATAATTTTGTTACGCCTATGCAATCATAGAAGTAGGTCTCTCAAGTAAACCTAGCTAAGGACATTCTAGGAAATGAATATATCTATTTATAAGTTGCTTGCTCTCTTATCGTCATTGGTTTGATTGGTACACATTTTGGCACATACCAACAACCAAAAGAGAAAATTTAGCCTTTGTTTGATTGCAAAATTGAAGACAATAGTTAATGCACGTTTCATTTGACCCCTTCTAAACTTTCTATTGCTTAACAAACATCTGCAAAAGGTAGAAAATTATACAGAACACAAAATTCATACCATCTTTATAATTTTTACATAGCTTGTTAGTTGTTGAAAATGTAACAAATTTTGTTGCATGCATGATCACTTCTTAGATTTTAATGACCAATTGGGTCTTTCAATGAAGGCTATTGTGCAATCTATAATCATATACTTACTTCTTATCAATGAGAAGGCTTTGTTTGAAGAAAGGTTGTGTCAATGCATGATGATAGACTCCATACAATTTTTTAATGCTCATCACAAATGTTATCATAAACACCATTACACTGTAGTCAAAACATTTTTATTGTCACGAGATGTAAGAAACAATTGGGAGATTCAATTTAACGATGTGATTAGAGCCAAGATATTTGACGCTTGTAAGGATTCTAATGGAACAAACTTTTTCATGTTTTTATTTATTTGTTTGATCTGTTTAAGTTGAAAAAGTTATTAACTAAAGTAGATGTTTGTAAAAATAAGGGGTGGCCACTAACAATATGCCCATAAATCAATATTTTGAACAAGCTTAATTTTGAAGTGAAAGTTTGAGTTAATATTTTATTTAAAAAAAACCCCTATATGTTCCCACAATTTTGAAAAAATTGTGGTCCACCAATTTGCGCTTGACATGAAGGCGGTGTACACACCACCGACCGATTGGTGCACGACATCTGGCTCACCACATCAGCATGTTTCAACACATGTTGTGCGACACGTGTCAAAAAAAAATTTCCGCCGTATTGACTCGTGTCCGGCAAAGGGTATGGCTTGCGTCTAGCCATGCATTGTCACGTTGCAACACGTGTCAATCCATGGGCCATATCCTCTCTCTCTCTCTCTCTCTCTCTCTCTCTCTCTCTCTCTCTCTCTCTCTCTCTCTCTCTCTCTCTCTCTCGCTCTCTCTCTCTCCCATACTGACACGTGCCCGACAGATGGTATGGCCCACATCTAACCATGACACGTGTCCGGTAGAGGGTATGGCCCTTCTCTGTCTCTCTCTCTCTCTCTCTCTCTCTCTCTCTCTCTCTCTCTCTCTCTCTCTCTCTCTCTCTCTCTCTCTCTCTCTCTCTCTCTCTCTCTCTCTCTCTCTCTCTCTCTCTCTCTCTCGCTCCTCGTCGCTCCTCTGGCTCCCTCCGTCCCCTGCTCCCTGCTCGCTTCTCCCCCTCACTTCTCTCCCTGCTCCCTCTCTGCCTGCCTGCTCTCTCCCTGCCAGCTCCTCTCCCTGCTGGCTCTCTCCCCCTCGCTTCTCCTCATGCTCGCTCCTCCCCTTCGCTCTCTCCCTGCTCGGCTCGCGCCTCTGCTCGCTCGCTCCCCCCCTTCGCTCTCTGCTCGCTCTCCTCCGTCCTCCCTCGCTCTCCTGTCGCTCCCCCCCTCGCTCCTGCTCGCTCTCCTCCGACCCCTGTTCCCTACTCGCTCCTGCTCTCGCTCTCCTCCGTCCCCTGCTCCCTGCTCGCTCCTGCCCTGCTCTCTCTGTCCCTCGTCTCTCTCTCTCTCTCTCTCTCTCTCTCTCTCTCTCTCTCTCTCTCTCTCTCTCTCTCTCTCTCTCCCCTCTTGTTCTTGGTCTGCATTTGTTTTTTGTTTTATTTTTCAGTTAATCGAAAAATTCTGTAATTCTGCATGAATTTTCCTTGCAAAATTAGCTTCCCAACGATCTACTGTATGCTTCGATTCAGCATGTTTGTGCGCACGTATGATTTTTTGATACATTTTAAGCCTATATGTTCCCTTTCAAACAACAAGCTTAACTTAATGAATATGATCAATTTAAAGGGCTTTTCAACTATAAAATAAAGTGAAATCACCATTGCACCATTGAAAAAATAGTTAAGAAAATGATATACATCAAGAGAATACTAAAAACACCTAAATACCTATTTTTTATGAGAGAGAGAGAGAGAGAGAGAGAGAGAGAGAGAGAGAGAGAGAGAGAGAGAGAGAGAGAGAGAGAGAACATAAGCACATTTTATCTTGACAAGTCAAGACCAAACCTTTTAAATCGTTTATTCATAAACTAACAAGGAAAAACAAAGCTGAAAAGTATAGATAGTACACATAAGACATCGTAAAGCAAAACCTATTTCAGAACATCTAGTTGGTACCTGCCACTATCCCACTGCGCAAAATCGCGCAAGTTAGCATAGTGAGGAAGACATGTGTCAATATTGAATGAGTTGAAATCCATGTACAAATTAAGTTCACCAACTTGGCAGCATGATTCTACTTTAATTTTTAGCGATAAGCCAAACCTTGACTTAAGCGTATCAGGGTACGTGCCATACTAATCAGTATTGCAGTATTGGTCTTTATTGATCACTTCAAAATGTTTTTGACATATCAAAAGTTAACTGTATCTATTAACTGCTTCTAGTAAATAGGATAAGCTTGGACATGTACAAAGGTATTAGGGCATATCCATGCCATACTAATTCTTATGCTTGTCGAATGTTTTCAACAAGTTGTGTACCGGTGTCATGACTCCTGAGAATATGCATGCTTTCCAAGAAAATACAAGCTAAAATCCTACTCTTAAGATACGAAAAACCTAATCGTGTAGTCATGACACGTCATAACATACATGTGCTACATATGTAAATTGTAGAGTTGGCCAGAACATTCAAAACGAGATTAGGGCAAATGCAAATCCATTTGCTCAGAGACCGTTTAATGTACACTTGTAATGACTCAATAAAAACATCGAAAAGAGAGTAATTTTGGGTTTACTAGTCTGAATCAAATTAAATAAAAATATTTTGAAATAACACTCAATCCTTATGTAAAGTTGTCAACTCATACATCTATCAATTTTCAAAGGATGGACAACCTTTAGTGTGAAAATACAGCAGTTGGTTCATTGCTATCCAAACAGCTCCGAACCTCATTGGAATGGTATTAAACAATATGTATAAAAGTTTACAAGTCCAATGCATTTATGTGGGGAATTTGCATCACTGTAGGCACTTCAAAAATTGGGCATAATGCCTCAACTTACAATGCTTTACTTATGAAAAAACACACAAATTGGAAGCCTTTTGAGGCTGTAATCCATTGGTGATCGTGCACATTATGTAGTGAAAAAATGACAGCAAACATACATTGCTAGTGAAAAAACATGAGGATCGACTACCATTTGAGGCTTCAATCCAGTGCTGACCATACATACTACATTATGAAAATAGTGATAGCAAAAGGGATGTCTAAAATCATTGTTGGAGTAGTGTTCAAATTAGAACCGATCCTTTCCATAGGATGATTGTGAATCAATTTTGATCATCGAAAGTGAACCTTATGAAACTGGAAGGGGTGTTATAATAACAAAGTGTTAAGTGCGAGGCCTTACGTGATTGGAACTCAGTCTGTTGAAAAGATGAAACAAGAGAGAGAGAGAGAGAGAGAGAGAGAGAGAGAGAGAGAGAGAGAGAGAGAGAGAGAGAGAGAGAGAGAGAGAGAGAGAGAGAGAGAGTTCCTCTTCACAAGTTAAGGCCAAATCCTTTGAATCCTTTTTATTCATAGCAAAATGAATTACATTTAGCTAATTAAGGATGAACATAGTGAACCTTATTCTCCATGTATCCATCATGATCAGATGTATCATTTTTTTAATCGTTAGATGAGGGTGAGGCCCTACATGCACCCTTAATTGAGCTGAGAAATATAAGTCAATGTTAAATAGAAATTGATTTTTTTTTTCTAACATTTCAATTTTCTTTGTTTCTAATATAAAATTGAAGTTTTTTTAATTCTAAGGCAACTCCTTGTTTCGAAATGATGTATTAATGTTTTCAGTTTGAAGGCTTGAAAATAAAGACTCAAACCTCACTTTTACACTTGAAACAAATTACTTGAAGTAAAATAATTCAATTCAGAATCCAATCAACATATCCTATATGTGTAACCTATGAAACTTATGAACTCCATCAATGCTTGCTCATATAAAACACATATCTTTTATCTAGGAAATTATCTTAAAACCCCCATCACCAATGATGAGAGTGAAAATGGAGTTTTCAAAACAAAAGACATAAAGAATAAGTAAATAAATTTGATTGAGGTAGAAAGAAAAGTTGTAAAACAAAAAAAAAAACATTTGCAAAAATAAACAGCCTTATTTTTTCCTACTTTTAATTTTTTATTGTCATCAAATTATCAATGAATCTTATGTGGCCCTTTAAATACATGTGGACTATGACAAATGCCAACTTGAACATAACATTGTTCAAAGTTTCAACTTGTTTGGTTTTTAATATAAAATTAAGATTTTTTTTTTTTTGGTATTATATCATTCAACATCCGTGTACTTGCACTTAATTTGAACAAATCATTCGTGATGGAAAACACATTCTTTCAAAATGTGTGCTACATTATTTTGGAGCTTTAAAACTCAAACATGAATCAAAACACGTCATCTTGGCACACTGAGAAATCTTCTTGTGATTGCTATCAAAACAACAATCTTGGAAGGATATGGTGTTTGATACTAATTCTGTGCTAAAATTTCTCAAAGGATGTGAATTTCAAGTGAAATGTCAACTATTGAACATGGCATCTCAATGGCCCTTGGTGTTCCTTTTTGGCAGGTGCCTCAACCAAATTGCCTTCTTAGTAGCATTCATGGCAACAATGTATTCTGATTCAGTTGATGATAATGCTACTGAGGTCTTCTTTCGGCTGTTCCAAGAGATTGGGCCTCGATTGTATAAAAATACAAAAGAAGTCGATCTTTTGGTATCAACGTCCCCTGCCCAATTTGCATCTGTGTATCCTTCTAGAAAATTGGCAAATTGGTTGCCTCTATAGCATATGCTGAGATGTTTGGTTGCTTGGATGCACTTCAGGACCTTTGTAGAGTCGAGTGCATATCATTGCATACATCAGTGAGTCGGTGATGGAGTGAAATAAATATTGCTTCATCTCCTATCGAGCGACTGTTCCATGAAATAGGACCATTGTTGAGAAAAAATGTAAATCCTGAAGTGGATTTATGAGTATCTACAGCTGAAGGTTACAATATCAAAGGTAAACACAATCATGTGTGTAAACTTCATAAAGCACTTTATGGCTTGAAGCAATCTGCTCGAGCATGGTTTTAGAGGATCAATACTTTCCTTATTGATCACGGCTACACACCAAGCTCTTTATGTTCAAATGTCTACTTCAAGTCAGTGCATCATTTTTTTATGATCATCACTTTGTATGTGGACGACACATTGCTTTTCAGCAACAATATCGATCCGAAAAAGGAAGCTAAGACAATGCTATCTTTCGAATTCAACATGACCGATCTAGGCGAAGCTCATTACTATCTAGGTATTCATATCCAAAGAGATAGAAAACATAAGTTGATATATATTTTCCAGCAAAGATACATTCATAATGTCTTATTTGGATATAATTTGATGAATTGCAAATTAGCTCTCTCACCAATGGATCCAGGACTCAAGATGTCAAAGGACCAGTGTCCCCAAACAATCAAAGAGAAAGAGCAAATGCGTGAATATCCTTATCATTTGATAATAAGATCTCTTATGTACGCAATGATTTGTACCAGACCAGACATAACTTTTCAGTTCCTTGAGTCAGTGTATGACCAATCCTGACATAACACATTGGAAGGCTCTTATCAGAGTCATGAGATATCTTCATAAATGTCCTCTTCAATAACGTCAATAAACTGATATTCGATGAAGATGACATCGGGACTAGTGAATATCTTCGACTCGACAAGATCATACAACTTATAAGCTTGATCTGAAGTAGTGTAGCTGATGAGAATAGACTTAATACTCTGGAAGTCGAGCTTCTTTCTGAGATCATGTAGAATCTGCACATAAGCGATACATCCAAAAACTCGTAAGTTTGATAAAAAAAGGTTTGGAACCTATCCAAACTTCGTATGGTGTTTTGTCTGAGAGACCTTTAGTAGGACATCTATTCTGAATATAAGCTGCAGTTGAAACTACTTCAGCCCAGTTCTTTCTCTCAACAAGACCTTCAACTGAGGCAAATAGGAGATAATGTATTGTTGCTCAATGCCATAAAATTGTTAATACTCCTTGAATTCAGTAGAGGTATATTCTCCACCGTTGTCAGATCTCAGTGCTTTAATTCTTTTACCAGTTTGATTTTCTGCATGCTCTTTGAATTGTCGAAACTTGTTGAAAGCCTCCGATTTCTGCTTAATAAAATAAACAACTGTTCTTCTTGAAAATTCATCAATAAAAGGTATTAAATATTCTGCATCTATAGACGATGGAGTTTGTATTGGACCACATATATCTGAATGAACAACGTTTAACAAATCTTTTGTTGCATGCCTATGACTCGATTTAAAGGGAATCCTAGTCTGCTTTCCAATGATGCAACTATGACAGACAGGGAGGTCGATTTTGCCGAATGGCGAGATCAAGTGCTAGGGACTATTTAGACATGTATGAAACAGATGTATGATTCAAGTGTCCTAATCGATGATGCCATAGTAATGCTTTATTGACAAAAACAGAGGTTTTCAAGGCTTGACTACTATCAGAATAACAATGTGCCAATCTATATAAGTTTCCATGGATCTTACTTGTCCTATTGATAATTCGGCATTGATAAGACTCGAACTCTACCTTGTGACCTAAATCAGTGTTTTTACTTATTGATAGCAGATTTGTAGAAAGCTTAGAAACATACAAAACATCTTATAGTAGTTTGAATTGATCATGCTGGAATTTCAATCTCATAGTACCTTGACCTTCAATAGTGTAAGTGCTATCGTCGCCAAGATGAACGTATCTTATTGTACTATAAGGCGTATAGGAGTGAAAATGTTCACGATGATTGGTCATATGTTGAGTAACTCCAAGATCCAGAAACCAAGAATTATCCAATAGTGCTTTTAGGTCTTTGACCATAAATGCTCCTTCGTCCATATCGATGTCGGGAGGTGTTGTGACTGCATTCGCCCATTGATCTGGTTACTTACTGGCATTCTTAGCTTTGAGAACCCTGCAATTCTAGATTTCATGATTAGTGCACTTGTAATACTTACAGAACATCTTCTTCTTCAACTATGAATTTGATAATTGTTCTTGACTTTGAGTCAGTTTCTAATTTGATGCGGACTACTTAGAGCTTTTCTGCTTCTGTCGTTTTGAGCCTGGTTGACATATAGAACTTGAGATGATGAAGGCACCAATTATCTTCTTGTAGCAACATAGTGATAACTCTCGTAAGAGTCAAATCTGATGTGTCATTATGATCATCACCTAGTTCTCATATGTAGAGAGCAAGCTTGAAAGCAATGTCATAATTGTGCCTTGATCGTTTACGACTGATCCGACAGCAGCCATCTGTTGCAAGAGATTCTTAAACTAGTTAACGTGATTCTAACATCTTGAGAGTGAAGAATTTTCTTCATAGATGTAACTTAGAAGTTACGTCCTTCACATCATATAGTGAGCTCAAGATGTCCCATACTTGTTTCGAAGTTTGAACTTCAAATATGTGGCCAATCTAAGTATGTGCTATATTGGAAATAATAAGTGCAAAGGCTTTACCATCCTCCGTTGATTTCCAATTTGAGTCGGTTGTGTCGTCTTCAGGCTTCTCTTCTATACTTGTGACAACACCCCACAACTCACTGGCGATTAGCAAGGTCTTCATCTTAAATTTTCACAAGCAGTAATTGGATCCATTCAGCTTGTCTGCGATAAGATCGGCTTTACTCTGAGAATCCATCTGCACCTTTAGTTTATCGATATATCGATGACGTTAATAGAGAGAGACCATGTTGTGCTACAATTGGAAATCAAATATCTGATACTGAAATTTGATACCACAAATTGAAAAATATGATGATATCGATTTGATATCGCGAAAGATACCAAGTATTAGAGCTCTGATATAACAGATCGCTCTGATATCATGAAGGTAATAACATATTAGATAATATGCTTTGATACCATGTTGGAAAGAGGTGATAATGCAATAACTACAAATCAAAGCTTGTGAACGATTTATCGAGCACAACGGAATGAACCTACTTTCCTAATGCATGACTACGCCTATCAATTTTGAGAAAAACATAATGACAAGAGTCACATTCAATCTTTCAGCAACTAACTTTAAAATCATTGAAGCTAAAGTGATTACGTAGCCTAACAATGAATAATTGAATTATCAGACAAAAGCAATATGAGATCACAGAGATTCTGACATAATACTAAATGCAATAAAGGATGAACATAAATAATAGCTGATGCTCGGCTACGACACTTGTCTTCCCCACTGTACTAACTCGTGCAGTTTTGTGTTGTGGGACGGTAGCAAGTAACAGTTGAGTGTCCTAAAAATCGCTTCGCTTTATGATACGTTGTACTGAAAGACTTTATATGGTTTTGCTTTTACCTGTTATGCTATAAAATGAAAGGGTTCAAAGGGTTTGGTCTTGACTTGTCAAGAGGGACTATGTGAAATCTTCTCTCTCTCTCTCTCTCTCTCTCTCTCTCTCTCTCTCTCTCTCTCTCTCTCTCTCTCTCTCTCTCTCTCTCTCTCTCTCTCTCTCTCTCTCTCTCTCTCTCTCTCTCTCTCTCTCTCTCTCATGCTACTAGACTACATAGAAATTATTTTGTTACTAAAAGCATTGATACATGCTACATAGTATTGATGCTACACCATTTGAGATATGCCCTTATTCTTTATACGGCTTTCGATATGTTACCTTAATCACTTTGTTTGATTAGACGTGGTTTTTGTTAACCGCTATAGGCCTCAAATCCTCTTGTTTTATCTGCAAGTTTCAAGATGGAGAGTAGAGATTAATCTTTTTACATACCATGGATAGGATTTCTTATTTCATCGTGAACCTATCTCATCTTCTAATGCAAGCCTCCTTGGATATTGGTAAGAGAAGCTCTAAAAGAAACATGTTTAATTTTTCAACAAGTCCTTCTATAGCTTCAACACTGAATCACTTCTTTCATTCATGGAATTTTTCTCATGCTTGTTTTCAGGTTCAAGGTCAAAGCCTTCCTATAGTGCTGTGATTGCCTATTGATCTAGATTTCCAACGATTTTCCACAACTTACACTCCCACACTACTGCGACTAGGGTTTCTAAAATACATCACTTATTTGGTTGCATATTTCTTCAAGTATGTGTATATTTGCATATTGATCTATGGCGCTTTTGCATCTTGATCTACAACACATTTTCCAACTATAAGAAAGTGATGGACACATTTATGCAACTTTTGCATAGCATCATATTTCATGCTGTCATAAGTAACATATGCAATTTGTAGGGCATGTAATTTTGAAGGTCATTTTGGCATTGAATGTTTCCACCTTGTTTTATATTTTTTTTGAAATTTCATTACTACCCAAGTGCAAGCTATTACTAGTCTCTCATGTATTTACAAATAGTTATATGGTTTTACATCAATATGTTATGTGTTGTTGGTTTCTCTTTCTAGTCCAATGGGTTATTATAAAAGGCTACATTGTATACATAATGCCACTTTGATGAGTACTTGAATAATGATACTGTCACGACTTGAACTTTCAAATATGGCTTCAACCAAATGAATCAATCAAGAATTTGGTTATACTATGGTATTGTTGGTTCTTGTTTTCATTAGAAATTACCTATCAATTTGGATGTTTAATATGAAAGCAACACAATCATCATGGAACACTATGACTTTGTCCAATGAAAAATCTCTAAAATTATCCATGTATGAAAGTGCAATGACTTTCAATGGAATATTAGTAGTTTTCTCTTGAATGTATAGTTACATGGTACCTCATGTTAATGCAATCAACTTGCTTGTGAATATGCCTGTTAATGACCTAAAATAAGCCCAATTAAATGGTTATCCATTGGCATATTTGTAAAGCATGAAGTAGTACTTTCACTTGTGAAGTGCCATATGAACTTTTAGGATTTATTACTTTGATGCTAACAAATCCAGTTTATGGGTTCTACAATTATTGCCATGTTTGGATCAATATGACATGGATTTGTCTCAATACCAGTTAGGCTATCTATGGGATTCCTATTTATTATAAATGTTATAAATAGGATATGATAATTGTGTATTTTCCTTCATATAGTGTTTAGGCATGCGTATTCTTAAAAAACATGAATATGCTCAAGAAACATGACCATAGTGCAAGACATGTTTGACTAGACAAACTAAGGGCTTAACACGACATGGATTTGCCCTATTATCCACATAAAGCTCCTAGCCTAACTATTGCAAAGCAATTAGTGAATACATCTAACTTAAATCACTGTTTTTTTCTACGTAACGTATGACACAAACTAGTGCCCTAAAATCTGATTAGTATGGCATATGCCTTGGTACAATACTATCAGGGTTTGTGGCCTATTGTTAGAAATTAAAATAGAATGGACTATGTTTCTTAAATTGATTATATGCTAATGGTAGTTCTTGTTAGATTTAGTCTTGAAATCATTTGTAATGTGAAACTATTTTGCAATTTTAGTCGCACTATCGAGATAGTGTCGAGGGTATTGAGATCGTCTGCGAAACTACACGTATTTTCGAAACAATTTCGAGGGATTATCGAACAAGGTTTGAGTCGACATATTGCCAAGGGTTCCAAACTCGACTAAAACAAGATTGAATAATGGAGACTTATCCGCTATATTTCCAATCATGTAGCCCCACATGGCACCTTCCACATGGATAACAACATATTCCATTAGGGTTGTGCCATCAAAAGCTATAAATAGATCAATAGATCAGTTTAGTTTTAAGTTTATTCAAGTTCTTCAAGCTAGAAGTTTTCTTTTTCTCTTCTATGTTCCGCCATAGGCGTAGACTAATTGGTAATAAGGTATCGCGCTTACAACATGTGTAAGAGCAAAATTTATAGTAGAATAAGATGTGCTATTATTAAAGTTCCATTGGAGTAGATAGCAGAAGCATTAAACGTTTGTAATTCATCATCTTCAATACGTACTACTTTTGCTACTTATCTTGTTCTACTGTGTTGTTATTCCCGCATACTATAATCTAAGTTTATGGTTTTAAATACTAGCATAACGACCCAATCATCATTCATTTTTTGCACTTGTGAATGATAGTAAAAGTTGTACTTGTGATAGTAGTGAATTGATTTTGTTATAACATCACCTATCACTGCTACTATCAACTACCGTTGTCAAATAGTTATTCGACTCATGCGTAGCTTATTTTTTTCTAGGCAGATTCTCTATCTGTCTACTGTTTCTGCTTGTTTGCTTCTTGTTACAGCTTATGCTACCTCCATTCTGGTTGTTAGTTGGGCATGTTCTTGATCATTTCTGTTTGGTTCAATGCCCAGATCATGCAGCAGATTCGGGGGTTGTAGTATGGTTCAACCTATCACAAATACTCAGATTTCGAACACTCTTGAACTCTTAAAATCACTTGCAATCATTCTACCATGCAAGCACACCAAGAATGCCCCAAAAAAGCTCTTCTTGAAACACGGTTGGGCATTACTATGGCACTTGAAACCAAAATGCTAGAACGGATCACTAAACTACTTGCCAAATCTAAAAA
The DNA here is from genome assembly GCA_029204225.1 of Diphasiastrum complanatum. NCBI lineage: Eukaryota > Viridiplantae > Streptophyta > Lycopodiopsida > Lycopodiales > Lycopodiaceae > Diphasiastrum > Diphasiastrum complanatum. The sequence goes on from CM055103.1 coordinate 38,241,015, forward strand.
CTAGCCTAGCATGCCACATTTCTCATAAAAACAAGAAAACACTTCCACAAGCATTCAAGAATCAAGAAGCTCCATCTTCTTGGTTCTTGAATTTTCCAAGAAACTCAAGAAACCAAAATGTAAATGAATTTGCAAGATCTATACCACATTATTGGCTACAAATCTCTTGGAGGCTTTAATCCTATGTTAATCCACCAAAATAGGAGACAAGAAAGCACCTACGCCTATGCCATCACCGTCAGATCTGCACGGTCCGTCCACATCCTCCGCTTTCGCACCTACACCTATGCACCTCCAGGTCCGCATCGTCCATCCATATCCTCCCAGCCATCCACATCCTGAGGCACCAGACAAATGTCCATGTTGGGATCTTTCAGAGACTCATTTCTTGATTCTTGGACATCCCAAGAACATCAAGAACTGGAATGTAAGGAAATATGCAAGAATTACATCACAAACCCAACCTATTTAGTTTACTTGAATGCTGATTCCTACATTAATCCACAAGTAAGAAAGCAAATCTAATCCACAACTAGGAAAGCAAGAAAACTAATCCACTCTAAAGTCCACAACTACACACAAGGGATGGAAGGGCATGATCATAGGAGTATCACTAAAAAAAAACCACCATGATCAAGGAGCTTAGTGTTGTATCAAACTCATGGAGGCTCTTCTCATTTGGACATGGAGTAGATACAATGCATAAAAAGCTCCTCTTCTCAAAGTGGGAGTCTCTTAAATAAGCAAGACAGCTGCTTAGGTGACATCCTAGTGGCATTTCCACATTACACAAATTACAAGTGGAATAATGCTCTCCACTAGAGGTCACCATCAAAAGGTGGCTCACTCTACTTTCTTTAAGAGGGGTCTACTTGCATTTATCACTTTGCCTAGAAATACTAGTTCCTACGTGGTCATTCCATCTTTCGGGATTCACCATGAGGCTTACACAGTTCTTGCTTGTCATTACTAACTAGTATTCCTCGGCTCTCAGTCTTCGTTCGTCTCATCTTCTCAGAGACCTCCTTGGTCCAAGGTGAGAGGTGCTCTTGGGTAGCTCTGGCTGAGTATCTTGGGGATTAGTCAAAATCAGCCAACATTTTTCAACATGGTATCAGAGCTAGTTATGTGAATATCAATACATATTGTTAAATTTAATTATCTAATTAGATTTTGTCTACGATGGATGCGTCATCTTCAGATTCTATTGAGAAGCTGGATGGTGACAACTATCACTTATGGAAATTTAAAATGAGAGTAATAAGTGAAACAGCTTTGGAAAGTTGTCGAAGCTTATGAGGTTAAGCCTATTGTAGATCTGGTGGCCATCACCAAATGGAAGCAGAAGGATGGAAAGACCTTCGCCCTTATCACTCTCAATATCATAGATAATCAGATTAGTCATATTCAAAGTGCTCGAACTTTGACATGACTGCCAAACTTTACCTGAGGAAAAATTTTTTCTCATTCAAAATGGTTGATTCAGATTCAATTACAGATCATTTGAACAACTTCAAAAAAATTCTTGAGCAGATGTCTGCAAGTGGTGCAGAAATAAACGATGTACATGTCGTCGTGACTCTCCTATCGAGCCTTCTTGACACCTACGAAAATGGGGTAATCATTTTTTTCACTCAAAAAGGTTACATTAGCAAGAGTTTCGTCTATGCTATTGCAAGAAGGGATCCAAAAAAATGAATAATCATTCTCCCATTTGGCATCCAAATCGAAAGCTCTTTATTTGAAAAAATTCGAAAAGAAGAAGATGTTGAAGAACGTACGTAGAATACAAAAGTTGAATAATAATTTGAATTTAGAACAAGACACAAGTTTGAACTCAACTTCATCAAAATCAAAGTTGTTTTGTAGATATTGCAAACGGACCGAACATTTGTTGGAGGATTGTTGAATCCTCAAACAAAAAAAACAACAACAACAACAATATGCAAATACATCAGAAGATTTGAAGGACATCAACTTTGAAAAGTCAAACTCTAAGTCTAAAACAAAGTTGGCCTCAGTATGCCAAATACGGAAATATAGCAAATATGATCAAACTAGTTGAATCTTTCACAATTTAAACATGAGGTCTATCTTGTACATGCATCACAATAGTGGTCAAAGACATGAATATTAATGTCGTCTCCACAACAAATCAAATTGTCTGTGAAATGTGCTTACTAAGGAAACACCCTAGAACAACATTTCCAAGAGAACAAGCCAAAATAGCTAAGTCCATTTTGTTCCTAATTCATAGTGATTTATGTGGTCCTATGAGCGTACCCTCTTTGGGACAAGCTCTGTATTTCATCACATTTATTGATGATGACTTCTCCCGATTCACCAAAGAACAAGTCTGAAGCATTCAACTGTTTCAGAGAATTCAAACAGTTTGTTGAGACTCAAACTGGTCAGAGAATCAAGACTTGCGGTCTGATTCAGGGGGAGAGTACATGTCTAATGAAATGGCGGACTATATATCTATCATCATGTGGCACGCACTATTAATTTACAGCAAGCTACGCTCCACAACGGAATGGCGTAGCTAAACAAAAGAATTGAACCTTGTTGGAAGCTGCACGATCCATGATGTCCAATGCTCAATTACCCAAGAACTTTTGGGCTGAAGCAATTTCTATAGCCTGTTATCTGCAAAATTATTTCAACACAAAGACAATCGACTCCAAAACTTTGTTTGAAGCCTACTACGACTACAAACCAAGTCTAAAACACCTATGTGTGTTTGGATGTCTCTACTATGCACAAATACCGTCTGATCTGAGAAAGAAATAGGACCCAGTCAGTTGTAAGTATATCTTTATTGGCTATTGAACATCGCATAAAGCATATCGCATTTATGATGTTGAAACAGGTCAGATCTCAGTCAGTCGTGACGTGTCTTCCTTGAAGACAAGTTTCATGATTTCAAGCAGAAACATGAATGCAGGAGTTTGTTCCAACAGCTCCATTTACCATCGAAGCTGGAGTTATCTTAGTCATTCACCCACTAACGAAATGCCTTAGGATTTGATTTACATGGTATCTTTGCTTCCTAGGGCACGTTTGGCATTTTGTAAGGCAGTGTCGTTTTTTCGCCCGTCACAAAACACGTGTAAAAACACAGTGTTGCGTTTTGTTTGCCTTTTCTTCACCTGTGAGAATTTACATGTAAATATGCAGACTACGCGACAACGTGAGTAAAAAATGCAGCATGAATGGAGGCAGATTATCTCAAGGCCTTTGCAAGAAAGAAATTTCACTCTTCGTGGAATTCTAATGTGGACAATGCATGATTATCTCGGTTTGAGTAAATGTTCAGGTATGATTAATCTTCGTTTGGATTGTTAATAATAATCATTTGTTCTCGTGATCTATTACATCTCATAAATATATTCGAACTTTCTAATGCAATCATAAATGCAGGTTTTACAACATCTGGATATGAATGCAGGTTTTACAACATCTGGAATTACCTCAAGGAAAATGAATTGTAAGAAAAATGTCTGCGTCGTTACGTGAAAAAATTGGCATGTTTATTTTATACAATTGCGGAAGAATGGACAAGTGGATTTCGAAGTACAAAGAAGCCAAAAAGGAGAGAAGTGTGGTCTTGAGAAACAAGAAAAGGAACAAGTTAGTGACTCACCATTTGCATGAGAATAATGAGCCATTAGAACAATTATTTTCTCGATGCACATGTGAATAGATCTATGATACTCTCAAAAAAGCAATGGAAAATGGTGAACACGTGACAGAACAAGAGTGGGAATTTGCTCGCAATTGTTCATGGCAGGTAAGTAATGTTTTAATTTGAAAAGAGTGATATAAATTTGTTTATTCTATTCTTCTAGTTCTAAATCCTAAACCCTAAAATGTTCAAGATATGTTTTGCTAAATTTTCAAGATATGTTGTGCCAGGCAAAACATACAATGCCATGTGAGCATACGGATATCACTTTTGTGTTGAGGGCATTGACACCAAAAGACACACATTTGATTGCGGCATTATGGCAAACTTTCAACAGGAGAGTCGATCTAGTGCAAACGACACAAACATCATTTCAGGTGACCTAGACTATGTCGGTGCACTTCAACATATTTATGAGGTCGACTATGGAAGTAATAGAAGATACTCGATCTTTGATGTGAAATGGTTCAAAGTTAACTATCGTGGAAACAATGCTATGATTAAAAAGGATGTGTTCGTATTCTTTGCAATCGACTCGACAAAAGTAACACCTATGAATTCATATGACACGTTCGTGTTGCCACGACATTGTAATCAGGTATAACTACCTTGCAAATTGCACTATATTTTATGTGACTTTTTTGTTCGATCACTTTAACACAAATTGTGATCACATTGTGCATTGATTTTATTTGTCTATTGTAGATCATATTTCATTCGGATCGATTATATCCTTGGTGGTTATATGTCATCCAACTCAATACAAGATCACGACGTATATTTGAAGACAAAGATATTGCATCGGATATGTCAAACGACTTGCACGAGGAACCGAAAATCGAGCCATAACCCTTGATCAAGCAAGAAATCCAAGTTTCATTTGATGTTGAAATCACTGAAGAAGAAATCGCAAATGAAAATATGAATGTAGAAAGGCAATCGTCGATGAGAATGCCACATTTTGATAAAGAATGGCCAGAGGAAGAAAGTGATGATGAAGATGATCATAGCTCTTATACTCATAGGCAAAGAAATTTACAATTGCACTTAGAATTAAATTCAGATGAGTGTATGGACTTAGATAATGTCGAGAATGAGACACTATTTGACGAGCAACGTAATGAGAATATTGACTTATAATATTGACTCACAATTCAAATGTTATTACAAAGACTGCTTGCACCAGTATCACAAAGATTGTATGCACACTATTGGCATGACCTCAAGTTTCAACTTTGAGTATATAACAATACACATCCTGAATGTTCCATCCTTCTTCTTAACCAACAACACGGAAGAGGCAAAAGGTGATTTACTTCGAACAATAAATTCTTGTGAAAGTAACTCCTGAACCTATTTATGGACTTCTTCTTTTTCGACCTTTGATAGTGTGTAAGGTGGTAAATTGACCGGTTTAGTCCCCGATTCAATTCAATAGGATGGTCCACAAATCTGATAGGAGGTTCCCCTCTGGGTAACTGATCAGAAAACACATCAGAAAATTTACCCAAGATCTTACGAATTTTTGGATCTTTCACACTTTGTTTTACCTTGGCCAATGGTTTTGTTTTTACTTCCTTGACCTGTCCTTCAACTTCTTCAATCCTGAGTACAAACATTTCCACATTTGATCTAGACAACCTTTGAGCCTTCTCCACAGAAATCAGTTGCAAAGTTGAATGTGGCTGAGTAGATTGAACGCTGTGTAGTTCAAATTGGCGTTCTCCTTGTCTGAAGCTCATCAGTCCTTGATCGAAGTTGATTGTTACATTTTCCAAGGTCTTAAGCCGTTCCACCCCTAATATAACATCAATTGGGCCTAGCTCCACAATATGGAAACTCGTTTTAAGAGTATCCATTTGTAATTTCACCACTGGGATAACGTTATTACAAGGAATGGTTACTCCATTAGCAATCTGGACTCTCATCTTATCACAACGATCCAAAGATGCTAATCCACAGCTTTGTAATGACCTACTATTAAAGAAGTTATGCGTACTACCACTATCTATTAAGCGGAATACTTTCCTTCCATTAATTAACGCTTGCCCATGGAAGGTTTTGTTAGAATGGGATCCATTAAAAGCATTAAAAATATGTTTAATAGTTCAACTTTCTGATCCCTCCTAATGGATCTTTCCTACTATCCGTGGTCTGATTGATGGTTTGGTGATTCCTCATCGGATGAGGTGTCTTCCATTCCTTCCACACTTTGCGGCGGCTGAGTGTCAATGACATTTCCTGAAAAAGTGCTAGTATCATCCTCGTCATCTTCAACAATCAAGGAAATCCCTGCAAACTTAGCTTTGTCACACTTATGCCCTGGTTTCCATTTTTGCTTACAAGTGAAACATAAGACTTTTTGCCGCAATCGATCTATCTCCGCCTTTGATCTGACAATTTTCACCTCCGACTTGGCCTCCATGTTGCTCACTTGTTTCTTACCAATATTCCTCCTATCAGCTTCTTTAACTGTCGGGTACTGGAGGATTGTGTTCCTTTCCTTATCATGTTGACGGATTTCAAAATTCCGCTCAGCTTCCCATTCGTTAACTTCATATTTGGGTGCTCCTGATTTAGTCGACCACTTACCAGCATATTTAGGCTCAATTTTAAGAGCCACCCGCATAGCTTGATCGAGATCATTACAAAAACATGATGCTACATCAGCTCCAATATCCGGCTGTAGTCCTTGTATATACCTTCGTAAGTGATCTGCATCAGACACTGTGGGTTGTTTAAGAGTTAGACTCAAAAAATCGAAGTTATACTCTTGTATCGAACTCTTCTGACGTATCCTTGTCCATCTTTTAAAGTTGTCGACATCTTGGAATGGTCTTCTGAAGGTCTCAATACAAGCATTCTTAAATAACGGCCAATTAGTTCGTGCATTACATTCCTCTATTGATTACCTATTCTCCCTCTGCTTCCACCACTCATAAGTTGCTTCTTCAAAGTGGATCGTAGCGAAAGTGATTTTATCTCGGTCATCTCTATTGAACAGAGTAAAGTAGCGATCTAATTTATCCAACCACTCCTCAATGTCAAGGGTCTTAAAGTCACCGTTGAATTTTGAAATGGTTATCTTATCCTTGTACTCCCGAGTATCAAAGTGGTTCCGTTGTTCATGAAGTCTCGTGGACTGTTGCACTCGTTGTTCGGACATGTCCCTATCAGTTCCAAATATGACTGGGTATTCAATATTAGTCTGTAATATATGTTTTTCCTTGTCCATGTCAATTTTTCGTACATCCTGAGAAAATGTTACATTTTGTGATGGAGATGGTAGTCGGAACGATGTAGATGGCTCATTAGATCTCTGATCAGCTTTCGCTAGTTCGTCTTGCCTACCAGCTAGGCTATCAAACAATTTGTCCCATTTCGCCTCATCAGCAAGTCGATTTCTTTCCATTGCTTGCAGCATTGTAACTATCAGATTTTGTGTAACCTGCATTCTATTTAGTATGTTTTCTTGTTGGTTTGAAACCTGCAATTCTTCCATCATTTCATCAGTAGGCAAGTTGTCTTGAAGTGGGTTATTTTTATCCACTGTCTTTTTTCCTTTACCACCCATTCTGAAGTGTTACAGCAGTAATTTGGATAGTCTTGGTGAATTTGTCTTATTGTTCTGAAATCCATGAAATGTTTTGGTGCTCGGGAGAAATTGCAGGAACCGTAGGAAATTAAAAAGTTTTACGGTAAAAAAATTTTAACGGCTGTCTATATGGTGCATTTGGGTGCTCGTGAAGGATTGTGGGCAACCGAATTTTTTTTTTGAGAAAACCGAATTTTTTTTTCTCAGGCAGGGAATAGGTAGAGAGAGAAAGAAGTCGACGGAGCGGTAGAGAGAGAGTGAACTCGACCGAACGGGTAGAGAGAAAGAGAAGGTAACCGATGAAGTGGAGAGAGAGAGAGTAATCTCAACCGGAGCCGAAGGAGAGAGAATGCATTTAGAGAGAGAGGGATCTGAACCAGAGGAGTAACCGTGAATGTGATCTTGACCGAAGGACACGTGAACTCTCAATCGAAGAAGAAACATGTGAGGTCTCGACCGAGGATAGCTACTGTTAGTGCTGCATCACGGAGTGGAGCCTGTAGAGAAGTAGTTTGATCATCAACACATTTTACAACAACAAGGAGATTTTCCTCAGGGAACTGATTAGCAATGCCTCTGGATGCCCTTGTACTCGTGTCTTGATTTTGACTCCCACCAAAGAACTTGCAATTTCGGTTTAGGGTTTAGGGTTTAGTATGATTGAAAAGCTTGCACATTATACAGACATAAGATGTTGTCTTGTTGTTGGTGGGCTTTCAACCAAGGTTCATGAGGTAGCGCTACGCTCACACCCAGGCCACTCCTGGACGAATCATAGATCACCTATGTCTAGACCTGTGTATATCAGATATGAGATGTTAATTCAATGACCACGCTGGAGTGAAGTCATCCGTTGAGAAGGCTTACCATGAACAACTCTCTGTTGTGATTTAGCATTTGAGTGAAGAGATTTTGATTCAAATCGCAATCGCCTTTCCTTTTGTTGCGTTTGTTGCCAGAAATATAAGTCGCCGAACCTTGTTTCTTGAAGAAGCTATATGATACTGAAATTTGATGGCCTTCTCAGAAAAGTTTGGATGATTTCTGGTTATGGAAAAGGATGTTGTCTCAGAATTAGTGTGAATGAGGGATTGCGTATAGGGATTTGATCTCTTACACTGCTGAAGAGGGTGTTACTGCCTCTACCGCCAATTCAAGCTTCTTCTTTAATGATGAGGCAATTGCTCGGATCAGAAATCTGCGAACAGTATGAATTGCATCTGGATCTGCAACTGTCATCAAATTCACCAGTTCATATGAATAAGGAAGGAATCACGAAGAGAGATACAGAATTGGCGTGAAGGAGCCGAGTGATAGGGTTAGGCTTAGGGTAGGTTAGGCTAGGTTTAGGTCGTGTCTAGGCTAGAGTTGGAAAGGTATCTGAGTTTTTTTTTTTAATTGAACTTCAAAATGAAAAATTTGAAAAAATTTACATAAAAAACGAAACTTCAGATCTGAAAATTTGAAATGCTTCTCTCTCCTTGTAAAATTTTTTTCCAAGATTTCTGGCTAATCTGACCTATCTCTAGTAATTTGATCATAACTTACTCAATATTGATACAAATCACACAAACTTAGCACCTCTAAAAAGCTAACAACAAGCTCTATCAGGCTATAGTATTAGATCAATGATTGAATGTGATTTGGTAGGTCAAATTAACAACAGAAGAGGGCTGAAAATTTTGAAGAAAGAAAACTAACAAAACTAGAGCTAGGAATCAAGAATTGTCACAACTTTTTGGATACTAATCTCAATGACCTGCCATATGGATCAGATCAAAGCTAAGACAATGCTCTAAAATCCTATGGATAGAAACTTGAAATAAAAACTCAGATCAAATCTGAAAAATTCAAATCAAGTGAAAGCAAAATCCTAGTCACCTATTTTGACAGCTCTTGGGAAAAGTGCAATAACTTTTGCATCTCTTATCCAATTGGCTTGAAAATTGCAAATTAAAACTTAAACAAAGTTTACAGACCTATAGAATCAAATTAGAAATGAAAAACGAAACAAAATGCTAAAAATTTGTCTGCACAGCACTGAAAAATTCAAAGTTAAAAATTAGCAAAAAGAAAGCTACAAAAACAATAAACTCATCAAATCTAATGGAATTCTCATAGAATTATCATGAATCATGGATCTAAGCTCTGATATAACGAAATATCATGTGCCAAATCCCAAACTAATAGCAATTACAATGAAGTAAAGCTAGAAGCAAGAAGAGAACAAGACAATCATAATAGCATATCAATAGAAAGCTAGAAACATGAAGATCACCATAGAATCACATTAGTAATGAAAGAAAGAGTACAAGATATGAACATGAGCATTGATTCATGTGGATAGGGCACATGAGACCTAGCAATGGAGATCCCTATGGCTCACATTCACAAGGAAGCTAGAAGCTCTCACTTGCAAATGAGCCAAAAGATTCAAAAATTGTTATCTCTTGCCTAGTTATAAACAATGCTCTTACTTAACTAAACATAGCTATCTTGAAGGATAGTTAACCCTTATTAAGCATTATTTAGCCTACATTGGGCCCTTAGTGACCTATTATCCTTATTAATTACTTTGAAGGGCCTAAAGAGGGAACCACCTTGTTCTTAAGGCTGATAGCTCCTTTTGGGCCTACAAAGCTTACAATGGATATTCTGATGCATTAGAAGTTAAAAACTTCACTCGTACTAAAGGGTGAAGGTCTATGGCAATGGGTAGAACCATCGGAAGATAAGCCAATTGCTCCTGGCAAGGAACTTCGTGAATGGATGGAGAAAAATGACAAAGCTATAGCAATTATTGCATCTTCAGTGCATGACAACATAATGCTAGATCTTTTATCGACTTCAAATGCGAAAGAATTGTGGAAAGAACTACAAACCAAGAATGAGACTCGATCTCGAAATCAAGTCATGTTCTTGGACTGATTATCTAATTGTGTATCCATTCACGCATATATTTCCAATTTTCGCACCCATAAAAAAAGAAGCCCCAACTATCTATTAGGGAATTAAGGGTAAGTAAGTACACTCAAAAGAGATAATTGGCAAATTGAGGCGCCATGGCCTTCGTAAATGAGAGGGAGAGGTGGTGCCTCTGGTTTGATCACTTTTCCCGCTCTATATATCGTATTGCCCCTCTTTATTACATAACAAGCAAAGCAAAGGGAAGAGAGTGAGGGAGAGGGGAGAGAGAGAATTTGCAAAGCAGGCAAGAAGAGAAAAAGAAGGAAAACCTGATCGGAAGGATTTTCGGACAGGCGATGGCGAAGCAAGGGGGGCCGAGCCCCATGGACGTGGACGTAGCAGCGGCTCTTCTGCCTCCCAGCAGCAGGTTCACAGCTCAGCAAAAGGGGAAAGGGAAGGTGGGCACTGTACGACCGGGCGTGGGCGAAAAGGGAGGTCCCTGGGTGGAAAAGTATCGACCCACATCTCTTTCTGATGTTGCTGCTCACAAGGACATTGTAGAAACCAGTGAGTTTATTGCTCTTCACGGAATCTCAACACTGTATTGTCTTGTTAGTCGTATTTTCATCCATCATTTCTATTCTCAATCAAGTCATAACAAACGTGGAAGAGATTATCATTTTTTGTTGACTTGGGTTGGGGTGACTTCTTATACTCGGATATGGCTGGAAGTTGATAGACTCACTGGGGAGAACAAATTACCGCATTTGCTGTTATACGGTCCTCCTGGAACTGGAAAGACATCCACAATTCTGGCTGTGGCACGAAAGCTGTATGGCATTCAATTTCAGAATATGATTTTGGAGCTTAATGCTTCGGATGACCGGGGAATTGATGTTGTTCGCCAACAAGTTCAGGACTTCGCAAGCACTCAAAGTATCTGTTTTGGGTGAGTTTACAGCCTCTAATTTCTGGCATAGAAGCTTTAGTAATATATATGTCTCAGCCTGTTATGCAAAAGAGCGGATGATAGTGTTCATATAATGATCTCAACTGGGTTTGCAAAGCCGCAATACAGACCTGAACTTGTTCAAAGCCTGTTCAATCTTCATCCATGTTCATATTCTTTTCCAACAGTTGGGCCTAGCTGAACTATTTTTTATATTGACCTTTTTTGGTATTTTTTTTAATACTTGGCATAGGATTTAATTTTCACTAATCAATGTGCAAACCTCTCCTATAGTTGATCCATGTGAATTATTCGAGTGTCCAAGAGCTTGTTCTTGGGCCTATTTATGGTGTCTTAGGGCCCAAATGAGGGCTAGGTGTACCAGTGTGACCATTGCCTTGTCTTGCTATTGGGACACAGGTACCCACCTACTACCATGTTTGACGCATCAAACCAATTTTGAAAAGGTCTTCAATCTTTTTAAGTTATAAATTCTAACTCTAAGCATTGAAGCTGCTGATTTGATCTTGAGGTTCAAATATTGGGCATCCTGCTATCACTGAACTATTGTGTTTGAAGACAATTCAAGTTTCGATCTTCTTAACTTATGACTTATAAGAATGAGCATTAAAGCCATTGACCACCTAGCATTTGTGAATCAAGAATCAATGATTAGGAGATAGGATTCAATCTTGTAGGCAATATATGTCATGTATAATGTGTTTTGGATCTTTCTTAAGAGTTGAAGCCAAATATTATTGATCAACCATTAGTAAGTTTCAACCTTAGACTTACTACTGAGTATTTTCAAAGAGCTCTTTTAATTTTAATCTTCTTGAGTTGTCACCTATAACATTGAGTTGCACTCAAGCGAGTGGTCACTGAGCACTGAACACCAAGCTACGAGCATATTCTCAGCAATAAAGACTTAGGAGTCTTGACTCAAGAGACAAGATACAATTGAATCCTGATTATAGTCTACATTGTATAGAGCTATAATCGCAGACCAAACACTAGACATTAAACTAGCGCTTGTTCATACTATAACAAAATGCTAGGAATAAAACCGGCAAAGAAAAAAGACCCCTAACTTGTGTTGGCTAGTTCAAATTGCAAACTTTGGTCCTAAGCAAGCAACTAGTTTCAACTTATTTTTCATGACAATATTTTTGGTAAATGTGTCGAAATAGTAACCATCATGATTTCTATGAAAGCTCAAGGGCTAACCCCAAAATCAAGACACACAAGTCATTCTATTTAGCAAATTTTTACAAAGTTTTACTTATGAGCAAATGTTTGAACAAGTTCCCAAAATATGTGAACACTCGCTTCATAGTAGGCAACAAAAATCGTAATGGATGTTTTCTTCTTGTAGCTTATAGTTCTTATACATAAAGTCACTCCTAAATGTTTGGCATATTTTTGCAGAATACCTTGACAAATCCAAAAAATGAAGCCGACATCAACTTTCTTACATTCAAGGGCTTATTTTTCAGCTTTTCATGCTATCATACCAAACGAACAAACTATACTAATTCTCTCTTGAAGGATTCTAGCTTACAGTCAAATCTCTTTGTTTATTTCCCTTTTATCAAGATCACTATTATATTTCCTCTTCACGAAGAGTTATAGGACATCTCACACTTTGCTTGTCTTTCTCAGTTCACAAATTGCTTTTTCACATTTCAATGACTTGGCTTCCCAATTCGTTCATGATGGTTGAAAAATAATCTTCTAATACTCAGTGGCTGACTATTTCTTGATTTCAATCTCATTTATGTTGAAACGCTCATGAATTCTCTTCAAGAGGCTAGTTGAGTATTGTAGTTTCCTGAAACTTTCATGATGAATTAAAGTTTGTCATATATTCCTTAAAATGAGCTACTAGGAAATTTCCTCTCATTCACAACTTCAATATATCTCCTATTTTACAAATAATGGTTGCTACTATCATCATGTCCACACAGGTAGTAGCTCAAAACTCACTTGCTCTTCCATGAATTTTCATGGTCTTTATGAGCCCTTCAGAATTGAGTCATTATGCTCATGAATAAAGTCCCTTCACCTTGATGGCTACATATGTTTGACTTGATGAACTCATATGCATTGGGGTAGAAAACCTAAGTGTTAGCTGATTTCTTTCGAAGATAGTTACCCACAACTTAAAAATATAAAGAGAACTATAAGAAAGTAACATGCAGGGCAAAGAAGCAACATGGAGGGGCCAAGAGGCCCCCCCCCCCCCCCCCTCCTTGCCTTTTTGCGTGCATTTATTATCTATTAAGTTCTATAATAGGGCTGCATTTCTTGCACTTTACAATTCAGCAATTTGATATTTTGAATTGAGGAAGAACAAATTCCATGTTTTAGGGTTTTCTACGACAAACATTATTTATAGTTGACAGATTTTTGTAGAGTATATCTTTTTGTTGTCTCTCTTGTATGTCCTAGTTATGTGGTAGAGTGGATGGAGTTGAGCTCTTGAGATCAGGGAGAGAAAATGGAATGAAGAGAAATATAATGAAGAATTGTACAAAGAAAATTTGCTTATAGAGAAGATTGTGAGTATGAAGGTTAAAAGAATACAAGTGAACTATGCTGAAAAACATTCATAAGTAACATGCATTCAATGTAGAAGAAGGTAGGATCTCAAAGGAGGCAGGTTCTCTCTCTATTATGAATGTAGAGTACGTGGAGTGACAATTTTCTAGCTGAAAAGATAGTCTTGTCAAACAAAGCAACTAGCATTCACATGAGCAAATGGGAAATATTGAGAGAGACGATGAAAGGATGGCAAGGCTTACTTGCAGACACTGAGGAGCATCCGGGTTACCCAAGTGCCTACTTGGTGTTGGATCCAAGGAGGAACCTTGCTCGAGTTCCTTTGCCTAGTGGGCAAGTTCTTAGACTGGGGTGTATAGTTGCACGAATTGTTGATGCGTAGGCAAAATATAGGAGATTCCAAATCGAATCAGAATTGGCCGATTTTGAATTGGCTGGGGACCCGAATCGTTTCCAGGCTATTTTCTAGCGAGCGCTCGATTCCGATTCATTTCATGTTTAGGGAAGAGAGAGAGAAGTGCGCCTTTGCTCTTGAGGGACTTGGAGAGTGTAGAATTAGGGGAGAGAATAATGATTGATAGGGGGGAGAGAATGTACATTGTGGATGTAGGGAGAGTGTGAATGATGAGAGATAGTTTAGGGAGTGAAGTTTGAAGTTTGAAGAAGGTGAAAAGAAAGTTAGAAGAGTGAGGCTTGAGCTTAATAGAGTGGAGAGAGGAGTGAATGGGTGAAAGAGGAGAGAAGGGAGAGGGAGAATGATGGACATTGGAGAGTTAGTTTATAGTTAGAGCTTTTGGATTTAGTAGTTAGTGTAATAGCGTAAGAGGTTTTAGAACTCTTAGGCTAGAACTTAGAAGTTAGCTTAGTTAGGATAGATTTTTTTGCAATTTTGTTTTTTGGTATAATCAAGATTTGAGGTCATGGTGAAGGCAAGAGATCCCGCTTGGGAGCATGTGCCGGTTGCAAGAGGATATGGCAACTAAGGTACAAAGAGGTGGACTTATAGGTATTGCAATGTCACCTACACAGGCGGTCCTTTGCGGATTTGAGCACACCTCTTGGCAGTGCGTGGTTACAACATAGTTGCTTGCACACAGGCGCCAGGAGACATTGGTAAGACCTGGTAGCGCTGCAATGCCGATGCACTCGGTACCCTTGTTGCACATGCAGGAGTAGGTGAACTTTGAAATATGAAATTTGACTGCTCTTGTTAGCTTTCAACTTGTAACTATCTATGTAATATGCTAATTGTAATATGCAAAAGTGATAATTGATTGCTCAAGCCTCATAATTCATCAAATAATTGCCTTTGGAAATTGTTCTTTGCCATTATGCACATTACATTGTGAATCTTGACTCTTAATTCATCATTCCAAATTCCAATTTCTGATTCTTGATACGCGAAGTTTGAACCTTGAACATTGAATCATGTCACATGATGTTCATTGTGAACAGGACCTTCAGAGCCTCAGAGTAGGACTCCTCCCACATCATCGGCTTCAGAGCCTATGGGCATGCCCTCTTCCTCAGCTCATCACGGCCGCCCATCATTGGATGTTGAGTTCTCACTTGAGGGACCAGTGGATGCAGGTGCATGCATTGTAGCCATCATCTAGGGTTAGGGTACGTGTCCGTCCTAGAGGTAGGGACTTTTATGTGTCATCGTATAGGCAATTGAACATGGATCTTGCTCTCATTGTTATCAGGGGGCTCTTCTTTGTATGTGACCTCCCCTTCAACTTAGCGGCAACACATGAATGGGAGAAGGCGATATTAGCTGTTTCCTGGATTGCTTCAGAGTGGAGAGGGCCTAGCATGGAGCAGTTGAGGACTCGAGAGTTGCTCCAGGAGAGAGATGAAGTGAGCGAAGAGCTAGAGCCCATTAGGTGAGTTGTGACTTGTGACTATTGCAAGTTGCAACTTGGCTCGTATAATGTAATAATTAATCACTAATATCTCTTGTAATTTGTATAATAGTTCAATGTTCCGTCTGGTACAATGTCGTATGTATCCTTGGATTGCCCATTTCTCCTTGTACTATTGTTGACCTCTTGAAGCCCTCTTTGTGGCTTTCGGCTCGCACACCAGCCTCACACTGCCTAGTTGGCCGGTCTTCGTGCATGGTACGCTGAAGCTGGTGGTGTTGTGCGATTTTACATCTTTTGGAAGTGTCCTTCCCTTTTGACATGTGGTACGCAGAGGGGTCCACCCCATGCACTAGGCTTGTCCACTAGGTGAAAGAACCCGGGCAAGGTTCCTCCTCGGATCCGACACCAAGTAGGTAATTGGGTAACCCGGATGCTCTTCAGTGTCTGCAAGTAAGGAAACCCCTGCAATTTTATCTTTAAAACATACTATACATAGCAAATTCCCCCGCGTACTTATGCCACAACCAAATCAAAATTTACTCTACAAATGATGCTGGTTACAAGTGTCATGGGGAAGTTTATAGAGATGGTCATTTGTTTCATAATGAAGTCCATGAAGAATAGTAGTAGGAACAAGATCAACATCAAGGTGGAGATCCATCTGTTGATCCATACGGAAGTATCATTCATTAGAACATCTATGAAGATTTGATAGAAAATGATGACTATGAAGCATACGAGGAATTTTGCTATAGTGAGGAGGAAAATTGTGATTCTGAATCTTCTCTTGAGTCTCTTTGTAGCTAATACTAGTTTAATTTCAATGTCACAACAACAATACAATTATAGTGGACGTTTGTGTGGATCCAAAACTCATTAGTTGCTACCAATGGTTCTAAGGAGGGTTGGAAAATGACTATAGGGAATGTTGGACGCAATTCTTGTCCTCCAAAATTAGATACTTTGTGGTGTAGTTGGTACAAATGTTAAACTCCAAAACTGAGTTTTGATGCTCGATTTGATTTTATTGATGTGGAAGAATGGTTGTAAATTTTGATAATCATTTTCAGTTGCATCCTAAATATGATTTTGATGAGCTTATGATCAATGACATACTTTGATGGACCTGCTAAGATTTGGTGGTGGTTGGAACGATCTAATGTTGATACATATGGATGGAGATATTCTTTAAGTAGATTTGCATGGAGATGTTTAACAACCTTTGACTTCCAATGTTGTTTCTCTTTCCAGCAAACTAACTCTATTCAAGCTTCTAATAAATGTGGTATGAATGCAGCTCCAACAATAGCCACGGGTTGCCTTTTCATGTTTGAAGGCAAGAATGCTTAAGTAGGGCAATTTTCATGCACTGTACAATTTTAGTACTAAGTAGGAATTGATACTAGCCAATAATTTATTGTAAAGGGTCTGGAATGAGTTTGAAGGATACAAAGATGCCTTGTAGACAATCAAGCCGTTAGTCAATAGTTAACTGGCTGTTAATAAGTTACTAGGGTATATAGAGCATAGTCCCATAGGAATTTCTGAAATTTTTTGATACTTGTGGAGTTTGGAGGTCTCTCTCCTAAACTTGGAGATCTTGGTTCATGTATCCACAATCACATGAGAGTTCTTGCCAAACTCTAGCAAGATACATGATCAGAAGGTTAGAAAATCAATATATCACCAATTCAGTGTGATTTTGCACATATCTTGGTGCTCTTGAAAAACTAACTGTTCTACAAGTATGTACTGTTAATTGTTTTCTAGTTTATTGCTTTTCTTGCTTGTTTACTGCATTTTAGATGGTAGGGCAGATTATAGCTCTCACTTGCCATGTCACCCCCTGGAACCTATTCATAGCTGATGCAAGGAGTCTTTTGAGCTTACTCATCTGAAACTACAGATTATGTGACAAGTGACTCAAAGGTAACTAGGAAGCTTGATAAGACCCTGTCGTGGACTGTAAAAAGGGCTCTGTTAGAAAGAGAGCTTGACCATTCTAGACGTTTTCAATTCATGAGATTTATAGATGATGTTGGAGCATGTGATGGTCATGTCCTAAGAGTTTGTAGGCAAAAGGCTTCACAATGAGAAGCTGCAAGATGATTTCTCGTGGTGTCCTTGCTGTATTGATGATGAAGAGTACTCGTCTCTAAAGGAAGAGTATTCACCTTTAAGTTGGTATGAAAGGAAGAAAATAAAAGAAACACCATTTATAAGTGATGTGAAAAATTGCCTACATTGGCAAATCTAGCCATGTAGAATATTGTACATTTTGTCAATATTGTTTGTTAGTTACTTGAATGGCCAAAGTGCCACTTGTAAATTCACACCTAAAGTAGGTTACCACGAGTCAAGAGGAGTGGTTGTGTCCATTTGGTAGTGATTCCTACTTTGTAGGATCTAGACCATGATTTATGATGAGATTTATACCTACCATGCACCTACCAAGCATGACTCTTGGATCTAGACTAGGGTTTTCACATTAGGGCAAGAAAGTTGAGCTTGTTTTCTATCAAGCTGCTAAACTAGATCTTGTTTTCTGATGACTAGTATCTGATAGATTGTTTAACAAGCACACAATCAACCTTGTGGATCATTCAAAGATCCATTTATGGTCCTTAGTACTGTACTTTTCACAAGAGAGGTTGAACATGACTTATAAGAGGATATCTTCTTGATTTTGTAGGAGACAAATGCTGAAATTGTTACTGAGAACCAACCGCTGACCAAATTATGTTTGTAAGTTTGCTACTTAGAATGAATGCTCTCAGCTTACCATCTAAAAACTGATGATCTTCGTGTTTCCACCATTTGGAACATGCAGTACAAGGGCAAATGTGAAGCTTGTCATTTTGGATGAGGCAGATGCTATGACAAAGGATGCACAGTTTTCACTTCGCAGGAGTAAGATCCATACTGTCAAATTTGGACATTCAGTTATTAGTTGTATTATGAAAGAAGATGATTAATTATTTGCTCAAAGTTTCACCAAGATAAGCTAATCACCTTCCGTGTCGATGGTCTGAGACTTTTTGAGTGACTTTCACAAAGTTTAAACCACAATTTCTAGTTGGTATGCAAAGTTACTACGCTAGAATTGACATTGACATATACGTGCAATTTTTTTGTCACAGTTATTGAGAAGTACACAAGGAACACTCGGTTTTGTCTTATTTGCAATTATGTAAGCAAGATCATTCCAGCATTACAATCAAGGTGTACGAGGTTTCGGTTTGCTCCACTGGATGCCAAAAATATCAGTAATCGTTTGCGATATGTGATCGAACAAGAAGGGTGTGGATATCTTGTTGAACACATATGCTAGTTTGGCCTTGATTTATTTTTTTGTTACTGGTCAATTTATTGATATTGCAGTCATGATTGCGTATGATTTATAGTCATTACAAAGTCGTTGCCTGGGATCCTGATAAGCAGGCTATAACTGGAGGAGATGCTGAAGTCATTTACCAAATGTTTTTAGGACCATGAAAATGCGTTATGTGCTAGCAGGCTAAGTTATCCAGTTTTTTTATTAATTCGAGAACAGTTAAATCCATAAGCTTCTGAACTAAAAGGATTAACATGGCAAGAATAATTGTCCAGATAATAAAATCTGCTTCCAGGTTCCATGCATGTTGATCTTCACTTCAGCCAGCATTGATGATTGGCTGTTTGCTCCACTGGAACAAGGGGGCACTTAATGTGAGGTTTTAGCCATTCATTGTTGGGACTAAGACTGAAAAATGGTGTAATTTTTGACTTGCACTGGTGTCAATGTACAGGTTATAGGTTTTACTGTTGAAAGACGACTTTCATAGCTGTCTAGCTTTGTGATTCATTGTGTAAGATGGCTTGAATGGAGTCCTTTAATTCTAAATAAAGTCATACAAGTAAGTTTTATTGTGTGGACTTCCACTCTATTTTTTTGACTGACATTTTTTGGCACAGGAGCTCTTGATTTTGTTATGTTTTAGATTCTTGTTGCTCATAAGGCAATGTACAATAGTGGGTAGCTGCCAGAAGGAATTGATTGTGACTTTTCGAGTCGTTATTGCATCACTTTTGAAGTACCTTTTTTTTTGAGTTAATGAAGACGAGATGTGTATTAGAGGGAAATGTGGTCACTTTTTTGAGTCTTAGTGCATCGCTTTTGAAGTACTTGGTTGTTTTTATTGAGGCAGTAAAGAGGACATCTGTTGCTTCTTTTCTGTTGAAGGGTTCCAATGTTAATGTTGTTGAAGTGTGACCATTTTCTTACGTAGCTGATCTCTCCTTGTCTCAATCTCCATTTTTCTTTTGGCTACATTTCTAATCCATGTTAATGGTTCTTTATGTAGTTCATAAATTAAAGTGCTGCACCTTCTATTTGGCTTCTTTTTTGCAAGACTGGATGTCACAGACACTGGACTGAGTGCAGTTGTCAGATTAAGCAATGGAGACATGCGAAAGGCATTAAATATATTGCAGGTACTCATTGAAGTATTTTTCTCACAGTTTCAATAATAAAGTGTTTTTGATTATCTGATTTTGGTTTGTCCCATTTTAATTTCTCTTTTTTATTCTAGGAAATAAGTCAAGGAGTTCAGACTATTGTTGCACTTTGATTGTAGAATTCTTTTTTTCTTTGTGCATTTCCTGATTTAGGACTTCCTGTTCTGAGCTCAGTAACTAAAAGAACTAGTGTAGATTGATAATTTTCTCTCAAATATAGTTTGTCAACAAGACATGCTTTGAAACATATATCAGGCCATTTGAAACCTGTTTATAAGTGAAATGTTTGAATTTTCTTCATTTGCTTTGCTTGATTGTTCTCATGTACAGGGATGAACTTAAGTGAGTTCACAGATAGTTCTAATTAAGGATGAGAGGCAACAAGTTCTTGCTGACAATAAGTCTCCTGATGCAACATGATCAAGTCTGTTAAACAAGCACATAATTTTGATGTTTGGCATGTCCTACCAAATCATTTCATTGTTTGTTGTTAATTATTGTAGTAGAACTCAATTTTTAGGAGAATAAATAATACTCCTTTTAGCTAACTCTTGTCCTGTGTTTTGACAGTCTACACAAATGTCCTCACCACATGTGAGTGAGGAAGCAGTATACCTTTGCACTGGGAGCCCGATGCCAAAGGATATCGAGCAGATTGCCTACTGGCTTTTGAACGAGTCATTTGTTACTGCATATCAAAGTATCCTAACCATTCAATGATGTGATGAAGTTCACAACTTCACAACTTTTTAGTTTCTACTATTGACTTGGCTCTATAGATCAAGCCAGCAGTTGGACTTGACCAAGTTAGGATTAGTAGCCTTTGTGTTTACCAAGAAAACATTGCCAATCTTTGACAAGGGAAAAGGCGTGTCTCAGATGAAGACACTCAAAGGTTTGGCTCTGGTGGATATTGTGAGGGAACTTCATCCGTATGTTACTTACCCTTTTTCATAGAGCTAGCTTCAATCACTTTTGACATTTGTATCAAAATTGACAAATTCCACGACTGCATTTGTATGGTTCACAGGTTTGTGTTTTGTATAAGCATGCCTGCAGTTGTTAGGGTGCCGCTTATCAATGCCCTTGCAGACATTGAGTACGTTAGCTTATCCTATTGCTCCCCATCGTTGAAATTATTTTTTTCAAACTTCTGTGAATAATTTGTTTCTTCAGTGGTTAGTGTTCACAGCCTTTTTAATCTCATTCATTTCAACTATTTAGCATGTGTTCAACCTTCAAGGATGACGTGAATCCATTGTGTTTGATAGAGATTTATGTTTAACCGGTGGTGTTGAACTGTTGTGTTTGATAAGTTAGAGGTTTAGTTGGGCATGAGTAGCACTGATCACCTTGAGACAAATTGGCAATATGAGAGATTTAACCAAGCATCTTGTGTTAGGAAAGCGATTCCTACATTTAGTGGTTTTTAAATAATCTTGTATACAGCATAAATAGGTAGCTTATAAGGCTAGAGCTACACACCAGTGTAAAGTTCATCCTACTTTTGATATTTCTCATTCAAAGGGGCATTTACATGGCAGAAGCGATTGTAGAAATGTTTACTACGAAAGTACTTGGTTGCATGGCATGGTAGACCTGCATATGCTCAATGTGGGAGATTGAGAATATGTTATGTGTACAAGTACCCACATTTTTAACCTCGTGAGCTTCGTAGAGGTATGCTAGTCTATTCCAATTTGTAGTTGGTTGGTAGATATGAGCAACAAATTTTTGCCCTTTTATGAGATCAATAATGTGCTTTGCTCTTTAGTGATAGCCCAGAAGTGAGAGAAAACGAGTGTGTTGGTCTTTGTACCAATGCATGAAACTTGATGTGGACATATGTTGTGCGTGTGACCTGCACCTACTCTTGGGTGCAAATGAAATGAGTAGGGATTTATCATTTGGTCCATGATGAAGTTGATGGTCTAAGACTCTGTGGATTGACTCCATAGGGCTGAAGATTACATATCTCCTTTGTTACATCGTGCATTATTGTAGAGGCCGCATCAATATATTTCTATGCCATATTAGCAGACATGCAATTCTCATTTGAGATCTTTGTCAACCAAATGCGTTGCAAGGATTAGAGATAGAGGAAATTAAGCCATGACGATCAGGGCCGTTTTAGACCCCTGAGACAATATATAACATTTGGCCCCATTTATCATTTTAACGGCTCCAATTATTAATCTATGCATATGCTTTTGATACTTTTGAGAGAACTTATAGATAAGATTTGTTGAGTGCCTAGCTAAATAGCCTAGCCCTTAGTTCTAATTAGTTGGTTTTAGAAGATTTTTTAAGGGCATACATATTAGTATATATAGAGTAGGTAGTGGCCTTAGAGAGTTGGGTGATTTGATTTTTTTGATACTCTCTTCAGTCATTCTCTCTCCATCTCGAATCTCCGTTTCACCATGGTGAGGTTAGGGGATGTTGGGGGGGATTACATGGTAGTTTGTGTTTGGAAGCTTGGGCACTACGAGTGGACATGCATCTACGACAAGACGAGTTTATAGGTGGCCCTATTTCGGTGCTTGTTCACAAGAACCACTAGAACTTGCATTGAGAATGCTGAGGTTTGGTACTCTTCCCATAGAGGAGATGAATCCTTCAGGTGTAGTGAGAATTATTATGGATCTTCCACCACTAGAGACCATAAGGAACTTTATATCTTTATGGGTCACAACTATATCCTCTTGGATGGATGGTCGACCGTCATTGTAATTGTCTATTAGCTTGATTAGTGTGCATGGATGTGTCTCCACCCTTATCTTAACATGAGGGGTTAATGCATGTAGTCATGCATGTGTGTGCATTTGCCACAATCTTTCTAGCTTAATTCCAATCAACCTGGTTGAATTGGTTGATTTGAAGATTCAGAATCAAGCATCGGCCTTTATAAACTGAGAATTTAGGGTTTAGAAAGTTAGATCTCTTAGTTGACTGTAGATTATAGTCTATAATTAATAGCAAGTAATGAGTATAAAAATGTACATGTATGATTGATTATCATGTACCAAAGACTTTTACTTACATATTACAAGTACCAATATGATAATTGATCAATGGCTATTCAAATCTCAATTTGAAAGTCAAAACCTTTGTGAATGTAGTATATTCCTAGCGTAAAACAAGATTTTGAAATTTTTTCCAAACCCTCGTCTCTCAATGCCAATTTGGCAAGATGTAAAGTTCATCAAGAGCGATCATTTTGGGACCAACTAAAAGTTGAAATAGTTCTACTAACAAATCCAAAAAGTGAAGTGGTTGAAAGACCTAAAAAGTGGATATTAAGTGTGGATAAGATGCCAATGGTCAAAAGCAAAAGTGGGAAAAAGAGGAAGTGAGAAAACTCTTAACCAATGGAACATTGATCTCACTCTCCTTGGTCTCTCAATGTCAATTTTGGTGAGATGTAAAATCCACCAGGAGCAATCATTGTAGGAAAACTAAAAGTAAGAAAAGTTTAACTAACAAATCGAATGAAGTAACTGAAAGACCTAAAAAGTAGCATTATGCATATCAGTTATATTTTGAGCAACCTGAAGTGATGAGATGAGGAATTAGGGATTTCATTTTACTAACTTTCTCTTTAGTGCTACCCTTCACCATGATTAGCTATGCCCTTCACGTTCGGAGAAGCAATAGAAATTGGTACACCGGTCTTTGTACAAATGTGTGACAGTCAAGGTGGACATGTATTTGTACATATGACCTAATCTACTCTTGGTCACGGATGATGTGAGTAGGGCTACTATAGCATTTGGTCCATGGATGCTTGAAGACTAGTGGGTGCACTCCGTAAGGTTGAAGATTGCACGTCTTCTTCGTTATGTTTCCCACAATTAGAGCTACAAGTTATGAAGTACATGTGAACTTTGAAGTGTCAAGTAGTGATAAAAAAACCTATGAAAATTGACATAGAAGTACAAGAAAAGATGAAATTTTGTAAATTAGTGAAAATTCGAAAATCAGAAAGTGAACTTTTACTTATCAATTAAGAAGTTGTAAAGTGCAGTAGAAGTCCCTTTTTATAGGATGAACAACGATCGAAAGTTTTCTAGAAAATGATGCAAAAAAGTGCAAACCAAGTGTCAAAAACTTCAAAAACTGGATATCTCAATAACTCTCTATATTGTGATCCAAATGAAGATCTCTAAAGTCCAATAGAAGCATCTCGTTGTAAGAAATGATTTTAAGCTCTCTACAAAAAGTACAAAAGTAACAACATTGAAAGAAGGGGAATCTCTAGCACCCTATTTTTTGCAAGCCAGAAACAAAAGAGGAAAACCAATGGGCATGCAGTAGAGACCAATCTCGAGATTGGATAAAAATGAAAACGTGAGTACTATAGAAAAAACCAAACCAAAACTAGTGCTTTCTCCCCAAATTAAAACAGTTGATCAAATAAATATCAATTGAAGTCCCCTTAATGAACATGGATCTAAACAATTGAGAAGCTAGATGCCAATTCCTTTGTGCCACAAAGATGCTCTGATACCATGTTGCAAGCAAAACATCACTCTTCCATAGAGAAGAGAAAAGCTCGTATATGTATAATCAACGTCAAATAATGAGGCTCCCCAAGCCTGTTTAGATTGTATGAGGTCTGACTGTTTGTGAGTTACAGCTAGAGCCTTGTATCGATCATCTCATGTAGCCAAATGACAAGTCGTGCCAAACAGGGGCCCAAGTATTAGGTTTAATTTCAGATAATAAACCAGGGGCCCGGAGCCCAAAGTATTATGAATAAATGGCCCATAATTGTCTCTCCCCTAAGGAGAAATGTGGCTACCTATTGGGTGCCCTCCAGCAAGCAATCAATTATGAAGAATGGCTCTGATACCATGTAGGAAATAGAAGCCTATGGATCCAGGATCTTAACTATTCATTAACACAAAGTATTCTCAAAGAGAAGAGAGAGATGGTTAGCTGACCCTCTTGTAGAAACTTGTGCACAGCCAATATGAACAGTAGATTGCTTAACAAAAGTGTGTTTCATACAAATGAATGGCTACATATAAGTAGTCCAAGATGGCTATCTACCTTCATGACTGTTGGCTGTCCAATAACTTGACTAATGGCTATCTAGCTACCATAAGTTACATAAAATAATTAAGTACCCCAAATAACAAGTTAGGTACTTAATTCACATGTATAGGCCCCTAGTGAACCCACGAGTCCCTACAAGTTAGTTTCATACTAACTTGGGCCTAAAATATAAATGACCATGGTTACACAGATCTCGACCTTTTGGGTCATAGTAACCTATGGCTTCTACATCATTTACATTTATTATTCTAACACTTAACAACCCTGATTGAAAGCATCTCCCAGAAAAATGAACTGCCTTCAAATAAGGTCTACAAGTCTTTTTATACCCTTGCTACGCCCAGTTAAGAACAAATTAATAAAGCATCACATAAGATAAATAGTCAAAGATATCAATCTCCAACTAAGATCTATATATAATCGTCGGTAATATATATAGGTATGATGCCTCCTTATTGATGACTGATTGAAAGCTTAGCCTTAAAACTAGACTACAGTTAGCTAGATAGCATATCTACATTGTGAGACTAATATTTATTACATTGTCCAATTTGTAGTTCTTTCAGTACATTCACTACTCTTTCCAATACTACTCGAGTAGCTGTGTTTTACAGTGTTCAAAATTGCTTCTACAGTGAGTATCCCAGGCCGGACATTCATATCTTCGGGCGCCCATGCTCAACTAGTTTTCATGTGATTGAAATCATATTACATGCTTCAAATTTCAGATTATCTTCTTGGCCCATCTACCTTGAAGACAAATGTGTTTTTGACGCATTTTTAGTGGCTGAAATTTTTCTGTTTTTGAGCCTAGAAGAAGGTCCTACCATCTGCTCCATTAGCACATTGAGTGCACACCATTTTACCACAAAAGTTTTGGTTGTGGTTTTGGCTTCATTGGAAGCCTGCATATTAGTTAGTATTCTGTTATTTCAGCAGAATACAGCCACCTATATCTTCTTGTGAATGAGCTATTGCATGTGGTGTATTGCAATCTATTGTGCTCATTAATTCAGCTTTGATCTTGCTGATTTTTTAGTAGATTTTGGCCTGGAATTTGTTTCTCCCATCTACTATTAGCTGAATTTTCAGAAATGGCTAAAGAATCTGAATCTATAGGTTCTTTGTTCAATGAAGATAGGTTGGATGGAACTAATTTCTCCTTGTGGTGCTACATGATCAAAAACCTCCTTATTGCTAAAGGTTTGTTTGAAGTTGTGAGTGGTGATGAAGAGAGGCCACCTAGTTTGGAACCTACTACACCGTCAAGAGCTACTTCTTCAACATATGTGGAGGTGTCTTCCGAAGAACAAAGGAAGTGGGATCGACGTACGCACAAGCACATTCGGTCATAGCGCTATCCGTGAAGAGATCAATCCTACCTCACATTCGATCATGCAAGACTTCCAAGAGTGCTTGGAAAGTACTTGCCAAGATGTTCCAAGTGAAGAATACGGCGAAAGTGCTTTTTCTACGTAATCAACTCTCAACATTGAAGATGCAAGAGGGTGATACGCTTTCAAATCACTTAATGAAGATCAAGGATCTTCGTGAAGAGCTTCTTAGCATTGACGAAATTGTCGAGAACTCTCAATTTGTTTCAATTACTCTTAATTCACTTCCTCATTCCTATCTTCCATTTGTGTCTACTTTAAGCATATCTCTTAGGGGACAGCAAATCTCCTTTGAAGAGCTTGTTGGCTTACTTCTCCAAGAAGAGCAAACAAGGATTAATTTTGGTGAACAAGAAGATCAAGCCTTCTTCACCAAAGGCAAAGGCAAAGGGCAAGTGGAAAGGTAAGCCTTCTTCTTCCAAGGATCAAAAATCCAAGGAAGGCCAAGATCAAGGATCCAAAAAGAAGGGTAAGTGCCATTATTGTAAAAAGTTTGGGCACCACATAAAGGAATGTAGGAAGAAGCTTACTAAGGATAAAGAGAAAGGTATTGATACAAATACAGCCATGATTTCATTAGAACATCAAAAGGAGGATGATTCTTTCAATGGTGATTTTGCTTTTTGGTTTTTCAGCAGAAAACAACACTACTTCACCTTTGTAGGTTGCTGTTTTTTCTTCCATTGATTGGGTGATTGATAGCGGAGCTACATGCCATATGATTCACCATAGAGACGTCTTCACAAAGCTTATGAAAATCAAAGATGGAAGCAAGGTTCAAGGTGTTGACAACACCTCCTATCCAATTGAAGGCATTGGATCTATACCACTCATTCTTCCCAAAGGAGAAGAAAAGTACATTCGAAATGTACTTATGTTCCTAAGATTAAGAAAAATCTCATTTCGGTCTCTACAATCATGAATCAAGGATTGATTGTAGAATTTAAAGAAGAGAAATGTCTTATAAAAGACCCAAATAGATCACTTTTAATTGTTGCTTCGGGAACATTGCGAGGAGGTTTGTTTTTGTTGGATATATATGAACCTAAAGCTTTGACATCCTTTGGTCTTGTTGCTACTAATTCACATGCATTGGAGTTGGCTAAACTATGGCATGCGAGGTACGGACACCTCAATTTTGGAAGTTTGAATATGTTGAAGAAATTCAACATGGTGGAAGGCATTTCGGCCAGAGGAGTAAAATGTTGGTTCTTGTTGATCTTCCACATGGAAAGAAAGCAATTGGCTGTAAATGGGTTTATAAGATCAAGTACAAGTTCGATGGTACTGTTGAAAGGTACAAGGCAAGACTTGTTGCCAAAGGTTATGCGCAAAAGGAGGGCATTGATTATGAGGAAACTTTTGCACCTACCGCACGAATAACTACCGTAAGGATAGTCACTGCTTTGGCTGCCCATCATGGTTGGCGTATGCACCAACTTGACATAAAGACAGCCTTCCTCAATGGTGATCTTAATGAGGAAGTTTACCTTCAGCAACCTGCTGGTTTTTGGTTGCAGGTCAAGAAGACAAAGTGTGTCTTCTCAAGAAGGCTCTCTATGGACTAAAACAAGCCCCAAGGATGTGGTATCAAAAGATACACACATACTTTTGTGATCGTGGGTTTTCTAACAGTCCTAGTGAATCTACGCTTTATGTCATGCATACATCTGAGTTTACCATCATCATTTTGCTATATGTTAATGATATTATCATTACGGATAGTAATGAACAGTATATTGCAGCCTTAAAATTTGATCTTGCTTCAGTTTATGATACATCAGATTTAGGCCAATTGCATTTCTACCTTGGTCTTGAGTTTTTACAAGGAAAGGCTGGAATCTTCATTACCCAACAGCGGTACATTAAGCAGATTTTGAAGCGTTTCAAAATGGAAGATTGTCAAGCGGTTGGAAGTCTCATTTACTTATGCAACTCAAGACCAGACATATCTTATAGTGTTTCCTTCATGAGTCAATTCATGCATGCTCCGTTGACATCACATTGGAAAGCATTGAAGAGGATCCTTCGATATCTTCAAGGAAGTAAAATACTTGGTCTGTTTTATCCTTCTAGTGATGATGCATGTTTGGTTGGTTTTTGTGACTCGGATTGGGGTGGAGATCAAGACACTAGACGCTCTACTAGTGGTCATTGCTTTTTCATTGGAAATTCTGCAGTTTCTTGGTTAAGCAAGAAGCAGCCCACCGTTGCTACATCCTCAAGTGAAGCAGAATATAGAGCAACGTTTTCAGCCACTACGGAGTGTATATGGCTGAGACAATTACTTGTCGATATGAAGCATGGCCAGCCCTCGGCTACTCCTATTTACGGATAGTCAAAGTGCTATTGCCATTGCACGAAATCCAGTATTTCATGCAAGAACAAAGCATATCGAGATCCACTAACACTTTGTTCGGGAGAAGCTTCATAATGGCGACATCACACTTGAATATTGTCCCACGGAGGATAATATTGCAGATGTGTTCACTAAGGCATTGCCTAGAGTTCGATTTAAAGCTCTTTGTGAAGCTTTAAATTTAAAGCAACATGCTGATTTTCTTACTTAGTGAATACATGTCATTTCTACATGTCATTTTCATTTAAGGAGGGTGTTAGAATAATAAATGTAAATGATGTAGAAGCCATAGGTTACTATTACCCAAAAGGTCGAGATCTGTGTAACCATGGTCATTTATATTTTAGGCCCAAGTTAGTATGAAACTAACTTGTAGGGACTCGTGGGTCCACTAGGGGCCTATACATGTGAATTAAGTACCTAACTTGTTATTTGGGGTACTTAATTATTTTATGTAACTTATGGTAGCTAGATAGCCATTAGTCAAGTTATTGGACAGCCAACAGTCATGAAGGTAGATAGCCATCTTGGACTACTTATATGTAGCCATTCATTTGTATGAGACACACTTTTGTTAAGCAATCTACTGTTCATATTGGTTGTCCACAAGTTTCTACAAGAGGGTCATCTAACCATCTCTCTCTTCTCTTTGAGAATACTTTGTGTTAATGAATAGTCTTGATTCTGGATTCTTACATTAAGGTTAGCATAGCTACCTTCAGTCAGAGATAAGGCTTCTCCTTTGGAGAACCTTAGAATGTCATTATTTGATATCTGATATATCATGGATTACACTTGACTTTTCTTGAAATTTTCTAGGGAGACATTTAGATTGTTTGAAAAGTTTATTTGGTACTTGAGTTTAAATGGTTCAAATGTTTGGTTGTCTTTAAAAAGATTATTGGTATGGCCTATGACAGATACAGACTAGCATTTGGGACAAGTGAAAAGCTGCAACTAGGAGCACTGCTTAGCGCCTTCACACATGCACGCAGTTCACTGGTTGCAGCAGCAAAATGAAGAAGCTTTGTTACAGAAATTGGAGATTATGGTAAAAATGCTGAAGTCAAAGGACAATCAGCCTGCACATTCAAGTCAGTAGTACAAAAATATAACAATCGCACTAAACTGCTGAAATCAAGTCTTGACATCTATAAGGAGCTGGTTTGTTTAGCAGGTTGTTTGATGTCCAAAACCCTTTTTGGATGAGCTTGTACACTGGACGAAGCTCCAGAAAGTGTTTACACATCTCACAACAGGAAAGAGTAGATCCAGATCAGGCAAGCAGGAAGACTTCCGTGTACACTCTATAAGCACAGTCGAAGTTGTTAGTGACAGGAGTATTTTTTTTTAGTACTCAGTGTTTTTGCCAACCTCTGAAGCTTTCATTGTCGAAGTCAGCATTTTTGTGTCTGGGATGTTCTTGCAAGCCGAGTATGAATTTGGAGGTCAATAGATGCAGGGCTATCTTCAACTCTGGGCTCTTTTAACAATTGTAATTCTTACAGCCAATGGCTCAAATGATTTCAGATTATCTATTAAAGCCCGTGTTGTCAAAACTGTGCATGTTGTCTCTGTTATAGGCTGACATGAAATTTCTTTTGGGATTCTATTCAGAGTAGCTGCTGTCTGGTTATTGCACCCCTTTTAATCTAGTGGAACATTTCTCCAACCAGCTACCTCACTCTTGTTTAGCTCAGAGTCATTACCTAGTACCACTATGACCACTACCTAGTACCACTATGACTTGAATACATATTTTTGACCAGGCTATTCAGCCTATCTGACAGACATGCTTTAAACCTTCACAACATGCATATTCAAAAATGAAAACTCATTGGGACAAACCTTAGTAGGTTCTCAAAATTTTCCACTTCACAAATTATTGTGTAATCTTCAGATATTTTCTGGTAGGCAGCTTGTTTCATGCTTCTTATATTTTTAACAGATGATCGTCCTACAGATTTTGGAAATCAGAAATACTGGAGGAATGCTAGGGCCGGAAGTGGGAAACATCTCATTTGTGTTTTGAAGCAAGTAACATCTGGGATCGTTAGGTTAGAAGATTAGCACTTTGGTGAGCGGGCAAGTAGGTCTTGTCTAGAAAGAGCATGCATAATTTAACCAGTCCAAGTTTTGTAGTTTTGAGTGACATC
Organism: Diphasiastrum complanatum; assembly: GCA_029204225.1. Classification (NCBI taxonomy): domain Eukaryota; kingdom Viridiplantae; phylum Streptophyta; class Lycopodiopsida; order Lycopodiales; family Lycopodiaceae; genus Diphasiastrum; species Diphasiastrum complanatum. The sequence goes on from CM055103.1 coordinate 38,272,051, forward strand.
AAGTACAATGACAAATTGTCGTCTCAGATATTGGATATTTTTATGAAATGTATCATAAAAGCATTAGTGGCAAGCAACGATGTCAAATTAATTAGCAGTTTTATAGGTAACTACATTGTACATATATTGTTGCAAGCGATGTTACTGGCAAAAGTTGAACTTTTCAGTTCAAACATGTTACAATTTTTTGAAAGGTCTTTTATTTATTTTTGGTTTTGAGCCATGGACATATTATTATAGGAGCTAGGGGCCTAAATCTAGGAAAGAACTTGGCAAATGAGTTTCTGAAAGTGAAAATATCAATCAATCTACCATGAATCATAGAAGCCATCATCTTCCATGGAAAAGACCTTATAATGACATCATTTTAATCCATAGTAAGCATAAATGCATTGTGCAAACATTCAGTGAAAACTGACCAATAGCAAGCATGCACCAAAAACAAAATATGTATAAGTTGCATAGAACATTGAAAGAAGTGTTGAGTGCCCATCACACAATTGCTTCATAAACAAAAATATAATAGTCTCAACTCTTTGATTGATGTAAGCACATACTGCAGTCACTAAAGTATGATATACCAATGTTTTCAAGATTGATTTGGAATAAAAATCGAGGATTTGTGTTTTGCGAGTAAATTTTTGTGAGTTGTGAGGTATTTTGAAAAAAAATACTGATCACAGCAATCATTGTATTCATGAAGATTTTGCTTGCAGTAAAAAAAGGCTATGACAAAAGAATTCAAACATTCTTAAGGAATTTTGTATGTTCGGAAGGCTGAATTCTGGCTTGAGTGGAGAAGGTAAACAAAAACAATAAATAAGAGTCAAACGATTACATATATAATATTATTCACCAATTTTTTTGATTTAAGAAAGAATGCCACTCTTCTACACTTATCAAGTGACAACAAAATATTGTTATCGCCAACGTTTGACGTTTCATTCAAAATTCACATCCTTTGTGGAATCTGGAATTCATATCCAACACCTTATCTTATCGATATTATTGTTTTGGTGGCAATCTCATAGAACAATTTTGAGAAGCGTGATGGGTTGGTAAATGAATGTGTTTTTTCAAGTATAATTGTATGCACCACACATTTTAAGGAATATGCTTTCTATCATGAACAATTAGTATAAGTAATGTGCATGTGGATTGATGTTCAATGGTGTAATAAAAAAATCCCGAATCTCAATTTGTACTAAGAACCAAACAAAATTGAATTCTAGACAATATTATGTTCAAATTCATTAGCGTATGTTATATGTACTCCTACGAACATTAACTTCTAGCCCACGTGTGTGCAAGGCCACATAAGACTCATCAATGATTTTATAGATATTATAAAAAAAAAGTAGGAAAAACAGAAATTCCATTTTTATTTATTTCGAGTGTTTTTTCGTTGTGGAACTTCCCTTTCCACCTCAATCAGTTTCTTGATTTTTTAAAAATGTTTTCAATATATATATTTTTTTTTTGAAAACTCCCTCTCCACTATATCGCCAGTGATGGGGGAGAGTTGACGTGCTTTTAATTTCCCTTCCTACCCCTATGAGCGAGCATTGATGGGAGTGGGAATGGGGCTCCTATTGAATTTCACCCATTTGCATTTTGAGATTTTGGAGTTACATAGGAGTTGAGATTTATGGTTCACAAGTTTCATAGGTTACACATATACAAGATATGCTAATTAGATTTGAGTTGAATATTTTTATGTATTATCTTTCAAGCGTAAAACATGAATGAAGCAAACTGTGCCCGCCTCAAGGCAATATGAGTCACCGGCCTCACCCATGAACAATGTTTCTACAGGAGAAAAGCCAATAATCAAGCCGTGTCATTAAATTGAAAATTTCACATTGCTGCATGCAAATTTTCGGCTTAGAATGCTATTTTTTATGCCTTCAAATTGAAAACATTGCAACATCAACTTGTATGCTTCATAATATGAAGCATAGTCTAAAAGAATTGTTTCAATATTGGTAGTATCCTTCATTTGTGAAGGATGCGTAATGGGGAAGCACCATAGAGAGAAATTCAAGAAGGGGGGAGCCACTAGAGCGAAGAAGCCACTTGAGCTCATCCATAGTTAACTTATGCTGCCCGATGAAGACCGTGTCGTTGGGAGGAGCCTACTACTTCATGACATTCATTGACGACTACTCTAGGAGGACGTGGATCTACTTCTTGAACAAGAAATATGATGCACTGGCTCATTGTCTAGCTTACCGTTCTCTTATGAAAACTGGGTGATGATGATTTCGAGTCACTCGGTTATAACTTTTTCTAAAGTCACAATCATCAAGATTTGTTCTCCAAGAAGAATTCGAAGAAGCAATAGAAGAAGAAGGCTGTCAGACAACTTGACAACAATTAGAAGCAGTCACAGAAGCAAGGTCTGAACCAAAATCAGTAACCTACTCAGAACAAGAAAAAAATGTTCTGCAAATACTGCAAAAGGATGAATCACGAGATCTAGGATTGTCGAATCTTGAAGTTCAACAACAACAAGAAGAAACTGCTGGATCAACAATCCAACACAACTATCGATTCGAAGTAGAATGCCAAAGATGATGACGGGCATAATGCCGTTATGGTGAACCATCACCACGCCGAACAAGTTGAGGAATGGTTCCTCGATTATGGAGCAATGCAACATATGACAAGCCATCAAGAATGGTTTATCGACTATTTGGCCTATAGCCCAAGAAATTCATTCACCTCGGAGACAACAACTCACACGTGATCGAAGGTGAAGGTAATGTCGGACTGAATTTTTAGCATGGACTATTGAAGCTCATGCCAAATGTATTGTATGTCCCAAATCTGGTGACAAACCAGTTGTTGGTTAGTCGAATTAATGATTTAGGACATAATGTGCTTACTCATTGTTACTCTATGACTGATCGTACTTTAAGCAGTTCAACATCTATGAATAGAGAATTGATTTGACATTATAGACTTGGCCACCTTAATTATATATTGATTGCTAACATGTCTAAGCGTTCTTCAATTCTTGATTTTGACTATCGAACTGTCGACCCTCATGTTTGCCAAAGTTGTATCCTAGGAAGGCAGACTAGAAATCCATTTAAGTCGAATCAAGCACACATATCTAAAGATTTGCTAGACATAGTGCATACTGATATATGTGGTCCGATGCAGACACCATCATGCTACCTTTAAACGCTCTGCTTTATTTACCTGACATTTCTGGTAGCTGGTTACATATTGTTGGACGTCCTTTTTCATACTAGGCGAGAAAAATTGCCTACGAAGAAGCTCATAGGTCCTTTAAATGCCTAGGTCCCCCGCACTAGGACTGTCATGACACTCATATAGGACCTGCTAACTATAATCCTCTGAGTTGGGGACACATACTCTATTTCTATAGAGCAAGTACTCATCCTGAATGGAATATTGTTTCTATTTGAATCCTTGAGTCAACTGACTTTCAACCACTACGATTTGCTTGGATAATACAGGCTCAGAATCCTCAACGTCATCTGACATATACTCGGACTCATCATCATCCTCAACGGAAGCTGTCGTATTCTTGGATGAACTGGCACCAGCCCCGGGAACTGGTTCTAGAGTCTGTGGTTGTCTGCTCTGGACTGAGTTCCAGATAGTAGAGAAGAATGCATCATGCTGGCACTTTCCTCTCCAGGACTTAAGTAACTCTGAAGTCTCCAAAAAGTACAAAGAGCATGCAGAGTTGCAGACAAACAAAAGGATTAAAACTCTCAGGAGTGACAATGGCAGTGAATACACATTCAAGGATTAATGTTCCACGACTAGTATCGAACAACAATTTGCTGCTTTCTATTCGCCACAGTCGAATGAACTGGCAAAAGGGAAGAACAAGACCTTAGTGGAGTTTTCCAAATGCATGATCACTCATGCTTCGTTTCCCGAATCATTTTGGCAACATGTCGTGTCGATAGCAGTGTACGTGCAGAATCAATGTATAACTAAAGGCCTACCTGACAGCAAGACTCCTCATGAAGTTTGGAACCGATCCAAGCCTTCACTAAATCATTTAAGAGTCTTCGGATGCACTGCCTATGCTCATGTTTAAAGGAAACAAGAAAGAAATTAGATGAGCATTCAATCAAAACTAGTTTTGTAGGCTATTCGTCTTCGAATGGCATGTATCGACTGTACAATATTGTAATATGTAAAGTTTTTACTAGCATGGATGTGACTTTCATTGAAGATTCGTTCATTGATTTGAAACGCAAGGATCATATCCAGTCTATCGAGAATCAGATTATGTCCGACAACGACTGCTAACAGCACGTAGTGCCTAAATCCCATTTGTAAAAGTATAAATTAAGCGTTCTTTTAATCTCATAGCCATGTGTATATATTCGATAATAATTGATGTAAGAAAGTTGTTTAAGTTACAAATGTTACTCTTACTCTGACGCTACGTTGTTCAACTGCGCCTTACTCGATATTTCTCTCTGTTACCAACTATTGTTTGAAAGAGATATCATTATGAAATGTCCTATGACGTCTTGCTCTACTTCCAGACCTCCTGGCTCGCATGAATGACTTCTACATATTGTCTTGAGTCAAGCTTTCTAAGTAAAGCTCTACATTGATCATCTCTGAGTTAGAATGTCCAAAGTGGTGGAGTACGTATAGTTGAGAGGTTCAATGGATAGAATGATTTTCTGTGGAAGCTGAGGTTGAAAACATTGTTGGAGCAGAGTTGTATCAGGAGTTGAGATAAAGCTTGAGTATCCTGACACCATTGAGCCTTGGGAGAAGAAATTATATGTCAAAGCAAAGGCTGAAATACTGTTGAATCTAGCAGATGCCCAACTTCTTCGTGTCAGCAATGCAAAGACTGCAAAGGAAGCTTGGGAGGTTATTGCACCTCTCTATGAAACACCTTCAGTTGCAAACATAATGTATGATCTTCGAAAGAAACTGATTAACTTCAAGATGGAGGATGATATGGAGACTAAATTGCAACTCATATCTCAAGGCTGAAAATTTTTGTAGATCAATTGGCAACAATAGGTTCAACATTAAGTGAAGAGGAAATGTGTGTCATGTTGTTGAATAGCCTGCCAGAGTCTTATGAGAACTTAAATATTGTGTTGAGTGTTGTTTCAAAGCAAATGTCAATGGAGAGTCTCATAAGTATTATTCTTCAAGAGGAAATTAGAAGAAAATATCAAAATCTTAATATAACACTATTGTGAGAAACCAAGTCACTTTGCAAGAAATTGCAAACAGAAGATGCTAGACATTAAAGCTGGCAAATTGAAGCAAGAAGCTCATCTTACATTTCGCTTTAGTCAACGTTGGTTAGTATGAGAGTAAGTTAGTTATGGATATCACCAAGTTAGTAAGTAGGTAAGTAAATGTATATTTGTGAAATGTGATCAAGAATTATCCTGGGTGATAGATTCTTGATCAAGTGTAAGTGTTAAGAATATAGGTTTAGGGTGTATTAGGTTTAGGTCTGATAGGGCACTTTAAGTTGTTTTAAGGTCACAGAAACGCCACTTTTACGTAAGCCTAATTTCTACTTCAACTGTGACGTCGTTTGCAGCCTATCGTTCACAGATGTAGAGGCGCCTACGTCTCATCTCAGGAAAAGGGCCTTCCCTTGCGTAACGCCAATGTGCAAAGGTGGACCGTAATTTTTTTTTTTTGGACGGGGGCTATTATAAGGAAGTACTGCCGCACATGCAAACGTAGTTTATTTATTTATTTATTTCATTCTATTTTATTTTTTGCATTTATAGTGCAATTTTTTTTACAATTTTGTTGTTTGGTGGAATGTGCATGTGGACAGCCAATGACAGGCTGCCACATAGCACATCCACAATTTCACCATAATGTGCATGTGCTATGTGGTAGCCTGTCATTCGCTGTCCACATGCACATTCCACCGGAAAGCTCATCTGCTATGTGTTAACATTTGATATTATGAAAAAAATGATCACCTAAAATTCTAGAGACTGGTTGTAAAATTCACATGAACATTGTGTGGAAGTGCCTCCTAAATACAAAAGAAACCTGAGCACTTGGCATTACCTTGTTTCAAATCAATGGATTCCCCTATTTCTTTTTTAAGGAATCACCAAGAAAAAGAAAAGTAGGCATTTTGAACTACAAGAGAGCACACTTTTAGGGCTACACGCTTTTGTCAATCCCTGAGTATAGGTCCAATTTGTTATCACAACAAGAATTTCTAGCGAAGGAGCAGCAAAGAAGAAGAAGTACAAGAAAGAAAAAAGGGTGCAGACACGTTGCTGTTCAGTTCTTCTACGCTTCTGCTGCCAACGCAAGTTTTTGAGGTTTTTCTATGCTTAAGGAACGTGGAGATTGAAGCTGCTCCAGCCGTCATCAAGGGCACAAACGCCTCCCAAAAAAGGTGGTTTTGTACCAGCATGAAGCCTATCCTCTTGGTAACAAAGTGAAAGTTACAGAGACTAAGTAGCTGCTTACAAGCTTTGATCCTCCCTTGCATTAGAGAAGGCAGCTGAAGCATTGTGTGCTGGAAACCCCTTAGTTTTTGACCATACAGTCTTGATCAAAGTTCAAATAACAAAGGCAGCGTGCTGTCAGAAGCAATTTGCTGAGATTATAGGGCCCTTACCTGCGCTTTTCTGATAGCAACTGTGTAAGGTCCGAAATCGCTGAGATACGCAAATTGAAGAGTGACAAGTAGGAAAAGTTGCGATCCAAACTTTTTCTCTTTTTGGAAGTTATGCTACTGGATTGTAGGCAGGTTTCCAAACACCTATCCATCGATCTAACCAGCTAATTTAGCAGTCAGCCCCTCCTGTATATTCAGCCACAACTTGATCCTTCTCAGCCCACGATGAATTTCGCTATGTCAGGATGAAGCAAACCTCAAGAATCTGATTTCCTCGCATAACAATGCATAGCCTTTCCAACAACCTCTACAAAACCCAGAACTTGCCAACTCCTGAAATTGCTTGTTCTTGCTTTGCCTATTGTTGCTTCATAGCTCAGGTCTTCATTTTTGTGTACCTCATTCAAAAAGCTTGTTCTTGCTTTGCCCTCAGCCTTCTCACTGTGCACTCTGTATAGCTTTTTCTCCTCCTAACTTCACAAGCATCGTTTGTGCATTGGCTCTTTACGAAAGCTTGTCCTTGCTTTGCATTCTGTTTACTACCTTCGCATAGCTTCTGCTCCGCAGCTTTTTTCAGATAGCATGTCCGTGCTTTGACTACCTGTCCACGGTGCGATTATTCTCCCCGGGTACATTGTTTCACTATCAATATGGTTCCTCAAAAATTTTTCCCTTCTCTGCAACTCATAATTTTCAATGCTCATGCTCGACGTGGAAAAAGAGACTTTATTCACCTTTGGACCATCCTCCTTGTGCTTTCCCTTCATGCGCACGTTGGGAGGCTCACTGTGATGTTGTGGATTCCCTGCTTGTTTTTTCCGGTCAAGTGGCACCATATTGTCCACCCCATCTTCGCAACCACGTCTCTTCCTCTCTTTCAGTTTCTCAGGCTTTTTCGTCTTTTTCTCCTCGTCGCCGTGTTCCAAGTGCAGGTTGTGGTCGCCTTTATGTGAAAGGTGCCGGTCCTTCTCGCCATCAAAATGCTTGCTCTAGTTTTCGTCAACAACTTGCCTTAACCAATGTAGACCTTGCACCTCACCCTGCTCCCACTTTGCCACCTGACTTGGCTTGGAACTGGATTTGGACCTGGATTCGATCTCTTGATATTTCAACCGCCCTCCACTTAGGTTTGCCTAGTCCTCGACTTTATGCACACATACCCTTTGCCTTGCGGTTGGATGTCTAGAGAGTTTTGTCCTTACCTTTGTCTCGTTTGGCTTCCAACCCTTTTGATATCGCAGTGTGGCATGAATTTTTGCTATTTCCTCTCTGGTGTTTGCCTTTGCCTCCTCGGGGTGGTGATGTTGGTCACCGGAAATCTCGCAACATGATTTGTCATTTTATGTCAGGAAATTGGGAGAACTTGCAAGAGGAGCATTTCCTTCGAAGCGCGCTTGTTGCTCAGCGAGATTGTATCTCAAATGGTGTTTCTGTACCACCTGTTCAACGTCGGTTGCGTCGATGTGTTTTACTTGGGCAAGTGGGTGAGTATTCTCGTGCAGCTCGTGCTCTAGCTCCAACAATTTCTTCTTCTACCACCATTCAGGCCTTGGAGCCTCTTCAGCCACCGACAAATGATAGTCTTCTCTCTTTTGTTGAGGATTTTGAACCTGATTTTAATCTCCAACTCTCGTAATTCCACTTTCTTATTGCTTTTTTGCGCAGTCCTCATCTGTCAACTAGGGATCCTTTTGGCATGGTTTTCAAGCATCTTCGCAACTGTTTCTCCCTCGATGATTCTGCTAGTGGGTTTGGTTTGCTCTTTCAAGTTTGCTCTTCAGTAGCATGTGGGCATATTCTTTTTTCTATTGCTCGCATTCTTGGTGCTGCTCACTTGATAGCCTTGGATAAGCCTGGCGGTGGTGTATGTCCGATTGCAGTTGGAGAAGTTTCATACAGATTGGTTTCTCGGGCCTTTGGTTTTCAGCTTCATGACAACTTTCATGACCACCTTTGTTCTCATCAATTTGATTGTGCTACTCCTAGCGGTTGCGAGACGGTCATACATGCTTTGCGTGCTACTTTGGATCTTCATCCAGATTGGGTTCTCTCAAGTGGATGTTTCAAATGCCTTCAATCCCATTTCTTGAGGGGCCATTTTCCAAGAACTTCGTGCAGCTCACGGTCCACTTGCTCATTCCATTTGTGCGGCCTTTCTATTCCATGGATGTGCCTTTATATTTTATGTTAAAACTGTCAAAATCCTACCTTCTATCTATGATGTTATGAGTATAACTTGATCCCACACGTGTGGATCCTATTCCCACGTGTGGATGTTAGGCCTAGATCCATTCAATTTGGTTAGATAGAAAAAATCTTGATTTACATATGTGTGAACTAGTGACAAGCTAGTCAAGTTGAAAATTCCCATATGGCAATCTATTACTAGTTGATCAAGCATACATACCCATGTGAATAATGGTGATTTTCCACATGTGAGAGGCTGTTCCCATGTGTGTACATATATGAAAAATATCAGTAGATGATCATAGGAGTTGATTATGTAAGTTCCTAGAAGTTAGGAAAATTTCTTCAAATCAAGGAGAATCAAGGTCAGGCAATGGCATCAATCTGGGAATCAAATAGGTGGGTACTTATCTAGCATTGATTGGTGGATCTGAAAGTTTTTCCATCCAAGACCAACTTCCTACCATTGACAAGCTCCATAGTGTGCTTGTAGCTAAGGAGAGTAGGATGCAACATCTCAAGGCAAGGATGGGATCTTTGTCCTTGCAAGGTGGAGATGAGAAGGCCAACTTGTCATTCAAAGGCAAGAAGAAGAGTAATCCATCCAAAAAGAACCAAGGCAAGGAGGTCGAGGACAAGAATGGAGCTTTAAGTTCCAAAGACTCAGGATCAAGCAGGACAAGTCAAAACTCAAATGTTTCTTTTGTGGCAAAAAGGGACATTTTGCTTTTGAGTGCTTCAAGAAGAAGAATGCTCAAGAGAAGGACAAGCAAGGCAACTTAGTGCTTGAGGACGAGGAGGATCAATGCAACTCATCATTGATGGCATCTACAATACCAACTTCAAGCAAGGACAACTCCAAGGATATATGGTGGATTGATAGTGGGGCTAGCTCCCACATATCTCATCAAAAGGAATATTTTCTACTTTACTCTCATATAATGACGCTACAAAGTTCATATTCATTACAAGTGACCACAAAAGGTTAGTCCATCCTAACTACAAAGCTATGGAGTCCATGATTTCCAAGGAGCTAGCACTCGGGCTTCCCAAATCCGTATCCAAGTGTGGTAAAGCTTGTAGTCTATCCAAGATACATAAGCAACCATTTAAGAGATCTATGAATAGATCTTCCTCTCCTCTTGGTCTCATACACTCAAGTGTACACTCATTTTCACATGTATCTAATCTTCTATGTATGTAACCTTCGTACCATCGAAAAAAAAAATCAAAACTCATTGAATTTTTAAGGACAAAGGGCCCCTAAAGGTGAAAGCAGCTACTAAAGCTAAGCAGCTTATAGAAGGATGGATGGGGCCAAAGGAGGGGGGAATGGTTGCATTTGAGGATATCAAAGGAAAAAAAAATGCCAATGCTAGGATGGGCATTAGAGGGAAGAAAATGATGAAAAACCATGGATTTATTCTTTAAGGAGGGGATCGGGAATGTCAAGACCACCATTAGCCATGGTGGCTATACAAACTGCCAAGGGTAGAAAGGGGTGTTTTCTGGCACAGAGGAAATGACATAGCAATTTGGCGATAGTACCGAAACAAAGATAGAGGAGAAAAAGACTGGATAACAATAAGAATGTGGCACACAACCAACACTCTAGACGCAAAGGACATAAACGGGGGGGGGGGGGGGGGCAGGGTGTCAGTTTAAGAATGAAAGAATCAATGAACTAGTTATAATATTGAAGGGAAGACATATGCAAACCGAAAGGAACTCCAAGTAGGCGCGTGATCGTGCCATGAGGGACAACTCGAATGACCAAGGAGGAGGTTGTGAAGCAACAACATGCAATTGGACTTTTCTTTGTTCAAAATAGAGGAGGAACAATAGCATAATTTTGTAAAAATATGGAGCAGGTGATGAAAATGGGACTCATAAAGGAGCGACAAGGGAAACATCATCAACAAAGAGTGGACAAGGGGCAATAAAGAGAGAAGAGTTCCAGAAAGTGGCTCAATAGTGATTGCAAAAAGCAAGGGAAAAAGCGAACAACCTTGTCGAATGCCACAAGCAGGAGAGAAGAGGGCATAGAGACTACCATTAAATAGCAGTTTAGAAGAGAGAGATCGGTAGAGGGTGTAGATGAGTGTGCAAAAGGAGACTCGGGATGGCCAAGGCAAGGCATCAGCAAAAGATATAGTCCCAACTGATATAGTCAAAAGCATTGTCCAGGTCAAGACGAAAGATAATAGAGGGAGTGGAATAGGACATGAGAGAGTCAACCATGGCCCAAACATTCAGAATAGAATCCATGATGTTGCGGCATTTAACAAAACCACATTGCTCACCATAAAGGACAAAACCAAGCAAGGGAAATAAGCACAAGGCCATCATTTTAGCTATGATTTTAAGTAAGTGTCAAGCATAGTCAAGGGGTGGAAATTTGCCAATGTGAGAGGGAGAGGTTTTTTGGAAATGAGCTTGACCAAGCATGCAAGGTGCTTCAAAAAGAGGCATGGAGGACAAGCTCAAGAATGTCAGGGCCTAGTTGAGGCTAAAACTTGTCCATTATACTTGTCACTCTTGCATTACAAATGTACACCTTGACGCTCTTCCATCGTTGAATCGTCCATTCATTCTTAGCCTTGCCATAATTATATGACCGTTTTATCAAAGGCAATGGTTATTGGGCACTTAGTGGATCTCACCACATGAGACTGTACATTTAGGGTTAATAAGTGTAAGGGCACTGACATCTGCGTGTATAAGCCCACCAACATAGTGGGCGTTAGTAGATGAGTGTAAATTGTAGTCTAGGAATAAGTGACTTGGGCATTATATTAGAATTAAAAAATGTAGAGGCCCAAAGTCAAGTTTAGCCAAGGTTCTAAGATGTTCAAACATGAGAACATCCTTGCACCTCACTTTTTCAATTATGCCAATGGTCATTTAAAAATAAGCATAAAAGATTGACAATACTTCACAACTAGAACTTTCTTTTATGACCCACATTTTTTTATTTTTTGTATGATATTTCAAAGACTTTCTAGAGGCTATAGACTCAAAATTCATATTTCGCCGCTATCAAAAATGTTCTTGACCACAGATTATGTAATTTCAAGGAAAATGTCATTTTTTTTTGTTTTTCTTGCTATAATGTCCCCGAGTGCAAAGCTCAACAATAGCATACTATAGACAACATTTCCATTTATATCCATATGCGGATCAAGGCCTCATAACAACCTCAAATGCCAAGGTAAACTAACTTGAAGTACAAGGGCCTTGAGAAGGCTAATGAACATATACACCCCAAAGGTACCCTTTCTATGTTTGTTAATTTTAGTGAACTAAAAAAATGATGAATGTTCTCTCATCATTTAGTTTTATATCTCAGTCAAACAAAAACATCCAAGTACATTTTGCTTTGAAAAAGTGGTCTACGCTCTCAAAAATCCAACCATACTAGGGAATACGTAGCGGTTGAGAGGGGCCGCTACCAGAAAATGGTGATGCCTCTACTTGCCAAGCCATGGGAGACGAGGGAGGTACAGGCATGATATTTTTGGAAGAATTGTTTTCCTCCCAACTGCTATGGGACATAATAGACTAAACACCAACGATATTTGGAAATGCAACATACTATCACATGGCGACCTTCCTATTCTTCAATCAAGTACCTCTACATTAGCGTATAAACCAAAGCCCATGCAACATTGCATAAACCAGAAGATAGGTCATAGTTGCACATAATCAGCAAAATCTCACAAACTACTTAATGTTGCTAGTGATTGCAAGTAGAATAGAAAACTGAACATCTTCGATTTCAATTTTCCAGATACAGCACTGGTGCTGAAAAGGGCTGCACATTGCTAAATTTGCAAGTGTTGCAGCCCAACTGCATTTTTGCAAATAATGCTCTAATTTCTTGCAGGAGTAAAATCAAGCTAATATCATTCCACAAGGTCTCAGACTAGGTGTGAAAATGGCATATGGTTGGGAGCTGATAAAATCGAAAAGGATATGGCAGGATGTTATAATGGGTCCACAATTTGGCCAAGTTAATAAGTGCCTTCTAAGTGGGAAGGAAGCACTTTTTCATGGCTATGCTGTACATTCTGTTGTCACAATGCTGTTTCCTTTTTCTTTCATGGACCACTCCTGCTAGCTCCATGTCGGATCAGCAAACCAATACCCAGGTACACGTCACTAGTAGGATCCAGGCAAGTTGCATCCTTTCTTTAAGGCCCACTAACTGTTTCCAAGACTTTGGGTACTATGAGAATCTAGCCAGGAGATAATGTCTTTCAAAACCTTGTGTATAATTTCATCCGATTCACCCTCAAGAATGCAATGCCAAGCATCTTCATAGAGATGAAGAGTTTTATCTGAGCTGCTAGATTGCTCATATAGTGCTTTGCTGACGGATGGATCTGTCACTCGATCGGCAGCACCATGGAGTATAAGCAAAGGTAGTGACACCTGCAAATGCAACAGTTAAACTGGGTGAAAATCTAAAAAACAATTGGAGAAAAAGAAGAACCCTATATCAGACTTTTTTTTGCAGAGAATCTTTTAAAGTGCATAAAAAATTACCTTGTGCAAACTGGCTTCTATATCATCTGTAGCTCGAAGAAGCTCCAGAGCTGTTTTAAGGCGAGGCCTCCCCCCATAACCTGTTACATTGTAAATGACCTGGAAGAATAAAGAACCGCATCGTGTAAGACACTAAGTAAACAACTTTGAAATTAAGGAACTGCAGGAACACAATCAATGAACATCAACTTAACAGGTTGCTAAAAAGTGGAATATGAAATTTCTCCACGTTTGAATACAATTACTAAAGAAAATAACATCCACTTACTTCAATACAAATATTATAGGAAAGAACATGTAAGCTAGCCAAGGGACAAATGACTAAAGTGGTTGGATTCCAGGTACTTTGATACAATGAAGCATGAATCTCTGCATTTTTATAGAGATTTCTTTTGAAAAAATAGAAAATTTACTATCTTGATGAGAGGATCAATAATAAATCATTATAGCAATCTTCAATTAAAAGATTCGTTTTTTTTTTTTTTCAAATTTCCAGCACTAAAATAGTTTATCTTCAAACAAGTGGTTACGCTTTACATCTTGTCTCCATTTAACATTGGCAAGCTCAGTTGCCAAGTGTTGCTTTTTCCCTTAATAGTTTTAACTTTGCTTCTTGTGAGTTATGAGTTTGTTGTGTATAACTCCATGGCCAAACAGTACTGAAGTATGTTTGTTTCAACCATCTTTGATAGTTTTGAACATTGAGAAGACATTGTAAGTTGATATTGCTAGCAAACTTCCCTGTAGATCTGGGAACAAGAAGTAGCTTAAGATAATAACTCAAATCAACATTCTTGAGCTATTTATCTGCAGTGAAAGTTGCACACCTGCACACCCATAGAACAGTTGCAGCCTCTCAAAATCTTCACTATCATCATCACACAATATTGTCAACTGCTTACCTGCTTTCTTTTTTCAGGATCACGAAATGCATGTGCTGCAACGTCTCTGTCTGGAACCAACTTCCCGGTAGGGAAAAGGGGGGCTAGCATCTTCAGAATTTGTACCAGCAGCCAGGGTGGATACATGTCTTCTGCAATCTGATGCGAAATGAGTTTTAGGATCAAAGATAATTATTCCAAGTTATAGATGACAACTAGGTCCAAGCCATGGAAGAATGCTCTACTGGAAAAGTTGTGCTTTTATGTATGCACTTCCATCAACAAAACACAAGCCAGAAACTCTGCTATTTTTATACCTTACACATAGGAGCAACAAGAACTGCACCATCCCAGAGGCTAGGCCGCTTCAAGTGGGCCTTCAAAGCTACCGCACCCCCCATTGATTCACCAAAAAGAAAACAGGGAAGCCCCTTGAGTTCAGGTTGCTCTGTACAAATCCAAGGGGGAGCTCAATCATTTTACTACTCAATTAGCTTTTAATACTACATGAAGGGAAATGACGATTTAAAACTAATTTTAGCAAGAGCTTAGGCAAGAACAACTAAAACATATTACGCTAAATGGTAAGCTGGATTATCAGCCAAGGTTCACAAGAAGAAATTGTCAACAGAAGGTTTAAAAAAACCAATGTACAAGGAGTTCAGGGTATAGGCAGAAGATTCTAAACATGGATAGAGCATAACATACTAATGTAGGTTGGATTGAAACAAGTCCACGAGCTTACCTCTAACAGATGCATAGTGCTCAATCACATCATCCACCATGATGTCAAAATTGTGGATATAACCATGTAAGCCAGAGGAAAGGCCAAAACCCTCGTAATCCATACCAAACACTGCATATTGAGCAGCAACAAGTTTGCGTGCAATACCTGTCAACAACATCACTTTTAAGATGCTATTGGATAACAAAGCCAACAAGATACGTGCATAGTTCATAGGTCATTTGACACTGCAATTCGACTTCTTTCTAAAGTTTGAAATTGAGCTAGTATAAAATCATGTGACAATACCCTTAGAAAACAAAAACTCCTTAAAATCTCTATTCAAATCAATGAGAAGACTTATGATCCTTAAACCTACAATTATAATTTGAAGCATATGTCTGTTCTTGCCTTCAAAGTAGAATGTCACCGTGTCTCCATATCCATGGCAGAAGAATATAACTGCCTTTGGCTTTCCGGTCTCAGGAAGCCAGCTTTTGGTGAAAAGCTCCACGCCTCTAGAATTAACGATATAGGTCTGAACAATGAAAGTCATTAAAATAAGGAAAATTAAAAAAATAAAATGTTTGTCAATATTATCAGATGCATTGGTATACGTGCGTCCATTGGTATACATGCGTCCACTTGTGCTTGCGAGAGAGAGAGAGAGAGAGAGAGAGAGAGAGAGAGAGAGAGAGAGAGAGAGAGAGAAAGAGTATTGAATACCTCACTGGACTTCACTCCAGCATCGTTTTCCTGAACAAACAATGCACATACAACAAGACATTAAGAATGAGAATATTTTGTATGAATAGAATAGCAGACATTTATGAGAACATGACTATAATCAAAACAACCACTTCAGGTTTAAAAAATAAATATAACCTGATTTTGCTTCATGACAGTCACTGCACAACAGAATTTAATTCAGTTTCGTTCCAAAAAAAATGTTCCACGAAACCCAAATAAAAGGGCTCTTAGAGAGATACAGAATAAACCACAAACTCAAAAAATTTCAATGCTATATGACCGAGAGCTATCCTGTTGATTCAGCACCTTCGTTAGCAAGAATTTCCTGAGGAAAAGCAAAGGCTTTCAAAGCAGGTTTCAAGCTGAATAAGGAGAGTTGCCGAAAGCCCTTTATTAGGTATGGTTGCCAAAAGAGACATATAAAAGGCTGTCTCCATCTATTACGACATTGGTGATAGAAGCCACAGGAATCTAAATGCCAGACAGCAAACTTACAGAGCGCATCTATCGAATGAAAGTGAATTTGTTACGGAGTCTAAATTTCAGATACAAGAAGCATACAGAGCATGGCTCTGCTAACAAACTGGCCTTCAACTAATCAAAAGAAGCAAAAGACTCCAAACTTAAAAAATGGAAATGACACCACCAACGATTTTCTGTCCATAGTTTTCCCATAAAACATGAGGAGAGAGAGAGAGAGAGAGAGAGAGAGACACACACACACACACACACACTCTTTGAGACGTTCCATCTTCCAAAATCTTCTGAAATACCCATACTTTCTGAATGTAAAAGCCGGGAAGCCATATTTCTAAGGAGCCAGAAATCTCCATAAAGAGCAACCCATCTGACCTGCTGATCTAATGGCTCAATTTCCACATTGAACGTCGGGATATAGAGTCCCCACGATCTGCGAAGACTCTCTACGGATGTGTTGCAAATTCTCCGCACAGCACTCATAGAAGGAAGACATATATCTATTGCTTTGATTTTCACTCAATCTGACGCCGTCTATTAGCAAATTAAACGAAAAACCAACAGCAGGAACTCAAAGGGTGAAGCGGTTAAAGCTTTCAAACGAATTCTTACGTAGAAAAGAGTATGATTCAATCTCAAACGTAGTTTCTGGAAGGCCGCAAAAACTCCTCTTCTGGCTGGCTCCCAGTCCAAGCTCTCATAGATCTGGATATTTCCATTGGCGATCACAGAGCTCTTCTTTTCCGATGCAATTTTGGGGATGGTTGTCTGCAGCTGAAACAGAACCGTCAACATAGCGCAGAGCAATAGTACCGTAGCTCCCGTTGTCGTTGCAGCAGACGTCCATGAGATGGCTGCTGCCCATTCCAACCAATTTTCTAACAAAGCCTCCATAAAGAACACTCGAAAATCTGACGCTTTCTAAAACCCTCGACCGAAAGGGAAATTTGACGCCTAACGCCTTCCTGGATCAGCTAGCTTTGCTAAACCAACTATGACAACAAACAGTGGCAGCCAAATCTCAGATCAAAACTGACCTCCAACCAGAAAGATAATCTCAACCCCCTTTGGGAAGAGCTACCTTAGCAATAAACACCGATTTAGCAAATGTGTGAAGAAAGTTCTTAATCCGATGGCAGCAGAGGATACAAAGGATATAGAACCAGGCAAAGAAGATACAAAGGATATACCAAGGGGCAAGAACTTGCAATTGTTGTGAAAAGTTTCGATAAAGCACATATGTGAGAAAAAGAGGGGAGGAAGCTAATGGTCGCATTAATATAAAAGGGACGTTGCAAAGCGTCTGCGAAAAGACTGACTCCACTAATCTGCCACTACAAACTGCGTGCTTTATATCCAAAAGGAAGTCCCAAAGTGCGCACCAATAAACTATAATATCCAAAACGACTAAACAAGCCTTAAAGTAGAAAAAATTAGAAGTCCAAGCGAAGCTACCAGAGCATTGTAAAAAGAAAGAAAAAAGACGATTGTTATTGTGGATGGATGTAGAAACTAGAAACCCGGAAAGAAAGAGGTGGAGTCTTGGAGCCTATAAGCGACTTGGGTCTTGGAGAGCTAGAGATAGGAAGTTGGAAGCCTTCAAAGGTGCAGTAGAGGACGGCGATGGTCCTGAAGAGAAATTGCGCAGAAGCAAACCCCCGAGAAAACAGAGAAGTGGTCAGGACGCACGAGAAAGAGAAAAAAAAGTTTCGAATTCTCGAGAGCGACATAGAGAGAGGACCGAGAGAGAGAGAGAGACAGACAGAGGGGGGGAGAGAAATGTGTGGCTATAAATGGTGGCCGCGCGGGGCCTGGTAGTCGACACGTGTCCTTTTTCAGGGGCCCTCCTTCGCTGCCACTTGGCAAAACAGACGCCTCGTCTTTCGGTCCACGCGAAGTTTCAGATTAGTCCACGTGACTGAATTGCTAACCCTTCAAGTTTCAAGTTTCCACAACACTTTATTGCCCTTCATCTTTCACTCAGAAGACTTCACACTTCCAGAAGGAGGTGGAGCATTCCTGAAACCAGCACAGATTCTTAGACAAAAAAAGAAAGCCCCCCCCCCCCCCCTAGAGATATGTAATCATAAGATATTAATGAACTACACCTATATATTTATGAATTGACACCTGTATATTATGAATGGTGGGCCTATTATCCTCATTTCCATGAGTATGAGGATAAACTTCAAAGGCTTTATCCTCAAAGGCCCCAAGGCCCCAAAGGTCCACCACTCTATAGAAGTAGCTTTCAACATTCACATAAGTTAGGTGCTTAAGCAATAGCAAGGATTGGGACAGACTGTGTTTTGAAGGGCAGGTACATAATTTCATGGTGAAAAGTGTTAAACAAAAGAGAATTTTATTATCAAGGATTTCACTAGATTTGAAAGGGCGCTTTAAGGATTTCTTAAATTATCAGACTTTCCACGAGAAATGCTGAAATAAAAATGCATTTACATGAAGGAAAAATCGGCTGTGAGGGGTTGGGAAGGCTTCAAAACGCAAGCCTGATTCGAAATCTTGGATGACTCAATGCATTTTGTGCTCTTTCTCTATAAGTGCATTAACTACTGAAAACACTAGGAGAAAAAAACGTCATTATAGATTGTTGTGATGGCGATGGCGATGGAGGTTGAGGCTCTGGATGCTTTGTCAGCAGACGATGGCCGCCCCTATGCGTCGGAGGACGATGTAGATCGCGGCTGGCCCTCCCTCTCCTCCCCTGCGTTGCTGCATGCCTGCCTTGCTAAGTCCTCTACCAGGTGTGGAGACGGCCTCCTACCCGCTCCCTTGGCCCTTCGCTCTTCGCTTCTTCCTTCTTCCCTCCTTCTTCTCCTTCTCTTTATGCTACCCCCCTTGGTGCTTCCTCGTCCTTCCCTGTGCCTGCTTGCGCTCCTCCTTTGTTTGCGCTTTCTGCTCTCTTGCAATCTTTGCTGCCTTCTCTGTCTGATGCTCCTCAACCGTTTCCCCCCCCCCCCCCCTCACTGCAGCTTTTTCCACCGCTCTCATCCTCTTCTACGGTGGACCCTGATCCTCAGCTGTCATCCTCTCCTTTGCTTCCTTTGCCTTCAGCTGCCCTGCTGCCAGCTTTGTCGGCTGCTGGCCTTCTCTCTGCTGCTCAGGATGGAGCCCCCACTCATTTTTCTGGCGCTGTCTTGCAAAGCCTTGGTTCCTCCACGTCAGGCCTCTCCTCGTATCAAGCTAGTTTGTCGGCGAGCTGCGCTCATGGAGCGTCGTATTCAGCCTCCTCAGGCAACTCGGCAGTTGCCTCAAGCACGTCCTATTCCTCAACTATCGCCTTCAATGCTAACAGGGAAGAGTGGCAGTCGCCGTGGGTGCCCTCCTATGTGCAAGCATGTACAGGAGGCATACCGTCAACTGCTTTACCATGCCTCTCAATTTTCGGACAAGCATCAACTGATGGTGTCGCTCCTCTCCAAGCTGGTGCAGTTGGTCGATTTGCTTGGAGACATGCTGCCTCTCTTGGATCAGATGATTTAAAGGCTTGCTCCTTTCAACTTGATTCTTTTCAATTCACCAGCTACCTTTCTTATCTTGTTGATCACTCTGTGGTAGCTTACTTCATGGGAAGACCTCCCTTTGTTGAGGATGTTAAGAAGTTCGGGGAACAACAGTGGGGAAAACTCAATGTTCGGGTACATGGATCTCAGGCTCTAGGCAAGGGTTTCTACCTCTTCCGACTTAGCAATGCTCAGGAGTTGTTGTTGTGCTTGCTAATGGTCCTTATTTTTTCCGTGGCAATCCGGTGTATGTTACCCGGTATACGGATTCCTTCTCTATCGAAGATACTTCGCAGCTGGACGTTCCTGTGTGGGTTGAGCTCCCTTTCTTCTCTCCAAAGCTAGTGCCTGCACTGCCTACGGTGTTGGAAAGCTTGGGCAAAGTCCTTTTGATTCAGCCTGCTCGGCTCCATAACCCTTCACCTCATGTGCAAGCATGTGTGCTCTGGAAGCTGGCTGATCCTGTGGTTGAGCAGCTACAATTTCACTGTATGGTCTGTGTGTACCACCAGCAGGTCTATTTCAAAGGCCTCCCTGACTCCTGTTATCGCTGTCGCCGGCTCGGCCATGCTGTGGCTTCTTGCCCTCTTCCTGCCAGGCGTGCTCCCCATCGTGCTGGCCCTCCATCGACTGTGAATTCTGCTCCTTTGCTCGCTACTCCACTCCCCGTCTCGTTTGGTGCCCCATCTTTGGTTCCTCCTTCCTCTCGCTCAGTTTCTACGCATGCCCCACTCGTTCCCTCTCTGCTCCATGTGTCAGGCACACTTGCTCCTCTCTTGCCTCTTTCACACTCTCATGTGCCAGAAACCTCTCCCATGGAAGAATGCCCCTTCCTGGTGGCTCCCCTAATCGCTGCCTCGGGTCCTTCTTCTCTGCCTGATTCTTCAGCTCTCGCTTCACCTCCCTTGATGCCCTCTCCTGCTGTGCCTCTGCAGCTACCTACACTTTGGGCAGATTATGGAGAAGAAATTGGCCTTTCCCCTTTACCTACGGTCAGTCCTGTGGCTGATTTTTCTGAAGGGCAGCTGGGTTTTCCTGTGTGTTCCTCTCAGCCTTCGCTTCTCTCTCGCAGTGCTTCCCGGCTGTTGTTGCAAGATCTCCCTAATGGCAACTCGGGCTCTGCGATCAGAATCAAGAGGCCTTCTTCGGATGATCCTCGCCTCATAGCTCTTAAGCGCAACCTACGTTCCAAATCCAAGGCTAGTGCTACAAGCAAGTCTATTCTTCTTGTAGCGGCTAAGGCAGTGGTGCCCTCTTCTTCTTCTGCTCCTCCTTCTACATGAACATCTACTCTTGGAATGTGCGGGGCCTAAATGCTCCTGTCAGGCGTACCTGCTTGGCACAAGTTCTATTTACTTATCCTCGGCACAACACAATTGTTGCTCTGCAAGAAACAAAGTTGCGAGGCTTCACCCAGCACTGTCTTATCCGCAAATTTGATGCTGCCTTTCATTACGTTGCTTCGCCGGCTCAGGGCACTCGTGGTGGGGTGTTAACTTTGGTTTCTCGTGATTGGCAAGTGCTCTCTAGCCAGGTTGACCCTGCTGGTAAGTGGGTTCTCCTCCAGTTGTCTAAGTTGGGCTTTTCTTTCTCTCTGCTTAACCTCTATGCCCCTTCTAGCACCATTGACCGCATTGCCTTCTGGTCTTCCCTTCCTCTTATTTCTGATCCTCATTTGATTGTTACTGGTGACTTCAATATGTACATTCGCCCTGGTGATGGCCCCCATACTATTTCTTTTGTTGAGTTCACCTCCTGGACGTCTTTTCAGTTTGATTATCATTTGCTTGATGTTCAAGACCTACTGCAGGACTTTCTGCACCACACCTAACGAACGCTCGGCTTGGCCCCTCTTTCCGTTCTGCCCATCTTGATCGTTTTTATGTCTCTTCTTCTGGCTCTTGGCTTCGTCTCTTACGGTCTGAAATGCACCATTTTACGGTTCTCTTTGATCACAGTCCTGTTTTTCTCAAGTGCTCTTTTCATCAGGTCCCTGTTACTCCTTTCATCTCTCCTTATGTTATGAATGCTTCTCTTCTTTCCTCTCCCACTGTTGCTCCCGGTCTCTCTGCTGCTCTCACTTCCTCCTCTTCTTTTCAAGATAGGTTGGATGCTGGAGTTGCTTATCTACGACACTCTAGTCATGACCGTCATCGTTCCTTATCTCGTGCCAAGTCCCTAGCCCTTTCTCTTCTTGCACACATCTCTACTACTCGAGCCCTCTCTGGTAATCCCCTCTCCTTTGTCTCTCTGAAACTTCTTTGTCAATCCGTCCTGCGTCGTATTAATTCACATGTTTCAATAGGCCTTATGTGTTGTGCCAAGCTCAATTGGCTTCTTTCTGGTGACCTTCCCTCTTCCTTATTTTTTTGGGTCCTCCGTCAGTGGCCTGAAGCCTCTTTTGTTTATTCTCTACTATCCCCCTCTGATCCTCTTATTGACTCTTCGGCCATGATTCAAGCCTTCATTTCTCTTCTCTCTTCCTTTTCCTCTGCTCCACCTTCTCCCTCGAGCCTGGCCTCCTATTGCACCATGAGTACCACCCTTTCTGCGGCAAGTTCTTCCTTGTTGAGTGTTCCCTTCACCCTCTCTGAGCTCCACTCTGCTCTCCTTTCTCTTCCTTTGGGCAAAACTCCTGGTCCGAATGGTATTATTCCGGAATTTTTTGTTCGCTTCTGGTCTGATTTGGGCCTTGGCCTCCTTGACCTTGTCTTGCATGCCTCCTCTTCGAGATCGTTGCCTGCCTCAGTGACTGCGGGCCTGATCAAGCTTATTCCTAAGAAACCTCATCCCCTTTCTTTGTCTGACTTTCAGCCCCTGACTATGCTTAACACTTCTTACAAAATCATTGCCAAGGCTCTTGCCTTGCGCTTGTCCCCCTTGCTCCTGTCCGTTCTCTCTCCGGAACAGTTTGGTTTTGTTAAGGGCCGTAATATTATGGACTCTATCCTTAACATCTGGACTATGACTAACTCCCTTTCCTCCTCCTCTACTCCCTCTATCATTCTTCGTCTCGACTTGGACAAGGCTTTTGACCGCATTGGTTGGGAGTATCTTTTCTACTGTTGTCGTGCCCTCTGTATTCCTTCCCCCTTTCTTGCTCTCATTCGGGCTCTTTATCTTTCCTCTTCTTCTGTGCTCCATTTTAACGATTGCATGTCTGCTCCCTTTTCTCTTTGCTCGGGGACTCGTCAAGGCTGTCCGCTCTCCCCTTTGCTTTTTGCCAATGGCACTGAGGCCTTTTCTCGTGCCCTTCGGGAGGCTACCCTTTCTCGCTCTATAGCTCATGTCCATTCTCCCATCGGCCCTCTCTCTCACTAGCTCTTTGCTGACGATGTTACCTTTTTTTCTCTTCTTTCAGAGCCTCATGTTCGACACCTCCTCTCCCTTTTCTCTGTTTTCTATCATTTCTCTTCCTCTGTCCTCAATAAGGGGAAGTCTGAGCTTCATGTCATTGCTCCCTTTCCTCCTCCCTGGGTTTTTTCTTTGGGTATTGCTGTTATTCCCCATGGTACTATCACCTGACTATTGGGCGTTCCTTTTGGCTTGAATCTATACTCTGCTCAACGTTCCTCCTGGTTCCTAGCCTCTTTTACTCGTAAACTTTTACCTTGGGACCCCTGCTATATGTCCTTTGCCTCCCGGGTCATTGTTGCCCGCCACATCCCTGCTGCCTACCCGGTTTTTTTTTCCTCTATCTTTCCTAGTACTAAATCTCTCCTCCTTCCTCTGGGCTAACAAACGACCTCTTCTCCCTTGGTCTATTTGTACGTCCCCTATCTCTAAGGGTGGTCTTGGCATTCATGATCCCTTGCTTAAGAATGAGTCTCTTGTCTTCCGTCGCTTGTCTACCCTTCCCTCCCCATCTCAACCTTGGCATTTTCTTCTTCTTTATTTTCTGTCTAGGGCTGCTGCGGTTCCTCCCCTTCTTCGCCCTTCTCCTTCTTTCTGCCAGCTCCTTGCTTTTGGGGGGTCTTTTTCAACTTCGTGGTCCCTTTATTCTAAAGAACCTCAGCCTGGCCCTTTTGGATCACTTATCTCTCTTTCATCGCACTTCTCCTTCTGTTCTTCATACGGCTGATCCGATTTGGACCTCCGCCCTCTTTCCCTCTGCTGCTGCTCCTCTTTTTGCGGCTCACCCTCGCCTTTCTCTTTCTTTGGCTCAGAAGTGTCTTCTTTCTTTTGGTCAACTGCTTCATGTTCCTCCCTGCCAGCTTCTTTTGGGCTCTTCCCTTACTCCTGGGGAACGCTCTTTTTTAGCTTCTACCTCCTTCTCTGCTCTTAGTTTTTGTCTTAGCCCTGCTCCGTCCCCTTCCCTTGCTGATTGGGCCCCCTCTCTTGAGTCCTCCCTTTTCAGTTATTCTATGGTCCATTTTCGCCGCTACCCTTCTCTTTTCCCCGACTATTTTAACTCTCTCTGGTCCCTTGTCGATCCCTCTTCTATCTAGCATGCCCGCTTTCGGCCCCTCCGTTCTATTCCGGTCGGCAAACTTCGCTATTTGGCCTACCACATTCTTTCCATGTCCCTCCCTCTCCGTGCCAAGTGGCATTTTCTCACTGACCGTCTTTGCCCGGTTTGCCAACTGGAGGATGAAACTGCTGAGCACTTGTTTTTTCACTGCTGCCGCTCCTTGTAGACGGAGTTCACTCACTTGCTTGGTCAATGGAGAGTTCCACGTATGCTCACTCTGCGCGCTGCCTTGCTTGGTGATTCCCTGATTCAGGACTGTGCTGCACTTACTATTTGGCATGTTTGCAGGCTCTTTGTTCTATGGCAGATTTGGACTTCTCGAAATCATATGGTTTTTGATGGTGCGGCTCCTCCTACGGCGGCTCTCTGCTTTCGACAGGCTTCACATTTTCTAGCCATTACCTAGTCGTTAACCTTATATTTTGAGTATGAATGGGCAGCCTCCCTGCGTGGTGTGCTTGTAGTCCATTTGGTCCTTCTGTTTGTATGGTCCCCCTACTTGGGGTCTGACTTTTGCGACCTTGGGCTGCTGACTTTATTTTGTACTTGTACATTTGTGAAAATTATACTAGTATCTTTACGTTATCTCAAAAAAAAAAAAACACTAGGATTGATGTAGAGGCACATATTTGGTAGGATTTGAGTGATTTATTTATTTGACATTTAAAATGTACTAATGAGGTCCAATAGAATTTAGCACATATAGTTTTTAAAAAGTGGATTATTATGGCTTATAAAAAAGCATAAAGTTGGAAAAGGACGCTTTGAACTAGATAATGGGTATTTGGAGACACATCATGGAATCGATGACAAGTTCAGTCATCAAACTGCAATAGCAACGACATGAGAGTACAAGTCATTATGTCACATGTTCTTTAGCGTCATGAGTGTCACACAATTGCACAACATACACAACGTTGTTAAGAGGAAATTTTTTTGGTTTTATCCATGAGTGCTTCATTTTCTTTGGATTCCATTCATGAGAGTGCTATATTTTAAGGCTGAAAATCAAAGCCACTTAGTTTGGTAAGACAAAATGACGTCTCATTATTTATGTATTCGGAAATGGTCTCTTTAGTGACCTTGCACTTGCAAATCAACTATTAGATTATGGCGAGGTTGTTAGGCTGAGCCAAAATGGAACCACCGTTGAATTGAGTGTAAAGGTCGCTATAAAGATCTTTCCCAAGTGTATTGGGTGATAAGAAAAACTTCTTTTCATGGCTAAATCTCACTTATGCATCTTAATGAGTCATAATATGTCTTTCAAACTTTTTTGAAACCGTATAGTGAGCACAATGTTCATGTGAATTTTTTCTTCATGGACTTATAGCATGCAAAAAACATAGATGAGGTCACTATCAAATTCCATAATATGCAAAAAATAAAAACAAGGTGAGGTCACTTTCAAAGTTAATAATGTAAGGTTTCAAGGTCTTATGGGTCACGAACACCACCGAATGTATAGCCTCAACACAATTTTTCTTGAGGAAGGGCCATCTTTGCAAGATTTAATCGTGTTCATGAACATGAAATAATCTTCCAAGCAAATCCTTTACATGCTAGGTTATGGGGAATTCCCCAAACTGAATATGCATCTTGGTTTGTAAGAGGGAGCTAACAAATTTTGGATGCCAAGCTAACAAAGTGAGCCAACCCTTGACTCAATATGAAGAGTCCAATAATGTAAAGGTTTGAGCTAATTAATAAAAAGCCCCTTTGTGACGCTCTCTTTCAAACTCCAATGCAACAACAACAACAACTCAAGATCTAGGCTTTTCTTAAAAAAGATGGTGAAATCGGGAGAGAGCAGCAATAGTCGCAATAGTCAATTGCACTTCTTGATCATGAAGTGCAATAGTCGCATTGCACTTCATGATCGAGATGGAGAACATAATAATAAGGTTGATTAATCTTTGCTATTGCTATAGTATGTGTAACACCCTAATAAACAAATGCATGGCTAATTTTTTCTGATGAGAAAGACATGATTAATGCAATTTATAGAGTTTCCTAACCCTATTCATACACACAATTCAAAAAAGGTTTGTTGCATGCAATCATGTTCCATCTGCCTCATGGTTAGGGCTTTTAAAATCACATCCAAGAGTAGTATCTCTGTCGAACCACAAACTCCCCATTATTGTCTACATTAGGATTGAACAACTCTACTTCTTCTTATCTATGTTGTAGAGCTACATATCTTTGACAACATATTTTACACCAATATAGAGTCTTTAATTATAGTATTTGATTATTTATTTGGAGATATTGAATAGTCAAGCTCCACTAGCAAAAAAGGTGTTTGCTCATCCGTTTTTGTTTTGAATATTTAACATTTTGGTTTATTGAACATAAATGTATACTATATTATATAACTGTTTGTTTTATATTCACACATTTGTATGAACACGATCATAAATGTCTTAATAAATCCTCCCATGTTGAGAAATTCTACGTTACATATGATATCTTTTAGCAACAACGATATGGCTAATATTATTATAAAAACTCTTTGCTACTAGAACCTTTGAAAAGCCTTTTCAAGATTCTATTTCGAAGATGAAGGAACCATCATGCCCTAACATAAATCTATTGATTGAGTATACTACAAGAGTAAACCTCTAGTGGTGCATGTCTAATTGGAAGTCATTCCCAAGAAAGTATGTAACCTAACACTTGAAAAAGGTTGCAAGTTGCTTTCACTTTTTGCCATTGCAATATTTGAAGATCATGCATTACTTACATGGCCATTCTTTTATAGATAGTTGCTTGCATGTAAGTGCATCTAGAGTCTTAGAGTCAACTAAATTTAACCCTTTCTATTTACAGGATTCATTCTTAGGCAAGAAAGCTTAAACAAGAGAAAAATAACAGAAATCAGAATTAACTGAGCAGCTAGCAGCTGAGGAAACGCCATTTGTCATCACACTTACAAATTGGTATAATTGCAGAAGGAATGATGCTTCCCACCATCAACCTGATGATATGCCAAATGTGGAAGTGGGTTTCTCAATTGGGTTTGGAAGATAGACAGCGTTTATCCTTTTGATGTATGCAATCTCAGGGAAAAATGGTAATTCACACTGCTGCCCACATCCTGAAACAGATCCCTCTATGCAGTTTTCGGCAGATTCTGCTCAATTCTTGAAAGATTGATGTAAAACAGGAGCAAATAGACGTGTGCTGGGGATTGCAAGACTGCAGTTGTCTCAAAGAAGAATTCACATTGTGCAAAGTCTGCAATGATGAGATAAAGAAGGCAAATGGAATCACAGAATGTTGCTCCTTTTAGTTTAAGTCCATCTCCTACAGCAACCACACCTTTCCGCCACTCTCATGAGACGAATTCCCATAGCATTTTCGAAGTTATTCTCATTTTTATCGTTATCATGATTCTGTTGACTGCTTTGGGGTCTTACATCAGGCTTCGGTTTTATCGCAGGACACCGAGACAACAACATCTTCAGCAGCAAAGAGCAGCCGATGGGGTTGATGGACCATTTCATGGGCTGGGGAAAGAAATAGTAGACCAATTTCCATTGTTGACATTTTCAAGCAGCGAGAAGTGGAAAATGACAGGGATGCAATCCGTGGATTGTTCAGTTTGCTTGACAGAATTCCAGGCGGATGAAAAAATCCGTCTTCTGCCTAAGTGCGGACATGGATTTCACTCAGATTGCATTCACATGTGGCTTCTCTCGCACTCTACTTGTCCAATCTGCCGGATCAGCCTCGCCTCAGATCTTCAGATCGTCTGCCTTACATCACCTCTTGCAGAAACACAATTACCAGTGCAGACCGGTGGTGAATCAGGACATGTCCAGGTTGAGGTTGGGAAAGTCACGGAATCCGCAACGCATTCAAAGATTCCTACAGTTATCCTGACAACCCAGTTAGATTATTAGGATCTGAAAGCCACTCATGCCTTCCAGATGTTCCTAGAAATTAGTCCACAGATGATTCATTTCAGAATATGCAGGAGCAGGCATGCTTGAACCCCAGATATGAGAATAACTTTGATGAAAAGAACACAGACCCAGAGCTGCTATTTGATCTTTCCACCAACAATGCTTGTCAACAGAAGTTTCCTCCTATTGTTATGGAATCTGAGGCAAGATCAGATGCTGATGATGTAGAACAGGCAAATGGATTATCTGAGAGATGGCAAGGACAAGCCAAATCAGGTGGCTATGTGTGATACGTATGCTTTCACTATCTCCGCTCACAGGGATGCAATAAACTGAACAGGAGGCATCATTCATTGCCCAAGAAGACGGACCCTCATCTACTTTCCAAAGTACCACATGTGGTAGAGATCACCCAACATGAGGAACTTTCTTCGTGTACCTTGCAAAATTTTGTACACCTTTGTTTAGAAAAATAGCCAGATTTCACTAGCAGGGTAGATGATTATCCTTTTTCCCTATAAATGTATACATACATACACATATACATGGTATGGATTTCCTCCTTGGAATGATGAGCTTGACATTCTATGCAACCTTCTTGCTCTTAATACTTCATTGTATCATATTTGCAAGGGAGCATTTAGGGTGCAAACATATGTACAATTGTACTTGAATAGCACTCTTGTGCTCAAAAACCTTTTGTACTTAAAAACATTATCATGCTCTAAAATCAGATTAACCTTGAATTTCATGCACTTTGGAGGATGATAGAAGTTCTTTTGAAGTCCTAGCATATTTCAACACCATCTTCCCAAGCAATATACCCGTGTTGGGTCTTCCACTTGATTCCTACTTTCAATATTTTTTTCTTGTGATGATTATTGTCCGCTCCCCCAACTCGTTCGTATTCACAAATGGACTTGGTACACAGGAGAAATATATGTACAAACTCATAAGGAGTTAATCGTGGGTGGGATCCCAGTCAATGTCTTGTAGATAAGATATACTACAACTAAATTAAGTCCAAAAACTTAGAGGTGGGAGGCTCCCAAGTATGTATAAAAGTTTTGCTACTCTTGCTTCAATAGTAGTTCAACTACAGATCGATATCATAAACTTCTTGGAACAAGATTTCAAGCTGTGTTGCAATGTCACCATTGAATTCATCAAGGAAAACAAGAGGGCGGAGTGTAGTAGCAATCTCTGAAAAGCTCTTGTCAAGGCCAAAAAAAGTAGCATGGTTTTTTGGATTTTACCATTGATGCTATGGAAGAAAGAATCATGCTCCTAATCATTTCCAATGAGAAAATGCAATTTTAAAAATATTTAACTATATTGGTGAGCTCTACGGATAGATCAACTTCGTGACTTACCCATTCAGTCTCTTGGGCCCTATCTTGAAATATATTATTGAGCTAGTTGTCTTTGAAAGCAAATGACTCCAAATTCTAGGATGGACATAGCATAGAACTCTATTTGGTATGCAGAGAATGTGAGGCAATGAATCTAAAAAAACATCAACAAGAAATGAAACTAATGAGAAATAAGTGTCTAAATAAATCGAACGATAGTTTTTAAGCTAGGTTTTAGTTTATAAAATATCATACATGTTATCATCTCATGATGTGGATATGAAACATCATACATGTTATCATCTCTTGATGTGGATACCAAGTGGGGTACACCATAAACTATGTGTTACTATTCTAATTAACTGATCTCCATAAGGTGACTGCACAAATTCAAGTAATGAATGCTTTGTTACCGCCCATCTAGAGATTCACTATTGACTCACTCCCATGCATCAAAACTATTGACTGGCCTAGTCAAGCCTCCTACAATAACCGGTGTCCAATACCACCAGCCATTGCACTTTTTGAATATGGGCCCAAAAGGAGCTATTAGCCTTAGGAACAAAGCGGTTCCCTCTTTAGGGCCTCCAAAGTAATTAATAAGGATAATAGGCCAATAGGGGGCCCAATGTACATTGACATAATACTTAACAAGGGCTAACTATCCCTCAAGCTAGTTATGTTTAGTTAAGTTAGAGCTTTGTTTATAAGTAGGCAAGTGACATCAATCTTTGGATCATTTGGCTCATTTGCAAATGAGAGAGCTTAGCTCCTTCTTTGTGAATGTGAGGCATGGGAATAAAGCTCACTAGGTCTCTTTTCATGGAAAGGGAAAAACCATTGGCTATATCTAAAGTGTAAAATGTCAATTTTGTGATTGATCTTGATTCCACACGTGTGAAGGACAATAGGCTGTTGTTGTTGTATAGATGGGGACAATACCTTATTGTTGTTTCATGCTTATGAACAGATTTTAGTGATTTATGCAATTCTAGCATGCTAAAATTGATGATTTCTATCTTGTAGCTAAATCTAGATGTGCATCCAAATTTGGTCAAGATCTTAGAGATCCATTAAGTATGTTTTGGATCTGATTTTTTCACATGGTATCAGATCGGGTTGCCGACCAAAGTTAGTGTTTATGCCAAATCTAGAGGTGGATTTGAGGGCACCACGAATTCTATGTGGATTTGGAGGTGTTTTCAGCTCAAATCTTGCATTTTCAAGTATAGAAAGTGGATCTTTGTGATCCAAGAATCAGTTTAGGTCAAATCACTTGGAGATGGATGATTTTTAGAACCACTTACTGGAATGTGGAGACAAAAATTGCTCATGATTGTGGATGCTATAATTCTTCTAGATGATATGTCAAGATTCTAGCTTTTGCATATAGATTTTGCTTGATTCAATATTTTGCATTTTTGGAAGAACCCTAAATTTAATAGGATCTCTTGATTTTACATTTTTGGACAATCTTAGGTGTTGGAAAAAGTTCATCATATTGTGTTTAGATCTATTGTCATCAAGAAATCAACATTCTATGTGCTAGGATCTGCTAGAAGAGAGAAAAAGAAAGGCTAGATTGTTTCCAAATCTTTGTGATTTCTTCTTGCGTTTCATTTGTTGCTTTTCAAGAGAGTGGTAAGTGCATTGGACCAGGTTCAAAAAGAGGATAAGATCATTGCAACATGGCAACCTCAAGTGGCTTCATGTTGGAAGGCAATGATAGGCTTACCTCAACAAATTATTCTACTTGGAAGGTGAGGATGGAATCTTTGTTAGAGATGAATGATTTGATAGATATTGTTGTAGGTGTGGAGGAGAGACCTTTGGCACCTCAAGAGCAATTGAGGTATGACAAGAGGGCAAAGAAAGCTTTACATGTGATCAAGATGAATGTGACTAATGAACTTCTCAAGGAAGTTGATAAGTGCACAACATTAAGTGAGGCTTGGGAATCTTTGAGGAATATTTATGAGTCCAAGTCTATATCTAGGGTCCTAAACCTAAGGATCAAATTTTTCAAAGTTTTCAAAAGGAGGGTGATGGTGCTCATGCTTCTGTTTTGAGAGTTAAAGCTTTGAGTGATGAACTAGCATGCATTAGTGAAAGCACTAAGGATGTGGAGCTTGTTCAAGTTGTTCTTAATGGCTTATTGGATGATCATGCTAATTTGGTGCAAAGTTTTGCTATTCAAAAGACATTGCCAAGTATGGAGGATTTACAATAAATCTTGGTGAATGGGGAGTTTAGGCTTCTATCAAGAAAATAGTCTACTTCTACATCTCAAGTTGGAGAGGAGGAAGCTATGTTCTCAAAAGGCAAGTTCAAGGGCAAAGGCAAAAGCAAATGGTCAAAAGGGCAAGATCGAGGTGAGACTTCTACTTTTTTTGGCAAGAAGAAAGATAGGTCCAAGATCAAATGTGGGGAGTCAAAGCACATTTTGCTAGTGATTGCTTCAAGTAGAAGAGAGATCAAGGTGAGAAGCAAACTAATCTAACTCTTGATGAAGATGGTGTTGATGAAAAAAATTCCAATGATGCTTTTGTTATGTCATCTTGCTTGCTAGATAATCATGGTGATATTGAGAAAAACCCCTTTTGAAGTATTGTTTGCTATAAGGCCAAGTGTCAAGTTTTTCAAAACTTTTGGATGCATTTGCTATATCAACATCACTCTCGATGATAGGACAAAGGAGGATCCATCTTCAGGGAAAGGTATATTTATTGGTTTAGTGAGCTGAGAAAGGCTTACAAAGTTTATATTCCTTCAACTAAGAAAGTGGTCATTGGAAGAAATGTCATTTTTTATGAGGGCGACTTTCCAAAAGTTTCTTCAAGTGGTGGTGTGCATGTTGGATCTAACATTCTTGATGATGAAATTGTTGATGATACTTTGGATGTTGATGTTGAAGAGCCTACGTCAAATCAAAAGCCAAGGAGGACATCAAGGCAAAGACAACAACCTTTGAGGCTCACTTATGATGAAAAAAGATAAGCAAGTTGTTGGTGGTACAAACTATGCTTTCCTAACCTCTTTTGATGAACCTACATGTGTAGATGAAGCAAGACAAAAAGAGGAGTGGATCCAAACAATGGATCTTCAGTATCAAGCTCTTTATATGAAGAATGACACATGGAGATTGGTGGAACTTATCAAGAGAAGTATGCCAATTCTGTTCTAAAAAGATTTCTGCTAAATCTTGTGATACACCAATGGAGTCAAATGTAAAGTCCACTATAGAAGAAATTACTCTTTATAGAAAGTAGTTAGCTCACTCATATATCTAACCATCACAAGACCTGATCTTAGCTATTGTGTTGGTAGATTAAGTCAATTTATGTGAAGAAATTGAGAGTTTCTATCTTTTAAAGCCTTAGCATTTTGTTTAGTTTTTTTTTCCTTTGATGTTTTCAGTTTTCTGACTGTTGCATTTTGAACTATGTTTTGCACAGTCTGTTTTTTTTTTTAATTGTTTCGTCGCACAGTTCGCATTTTTGGGTCATGAGAAAAATTCATCCCTAGGTCTAAAACACTTCAAAAATAACTATGGCAACTTTTCCCGACATTGTCGCATTTTTCGCATTTATGCGAAAAAGGCGACACTTGCAAAATTCTTAGAAACGTTTTTAGGCCTATTGTTGGCTTTTTCGCCTTTCGAGAAAAGTGTCGCCAAATGCCTTCCGGATAAAAGCGAACGTGCCCTTGAAAAGCGACACTGCCCTCAAAATAGCGAAAGTGTCTTTTGGCAAAAGGCGAAGGTCTGCAGCGTGAAGGCATTGTGCAACGGGCAGAAGGCAGCTAATGCACGAACATCAAGAGAAGGTCAAACGACACGAAACTATTCGCGACACAAAACTCTTTGCGCTCCAAAGGACCAGGAAGATCAAACAAGTACCATGAAGTGCAGCTTCCTGATATGATATGATGACATCAGCAGAATAGCGTTAGGACGTGCCTAATCCACCGCTCTTGTAATCTGAGATTAGTTATAAATTGTTTGTTTAATCTATCTAATAGGATTATTACTCTGAATATATGTATTGCTAGATGCATCAAGAAGAAGACAGTCACGGACACAGAGTAGACAAAAATGTAGAAGTCTGAGATAGCTCCAGAGTGAGTTTACAAATTAGCAGTAGCTAGTTATATTATTCGTGAGAGTGAACATTTCTCTCGTGCCAGCGCGCTGATCAGAGAAACCGACATCACTCAAGAAAGATATTGTAGAATCAGTTATGTTAATAGAAGCGATTTTTCTCAATGCTCTGTTCTATTATGTGTATGATCTGTAATATTGGAATGCATGCTAGCAATACATAAATTTTCGCTGTTGTTTTACTCAACATTATCTATTGTTTACAAGTTCAATTTTTACAACAGATCGTCAGAAGCGATCTGGGGCTTGTTGGAAGAGAATTAGACCACAGTCAGAAGTAGTAGCTACTCTTGCCAAGTCGGCTCTATCCGGCCTTCATCGCGTTTTGTTTCGTTTTATTTTGTTTCATCTCAAGCTTTTTCTTCCTCCCATCAGTGTTATCAGAGTTCGATTCGTTTCGTTTCGTTTCGCTTTGTTTCGTTTCACTTCGATTCGTTTCAGCGTCTGATTTCGCATCAGTGTTATCAGAGCCACGACTTTGAGAATCAGAATCTTCCAGATATATAATCTTGGGAGATGGTTCCAGACACGAAGTCAGCGAAACTGGAGCATTGTGGTTAAGCACCAAAGGAAGAGACAGAAGGCTCGATGACACTCTATACGTGCCCACTCTTCAGAAGGATCTACTATCTGTTGCTAAGATGGTAGATGCAGGACTAACAGTCACCTTTGAAGGCGATACCTACGAAGTGGTTGAAGCCGCAACCACTCAGCTTGTCACCACAAGAAAGCGAAAGGGAAACATGTATCACCTCAGGATCCGAGTACCTTCAGAGGAAACTCACCAGATCAACGAATCGATGGATATTATATGGCGCAGGAGGCTGTATCACATGAATATAGTTGCTCTATACAACGCTAGCCGGAGCAGAGCATTCACTGGTGTCAATATCAAAGATGCAGCATGCATGAAATACTGTAATGACTATAACAAAGGCAAGATGTCACGTATACCATTCACCAAGGACCCTTTCAGAACGAAAGAACTCTTGGAACTGGTACGTTGACATTTGTGGACCGTTTGATGTGGTCCCCCTGGGAGGTTTAAAGTACTACATCACATTTATTGACAACTTCAGCAAGTTTGCAGTCGTGTACTTTATCCACAACAAGTTAGAGGCCCTGGACAAATTCACAAAGTCTGTGAATTAGGTTGAGAAATGGATTGACAAGAAGGTGAAGCAGTTGAGAATGGACAGAGGAGGAGAATAATTCTCTAAATGCTTTGTAGAGTTTTGCACCAGCAAAGGCATACTTCACTTGAAGACTGCAGCCTACACACCACAGCACAATGGTGTGGCAGAGAGGAGAAATCGGACTCTCATGGAAGCTGCGAGATCCATGATGGCCTATTCAAAGGCATCAAGAAATTTTAGACTGAAGCAATAGCTACAGCCAACTATCTGCAGAACATGACAGGTAGATCTAGTGTTGCACATACCATGCCACATGAGGTTTGGTGGGGCAACAAACCAAGTCTAACACATGTGCGCATTTTTGGATGCGTCGCATACGCCCACATTCCAGATCAAAAAAGAAAGAAGCTGGATGAGAAGATGGAGCAGGGATTCCTTGTAGGATATGATGTTCATTCATCATACTACAGGATCTACATGTTTGACAACAGACAGATCAAGATTGTCAGAGACGTCAGATTTGATGAGTCAAAGACAATGGCTGACGGAGATCTAGTCAGCTACAAAATCTTGACCAGAGGCTACTATGACCTGCCAACATCTACGGAGGGAGCGGACCCTGAGCATCCGAAACAAGATGCTCAAATTCCAAATGGACAGAGTGACTGTTCAGACGACGAGTAGCAAGGTGCACCCTATACCCAGAACACCTACTAGTCACCACAATTCAACAGTCAACAAAGGCAAAAAATTTGACAAAGGCAAGGCCATCGATCTGACTGCGGACTCTCCAAGGAGATCCACGAGAGAAAGAAGAGCCCCTGTCAGATTTGTACCTGGTAGTTCAGCCTCTATATCGAAGGAGTTTTGTGGATTCGGAGGAGAACCTCAAATATATGAGGAAGCTATCAACTGTCCAGATAAGGACAAGTGGATTAAAGCGATGGAAGATGAGATGAATTCCATGGAGAAGAACAATGTCTGAAATTTGGAGCCATTACCAGTAGACATGAAGACTGTAAAGTGCAAATGGATTTTCCTATACAAGTATGGACCTGATGGCAACGTATCAAAATACAAGGCCAGATTGGTGGCAAAAGGTTTCTCTCAGAAGTATGGTGTTGACTATACTGAAACCTTTTCTCCAATCGTAAAGCATTCGTCCTTACGCCTACTATTCTCATATGAGCCAAGGACGCCTAGATAAGCACGAATAAACCAACCCTAGAAAAGACCAAAAAGCGGAGAAAGCAACAAAGATGAACTACGCACAAATCTAGGCTATTCCACTATCCGATCCGAAGCTAAGACTGACAACCTTAGTGTGCCTAGATCCCCACTCCTATTTTGTTGCTTAGCCCTCTCCCTATTGGATCAAAGTGCGTTACTATGTTCAAAACTTTAATTTTTTGTGTCATCTAGAACTTAGATAAGTGAAATGACCATACTGAGGATTTCATTCAATTGGATTTGGTCATAGTGTTTTAACTAAGGCTAAGTTATTTCATGATTATAGATAATTCAAATGACTGAAGAGACCACAAATCTTGCTATACCTTCGTACATTCAAATTTGCCAACAATTGAGTTTTTCAATGACATTTTAAGTTCTAGAGTTGAGTTATTCCCAAATAGAGAATTGAAATAAACTTTTTCTGTTTCTGTTAAATGGGTACAATTTTGAAATCAATTACCTTTGTTGTTACATTTCTAATCCATTATGGTCATTAGGAATGGGCTGAACAAAAGCTTGGACCAAGATACTTGTTAAGTGTGAAATTAAAATCGTTTGATAATATAAGATAACCAATCAAAATGAATGAAT
Organism: Diphasiastrum complanatum; assembly: GCA_029204225.1. Taxonomy (NCBI): domain Eukaryota; kingdom Viridiplantae; phylum Streptophyta; class Lycopodiopsida; order Lycopodiales; family Lycopodiaceae; genus Diphasiastrum; species Diphasiastrum complanatum. Next base: position 38,308,623 of record CM055103.1, read on the forward strand.
ATTGGACTCTTTATCCATCCAAAGATCTTTTGTTGAGTATGATACAAGAACCAAAATCCAATTTGAGGGACTTCCCATTCATGTAATTTCATATTCTAAGTTGGTGACAATTTAAAGACATTGACGAAGTAACGTCAAGCCAGCTAATAGAAAAGAAAACTGTCCAATTTTTCTGGTGCGAGGCCATCACTGAAGGGTGTACCAATATGGTATATAACATTCCCTCCCCCATAAAAACTTCCTTCTATGGAAAAAAAACCAGGGAATCTTAGTCTCAAATCGTCTTCTCTCTCCTAAGTGTCATGATCATCTGACTTACCCTTCCAACGAATTAGATGTTTAGAAATCAAACGATTTCTCAGCTTATGGCGTCGAGTATCCATGATCCTTTCCGGTTCATGGGGTACAAAAGCAGTCAAATCCTCCAATAACACTAGATCATCTGAGGGATTCAAGTTATCTGTTCCACCAAGTCGTTCCTTTAAATGACTAACATGGAATACAGGATGGACCTTAGTTCCAACATGGAGGTATAGTTGATACACAGCCCTACCAATCTTGTTAAGAACTTTGAAAGGACCGCTAAAATGTGGAGATAACTGCGAACATTTTTCCGTTCAAAGAGTCTTAGAGTCTTTTGGGATTCTAAGATACACCCAATGACTGATCTCAAATTCTCAAGGAGAGCAGCTTCGGTTAGCATAGAATTGGGCTCTATCCTGAGCCAATCTAATGCTTTCTCTAGCCCCTGCAACATTTCTTGCATATCATGCAAGAAATCCGCTGCAGCTTGTACCTTGAAACCTTTGTGTCAACGTGTCGTAAATATAGAGCTTGAGGATCTAGCCCTCAGCCTAAGGAGGATGTAGTTCTTTTGGCCTCCTCTTGTTGAAATAATGAAATCACTCTTGAAAGGGTGAGATCCTCCTGGATCAAGATTGCTAGGACCCAATTTTCATAGGCCTCAAGTAGACTCGATAATAGAGTCATAACAACATCGGTATCTTCTATGATTGAGCCAGTTGCAGTCATCTGCTCCATAAGATTTTCAACATCTCCGGCCTAGTCTGAATCTGAATAGGTGACTAATGTGAGTGCAGCTTTTGTGTTTTCATTATAACACAAAGCATAGTGCTTCGTAGCTTGAATGTACTTCAATACTCTTTGAAGAGCCTTCCAATGTCGTAGGCTTGAATTGGACATGTATTGTGATAGTGTGCTTACCGTATATGCAAGATCAGGTCGTGTGTAGATCATAGAATATATTATTGATCCGATTATCGATTGATAAGAGTATATGCACATATCTTTCTATTTTGCTTCAATTCTGGGGCACATGTCTTTTGATAGTTTGGATCTTGGATCCATGGGTGAATCTATTGGCTTACAATCCTCCATGCCATATATGCAAAGTACATTGGTTAGATATACTTCTTGGCTTATAGTAATCCTTCTACTTGCACGATCTTTGGTGATCTCCATACCAAGTAGGTAATAAACTGGGCCTAAATCAGTCCTTTATAAATTCTTGTGAAAGTAAAGATTTTGTTTCAAGCAATAACTGATTTGAATTGTTGATCATTAAAGAATCATCGACATATATGGCCATTATGACATAGCTTGGGCATTTATACTCGAGATACACATTTGAATCTGCAGAACAAGAAGTGATTAATTCTTTCAAACTAGGCCCTAGGAGCTTGTTTGAAAACATAGAGAGCCTTCTGCAATTTACATACTTTATGATCTAGACCTTGAAGGACATGACCTTATGTTTGATAAATATAAACATCTTCTTGAATCTATCCATTAAGGAATGTTGTCTGAACGTCCATCTGATGAATGTCCAAATCTTCTACATCAACTATAGCCAACAAGGTTCAGATAGATTGATGTTTTACCATTGGACTGAAGGTGTCATTGTAATCTATACCGTATACTTACTCATATTCTTTAACTACCAAGCGAGCTTCCATTTGGATATTGATCCATCTGGCTTGCCCTTTAGTTTCAAGATCCATTTAGTGTCAATTAGCTTTGTACCTACGGGAGGATCAACAAGACTCCAGGTCTTGTTCTTCATCAATGAGTTGTACTCAACGTCCATGGTAGCTTTCCATTTGTGTGCATCTGACATTGATAGTGCTTCTACAACATAGACAGGTTCATCATGACTGATAAACACATGAGGGACAAAACGATCAGGTTGTTGTTGTTGTCGAGTAGATCTTCGAGCTGTAGGTTCCTGAGTGGATGACACTTCTAGGTGAATGACATGAATGTCTTCAAGTTGCTGTGAGCAATCGTAGGTCCAAGCCTATTGATGGTAAAAGACAAACTCTTGCATTTGCTACTTCTGCTTGAAATCATAGAACTTGTCTTCAAGGAAGACAACGTCATGGCTGACTGAGATTTGACCAGTTTCAACATCATGAATGCGACATGTTTCATGTGATGTTGAGTAACCAGTAGAAATATTCTTGTAGATGACAGAGACTAGATTCTTCCTCAAATCTGACGGTATTTGAGCATAGCACAGACATCCAAACACATGAAGGTGTTTCAGACTTGGTTTGTAACCATAGTAGGCTTCAAACGAAGTTTTAGAGTCAACTGCCTTTGCCACTTCTATTATCACAAGAGCCTAGACCCTGCCTATCTCTATGGAGAACTAGCGAGTAAAGAAAATGACAAAATAGAGGAAAAAACACAGTAGGCAAGTAATAACCTATCAAAAAGGAGAGAAAATAGCAGAAAAAATGCAAACTAAAAAATCACTCCTAAGACTGTTTAGCATTGTCTCCCCAGTAATGGCACCAAAAAAATGTTGGACCCTTTTCGTGCCTCCCTAATCAGATCTAGAGGGCAAAGAAGGGGTTTTGTCATGTAGTAATGGGCTTCGATCCAATAGGGAGAGGGCTAAGTGAAGAAATAGGAGTGGGGATCTAGGCACGCTAAGGTTGTTAGTCTTAGCTTCAGATCGGATCGTGGAATAGCCTAGATTTTTGCACGGTTCATCTTTGTTGCTTTCTCTCTTTTTGGTCTTTTCTAGGGTTGGTTTATTTGTGCTTATCTAGGTGTCCTTGGCTCTAGATCTTCTCCTCAAGAGACTTGTCTTCTCAAGGGAGGTGAACAATGAAAGAAAACCTACCTACGGATCCTATTGACCACTCCATGATTTTCTTAGAGAGAGAGAGAGAGAGAGAGAGAGAGAGAGAGAGAGAGAGAGAGAGAGAGAGAGAGAGAGAGAGAGAGAGAGAGAGAGAGAGAGAGAGAGAGTAAAATTGACGGAGTTTTATTAGGAAGAGTAGAAGGAGAGCAAATACAAGGGGTAATGGCTCCCTCTTATAGATTTGAGAGGTGAGCCCCCTTCACTCTAATTTGCTATTGAAGTTCCATCAGGATCACTATCTTGACCGTCAAGATGACTTTGTGTTTATTGAGGTCAAATTGTGTTTTCCAACTTAAGAACTTTTACAAAAGCTAAGTTTAAACTACTTTATTGAATAAATGTGCTCCATGGCACTTATTAGCCTAAGACCCAATGTTGGACTCACACGTGCAGGATGCCAACTAGTCGCTTGTTTCTAATACTTCCGACTATCTACTTTAGTTATGCAGTGTTTGGGCTTATATTCCATGTCGTAACCAGGATCGGACAACAGTCGCTTCTGCTTCAACCATCTTAGTCGCGTAGTCAGTCACCACCAGAATATAACTTCTTTTTGTATAGCGAGTGATAGGCTTAATTGACTCAACCAAGTCAATGCCCCACTTCTCAAATGGTGCTAGTGGAAGTATCGGTTTAAGCGGCCAACGCGTTGAAGGAGTTTGTTTCCCAACTCGTTGGTAAGGGTCATAGGTTTTTACAAGCGCTGCAACATCTTTATACATCGTTGGCCACCAGTATTTGGCGTCTAAGATCTTCTAGTTAAGAAAACAGTTTAAACACCCGACCGGATCAATCACCACAGCACAACATCAAGTGCAACAAGACAAGACAACAGAATTGCTCTCCACAAACTGTATATTCCACTAATTAGTAAGTACAAAGATAAAGTTGCTTAAAAGCACTCAAAGGGCTCATAAAAGAAAGACGGCCTAGTAATTCTAGAATTGAGCACATGTGGTGCCGTCGAAATAAGAAAGCACTGTATAAGTCGATCATTGCTATTTTAACTCTCTCCCTCAATGATCAACGTCTCTCTTTAGTTTAGAGTTTATTCTATGCATGGAACATACCTCCATGATAGTATTATAAGTAAAAGCTTTTTACATAACCAGATCTAAGCCAAGTTTGGCTCTAAAAGTCTCAAACTTTTTTTTATTTAAAGCTTTCGTAAATATATCAGCAACTTGTAACAACGTAGAACAGTGTACAATACTTATATCTTCAAATTGTAGCTTCTCACGCACAAAGTGATATTTTACCTCAATATGTTTTGTCCTTGCGTGAAAGACAAGATTCTTAGCCAATTGTATTTCACTTTGACTGTCACAGAAAATAATAGTAGGATTTACCTGCTTCATGCCAATCTCACATAACAACTTATATAGCCAGATAGCTTCATGGGTAGCAAAACTTAACGTTTTATATTCGGCGTCTGTAGAAGAAAGAGAAATAGTATCTTGTTTCTTGCTAGACCATGAAAAACAATCGCTACCAAAATTGAAGACATAACCTGTTGTTGACTTTCTATCATCTATACTTCCTGCCCAATCAGCGTCAACATAACCTTGCAACTTAGGTAAAATACTTTGTCTTTTGTAGATTAGGCCAAGGTTAGGTGTACCTTTCACATACCTCAAAATCCTTTTTGCAGCTTTCCAATGGTCCATAGTGGGTGATGACATGAATTGACTAATCAAACTTATAGCATAGCAGATATCAGGACGTGTAGTCGTAAGATATATCAAACTCCCAACTAGCTGATGAAATAGAGTAGCGTCAACATGTGCACTATCATCAATACAAGATAATTTCTTACCAGCTTCGCAAGGGGTGATGGAAGGTTTGCACTCTGTCATGTGAAATCTCTCTAATATCTCACCCACATACTTGTTTTGACATAACCTGATATCACTGCTAGTTTGCCATACTTCGACACCCAAGCAGTACTGCATAAGATCTAAATCTGTCATCTCAAACTGCTTGCATAATTTGGCTTTGATAGAACGAGTGAGGTTCTCATCATTGCCCGTGATAATGATATCATCCACGTAAAGTACAATCAAGGCAATGCTATCTTCGTTTATAAGAACATAAAGATTTGGATCTGAATTTGTTCTTACAAACCCATGAGAAAGAAAGTATTTGTCAATGCGTCCATACCATGTGCGTGGCGCTTGCTTAAGGCCATAAAGTGCTTTGTGTAGCTTACATACCTTCTGTTCCTGTCCTTTTGCCATAAAGCCCTGCGGTTGGACCAAGTAAACTTCTTCCTCTAAGTCACCATTCAAAAATGCGGACTTCACATCCATTTGATGGATCTTCCACCCAAAATGAGATGCTAGGGCAATGATAAGGCGTAGCGTAGTCCACTTAGCCACTGGAGCAAATGTCTCTTCATAGTCAATTCCTTTATTTTGTACATAACCCTTCACTACTAGGCGTGTCTTATGCTTTGCTATCGTGCCATCCGCATGAAACTTTGTTCTAAACACCCATTTGTTGTCAAGGGGTTTTTTTCCAAGTGGTAGATCAACCAACTCCCATGTATCATGCTTGTGGATGGATTCTATCTCCTCTTCCATTGCCCTTTGTCACTCTTTGTGATCTTTTGCCTCATCAAAGGTTGATGGCTCTTGACACTTCAAAATGTCACTCATTAGGGAATAGTTCACATGATAACGATCGGGAGACTTCCTTTCCCGCGTTGATCTTCTCACTTTTTCTTGTGTGCTGGATCTTGGTTGATTTAGCCTTGCATCCTTCATGATCTTTTCATACCATTTTGGTATCTTAGATTCAGGTGATACACTACGTGGAGAGTATGTATCCCAAGGAGTGTCCAAGTAATGTCTCTTACTTCCAACCGGTTTCTCCTTTATTGCTCCTATTGGCACGTACCTTCCCCTAGGCTCTTGAATAGGTGGTGTCCTTTCATACTCGCCCTCTCGACTCTCATCTTCACGTGCATCATCTTGTGGAGCGTCTTCTTCATCTTCTTCTTCCAAAATTGTGGGAAGTCTTTTGATGCTTTCACCACTTGCATGGTCTTCATCTTCATACCTATGCGTCTCATCAAAGATCACATCTTTGCTAGTGTGAATCTTGTTCATTACAGGATCAAAACACCCGTATGCCTTCGTCCTCTCATCATAACCAACGAAGATACACTTGATTGCCTTGGCATCAAGTTTCTTTTGTTCTTCCTTTGGCACATGTACATAGGCCTTACAACCAATGACATGAAACTTGTCGGTTTTTGGCTTTATTCCTATAAATGCTTCTTCGGGAGTCACATTTGGAACCGCAATTATAGGGCTCCTGTTTTGCAAAAACATTGCCCCACTGCATGCTTCCGACGAAAGTGAATCGGTCAAGCCCATTTGCTTCATCGTGGAGCGTACACTCTCCATAATAGTCCTATTTTTTCTTTCAGCTACACCATTATTATGCGGTGTGTATGACTGTGTGAATTGTCTTTTGATGCCGTGTTTCTTTCAAAAGTCCTCAAAATCATCAGATTTGTATTCGCCCCCTCTATCAGATCTTAGCACTTTAATGTGTGCATCAAGTTGGTTCTCTGCCAAGTCTTGAGCTCCTTGAAGCAAGCAAAAGCGTCAGATTTCTTCTTCAAGAAATAAATTCATGTCCTCCTAGAGTAATCATCTATGAAAGTCATAAAATAATATGCTTTCAAACCAACGACATGGTCTTCATTGGGCCACACAGGTCGCTGTGAATAAGTTCTAGCGGTTTCATAGCTCTTGCAACTCCACCTTTCTTGAATGTCTCCATGTGATGCTTTCCCATGATGCATCCTTCACATATTGCATGATGATCATCCTGCAATGCCGGTAACCCTATTACCATCTTCAGCTTCACCATCAAACTCAAGCTCCCATAGTTCAAATGACCAAGTCTTTTGTGCCACAACTCAGATTGAGATGCTGTTGAGCTAGCCAAACCATATTCTCCTGGTTTTGCAGCATCCAATTTATAAAGGCCATAGTTACTATCTCTATAACCTTTCGCCACCACTTTATGGTTGTGGTTCATATCCCTCATAAGGCATCCATCTTTGACAAATTCAACCTTAAGATGTTGATTTGCCATTACTCCAACAAAAAGCAAACTCTTTTTGAGTCCAGGAACATTAAGCACATTAGGGATATTCTTGATTTTACCATCAGGAAACTGCACAGGTACATTGCCCACACCCTGTATTTGGCATTCCTCCCCATTGGCTTGAGTGACCTTATTTTCCATCATGGATTGGTGAGAATTTCTCAAACCAATCACGTTTCCCGGTCATATGCCTTGTGGCGCCTGAATCTATGAACCATCTGGCACCATCATCAACATGGGATGCCAATGCCGATGAAAAGACACTTGTCTCGTCATCTTCTCCATCATCTTCGACAATGTTGCCTTGTTGAGTCACTTTTTCCGCCTTTATGTCCGTTTTTTTTTGTAACACTCGCGTGCCCAATGACCCAGTTTGTGGCAATAGTAGCATTTGTCTTTCTTCTTTTTCCCTTTCGATGATGACTCTCCCTTGTCATCATCATCCTTAGATTTCTTGGGAATCCTTTTCGATCCTTTCTGCTTGCCTTTAGCAAGCAAGGCTTGATCCTCCTGTGGGGTTTGCCTTGACTTCACCACTTCGCGACGCTGCTCTTCTTGCAACATGATTCCGTGGAAGTCTTCAAAAGTAGGCAATCTCTCCCTCGAAGCAATGCCGCTCACAAACATTTGTAGCCCTTCCGAGACACCGCTCGTTGTGGTATGTACCAATTCAACGTCCCTAATTGGTTCTCCAATTGCCACAAGTTGATCTCTCAACTCCTTTATCCTGGAGAAGAAAGATCCCACTGATTCACTTTCTTCCATCCTTACTGCGTTCAATCTTGACTTCAAGAACATGACCCGAGCTAGATTGCAAGTTTGAAATTGCATTCTAAGAGCTTCCCAAGCTCCCCTAGCCGTCGTGGCATCACTTATATGAGTGATCACATGGTCTTTCACTGAAAGATTGATCAAGGACAATGCTATCTGCGCCTTTTTATCAAAGGCCCTCATGTCACTTGGAGTGGTATTTGGCCGGACTTCAATACCTGCCACAATCTTCCATAACTCTTTCTCCATCAAAATGCTCTTCATTTTAAATTTCCAGATGTTGTAGTTAGAAGCCCCATCAAGTTTGCTTGCATCGCCCAAAATTGCCTCATTGATGTTTGCCATTTCCAAACTGCTTAAAACTCCACCCATAGGCTATAAAGTGTATGCCGAAGCCAACCGTGATGTCAGAAATAAAAAATAATGACTTGCAATTTTTGGCTTACCAGGCCACCCGCCGCTCTTTCGCCAAATTGAAAGCCAAACTGGCGTCGCTTTCCGAAATGCTTCTCGTCACCAACTCCCAGCTACCTGCCCAGTGGAATGGTGAAATAACTTCTGGTGCAATCCTAACACTTTCTCCGTGGCAATCACTCTGTTTTGGCGTACCGTACTTGCAGGTACAGTCAGGGTGCCCTTCGTTTGGAGGCTATCATCTTTCGTTTGGCCAAAATAGGCTAAAGGAGGTGAAAATAAGGGCAATTTGAGTTCTTTTTTAACTATTTCTTTAGTTTGAAGAAACTTCACCTTTCACAAAACTTGGGACCCAACAATTTTTTCAGTTTGGAAATTTCTCATGAAAAGAAGGCCTATTTTGCCTTTCACTTCTTCAGGACCCCTTCAAAGCCCATCTAAGGGTGATTCTTCATCCTGTGGCCCATGTTTCTCCCTAAGAACTTCATCTTGGCCATTGATCTAATTGAGGCTCATCTGATGGTTCAAAATGACATATGGGCATTAAAGCCCACTCCTCCATGCGCTAGACATCTCCAGCTACTACAGCCATTCTCGGATTTCCTGCGCGCGAGTTCTGCGCCTTCCTCCTCCTCTTCTTTCAGCGATGGCATCCCCAAGCCTTTGCATTCAAGCTATGAAAGTTGTGTGTGCTTCACTCCAGCTCACTGGCTGATCCACGGCCGCCCACGGCCTCTCCACACATCCAAAACAATAGCAGGGCGCCCACTCCTGGCTTTTCACAACCTCAAAAATGGATTTGTATTGAGAGAGAAATGGTTTTTCCCTTCTTGAAACCCTAGATGTCAAAGAAAAAGATATTTTTGGGCTTTATCTGAACTTCTTGAGAATTTAACTGAGCAGCTACCTATCCCTTTGAGGTCGCCCTACAACAAGCAATATTATGCTCCAAACCGCTCTTCAAACGGTGTTCGATTGGATTCGAACCAATCACAAACGCCAAGCAATCCTTCAGAAGAATTTCTAGCTTCAATCTTTGCTTGCCTTCTGATTCAGCCGACAAACCCCTGCCTCTGAATCTTCTTATAGTTTTGAGCTAATCCACGAATCTCCACAGACTCAGTTTTGTGCTTCCTAGCCAACAAACCGTCGTGAATTCGCAGCTCTCTATTCTTGTTCGGTGATTGTAGCCACCAAGGGCTCTGATACCAAGTTAAGAAAACAGTTTAAACACCCGACCAGATCAATCACCACAACACAACATCAAGTGCAACAAGACAAGACAACAGAATTGCTCTCCACAAACTGTATATTCCACTAATTAGTAAGTACAAAGATAAAGTTGCTTAAAGGCACTCAAAGGGCTCGTAAAAGAAAGATGGTCTGATAATTCTAGAACTGAGCACACGTGGTGTCGCTGAAATAAGAAAGCACTGTATAAGTCGATCATTGCTATTTTTACTCTTCTTCACTATATTGACCACCGCAAAATGTCCACCTGCATCTTCTAAATGCAAGGCTCGAATAACGTTATAGATATCGATCAATTCAAGACATCTGTGAAGCTCTTCGTCAGGTCCCATTTTATAAAGTACAGTATTCCTTATCGTATACGGTTCAATATTATGTTGAAAGATCTATTCAAGATCAAAACCAGGAGGATTTTTTAATAAGTGTGTCAGTGGGGCAGCAATAGAAGCATAGTCTTGAATGAACCTTCTATAATAACCAACGTGACCCATAAATCCTCTAAGCTCTCGAAGATTTGTCGGCTCTTTCAAATTCTTTATAATTTATACCTTATCCTTATCGACTTCAATTTCTCTCTTTGATATTCTGTGTTCAAGTAGTATTCCTTCCGGCATGCCGAAATAACACTTCTCAGGATGGAGACACAGTGAAGACTCTTTGCACCTCTGCAATGTCTTCCGCAATTTCGAAAGATGTGAAGCTTCTGAGCTGAAGGCACATAAGTCACCCATAATTTTTTTTTTAGAAAAACGTGTAAATATTCTTGAAAAATCATAGTGGCGCGTTACACAGTCCGAACAACATATTCTGATAGGCATAAAGACCCCAATTTGTTGTGAAGGTTGTTTTGGGGTCTTCTTCTCGGATAGATACTTGGATATAGCCATAAAATCCATCAAGGAAGCTGGATAAGAGTTTAAAGATTAACAAGGATTTGTTTGGTATGGCTTCAATAGAGAGAGTGTCGTTTGGATCAATCATACCAACTGTCATATTGGTAGAAGAATAACCTTGTATTTTTTTCTCTCTGCGAAGGCTATGCTTTTAATAATCCAAATAATTCGATTCAATGTCTTCTTCTTCTAAAAAAATATTAAGAGCATAAGACAATTGTTTGAATGTGAACAATCTCTCCTTCGTACCGCTCTCGCTGCCATGTGATAACATGCTCATGCAGCTTTTCTGGTTTATCATGATCACCAGTTCGGAATCTCAACTCCTTTTTCTTCCAATGGATGCTAGCATTTTCTTGATAAGGCCATGGTCTTCCTATAAGGACAGGGTAGTTAGCCAATCCAACTGGTTGAATCATGTGAAGAATTACCAAAAATTGGCAAATCTAGCTTGATCAAAAACCATGTAGAATAGTGTAAATTGTGTACACAAGTGGTCCCACACATGTGAGGCCATGATGCCACATGGGAAACCCATACTAATGTAGGTTAGGTCAAGTCAAGAGAGTTGGTCATGTCTATTTGGTGGTCATCCCGACTTTATAGGACCTACACCTAAGTTTAAGGTGAAAATTTGACCAACTAGCTACCTACCAAGCATAACTCTAGGAAATAGACTAGGGTTTCATTTTAGGTCAAGGAGAGTGAGTTAACTTCCTTATTACATGCTGGAAATCCACCTAACTTCAAGAAGGAAGTCGAATTTGCTATGTATTCCCTCTCTCCATAGTGAGAAGATAGAAAATTTTTGGAGCTCATTGGCAATCTCAAGCTAGTTCACTATGTACATTGAGTTTTTGTGATCCAAATGAAACCAAATCAATTTCTACCTGTTTCTTAGGTTTAAGGCCGTACTACAGCCTGTAGTACACACGTTTGGGCTCTGATTTCAATGTTTATCAATGCTTTTGATTGTTAATGCTTGTTGTTTGTCGAATTGCCAATCTAGATCAACTTTTTTGTGTCTGGTTTTTTGATAGATTGTTAAGCAAGCATCCAATCACTCTTGTGGATCTTTTGTAGATCCATTTATGGTTATAAAGTACAATACTTTCACATGGTATCAGAGCCAAGTACAAGAGCATAAGCCATTGATCTAATGCAAATCCATTTTTAGCAAGTTTTGGTGCTAAAAGCTAGTATTGAGAGGGCAAGCTAGAATCTTGATTTTGGTGAGGAGATTTGATCCCAAACTTGGTAGGGGTCCAAATCCGTACTGTCCACATGTGTGGGCACCTCTGAACCTGCATTTAATGCATGGTATTCATTTGATCCAAAAAAATTCAATTTGTGAGCTATTGGTGTAATTTTTGGTGGAGATCCTAGGATAATCTACCAAGATCATTTGCCATTGATTAGATTTGAATTTGTTTCATGGAATCTAATTAATCTAGGCTGAGTTCAAGTCCTATTAAGGTTAAAAACAGGTCTTGAAAGTACACCAAGAAGGAAGAAAGAGATTAAGTCATTTTTTTGTCCAAAAATAGCCAAAATTGGCAAGATTTGATTGTAAGTAGATTTCACATCATCTTATCTTCATTCCAACTTTGTGAGGGAGTGATAGAACTGAGATTATAAGTCCATTTGTTGGATTAGAAATCTAATTTGAGTGAAAAACTACAAGAGAGAGACCTTAGTGAGTTTCTAGAGACAATCAAATCCATTTCTTGGCAAGATTTGTTTGAAAGTAGTTTTCACTTCATCTTATCTTCATTCCAGCTTTGTGAGGGAGTGATAGAACTGTGATTATAAGTCCATTTGTTGGATTAGAAATCAAATTTGAGTGAAACACTGCAAGTGTGAGACCTTTGTGAGTTTCAAGTCAATCAAATCTATTTTTTGTTTGTAGAAGTCACTAGTAAGATGGGATCTGTTGGAGCATACCTTCTAGAAGCTAGTGAGAGGTTGAATTCTACAAATTATGCTATTTGGAAGGTTAGAATGGAGTCACTCTTGGTGCTCCAAGACCTTTATGAGTTCTTGATTGAAGATGAAGATGAACCTCTAGATGCACAGGAGTTAGCTAGATACAAGAAGAGATCTAGGCTTGCACTTCATTGTGTGAAGATGAATGTGAGCAATGATTTGTTGAGAGAAGTATCAGCTTGTACTAATGCTAAAGAGGCTTGGGAGTCTTTAAAATCAATCTATGAGTCTAGCAACACTTCTAGAGTTCTTATGCTTAGAAATCACATTTTGCAAAGCATGAGGAGAAGTGAGGAGAGTGCACAAGATTATGTACTCATAATCAAGTCTCTAAATAGGGAGTTGGCTTCCATTGGAGAGAAGATTCATGATGGAGAGCTTGTACAAATTGTCCTTAATGGTCTAGGAGATGACTTTGCAAATTTGGTCCAAAGTTTTGCCATCCAAGACACTTTGCCAACTATAGAAAAACTTCACAGTGTATTAGTGGCTGAAGAGTGTAGGATGCTCCATGCAAAATCTAGGATGAGTTCCTTGTCTTTGCAGGATGGTGATGAGAAAGCCAATTTCTCATTCAAGGGCAAAAAGAAGACCAATGGAAAGAAGAAGCATCCAAAGGAGGCCAAAGAAGAGGATGATGCATCAAGCTCAAAGGACAAGTCAAAGCAAAAATGCTTCTTTTGTGGAAAGAAGGGGCATTATGCATCTAAATGCTACAAGAGGCTAAGAGCACAAGTGGAGGAGGACAAACAAGGAAACCTTGCAAAAGAGGAGGAGGAGGATGAAGTAGATGTATTCTTGATGGCATCTACATCCTCACCAACAAGCAATAGCAATTCAAGAGACAATTGGTGGATTGACAGTGGGGCTAGCTCCCACATGTCTTGTGAAAAGGACTTTTTCTCAACCTTACACTCATTCAATGATGCTAAAAAGTTTTTCTTTACTGCAAATGATGAAGAGTGTAGGATAGATGGTGTTGGCACCATCTCTTTGTGTCTAGAATCCTCAAAATGCATGGATCTAGAAAATGTCCTTTATGTACCATCAATCACCAAGAATATGCTTAGTGTTGGTCTACTCTTAGAATGTGGTTTGGATGTCCACTTTAAGCATGGTGTTTGCTTCATCTTGAAGAATGATGTTTGTATTGCAAAGGGATTTAAACATGGAAGATTGTTTAAGTTGGAAGCTATTGTTGCTTTTAAAAGAATGAGCTTGGCAAAGGAGGAGATCACTCAAGAGGAGATCTTGGCAAAGTGTGATCTTGCTTGCATTGAGGAGGAGCATCAAAAGGAGGAAGATTTTGAGGATCAGCCTCAAAGCATGAGAGTTCCAAGGGAGTCCTCAATGACAATGTCCGAGTCATCAAATTGCATGCAAATTGTCCATGCAAGTGTGCATCTTGCAAGGGTGGTGAGCATTGGAGAGTCTACTATCTTTGAATACTTTTTGGAAAGTATTAGTAGACATGAGGTGACTTGTTTCTTACCTTTAAGATTCATGGTGTTTATTACTTTGTATGACAAGACAATGAAATGGGAGCTTTGAAATCTACATTTGTTGTTGATAAAGCAATTTCATTGGATAACTATTTTTGTAATAGTTTGAATAGTGTCATAAAAGATGAAACATCATTTGTATTGGAAATCTTTGGGTCCACATGCTTTGAGCATGATCATTCCAATGTAAGGACCAAAGATTATCCTATTTCAATGATAGGAATAATGGTAGTGTTTTGCTCTTCAAGTAGAGATTGTAGAATCTACTTGTTTTCAACCAAAGAATTTGTCAATGGTGGAAATGTGATCTTTCAAGAGTGGAAGATTTGTAAACTTGAAGAAGCACCTTTGGATCAACACATTATTCAATTCATTGATGTTTTGGAGTCAAGTCAAGTGGAGGAGCAAGCTCAAGACCCGAGGACTCCAAGAAGAACCTTGAGTATCAAGATGGAGCCATCTAGGCTCAATCAAATGGATCAAGCAAGACAAGTTGTCTTTGGCAACATTATCTATGCACTTAATATTTTAATTGATGTATCTTCAAGTGCACAAAATGCCTTGGAATCCATGGCTTGGCATGATGTTTAGTTTTGAAGTGTGCTACATGTATATAGACACATTTATGGAACATCTTGTAAGGGATTCTCTAAGAGGTGGTGAAAGATCCTTCATGGACATCATTCTCTATTGGAGTCTCAAAAGTTTCTTGTTTGTAGCTGGATTTTTTAGACACTTCTAAAAGCTTTCATTCATCTATCAAGAGAGTTGTAAATAGATCAAGCTAAATTTGAGGAGGAGTGTGAAGAATTACCAAAAATTGGCAAATCTAGCTTGATCAAAAACCATGTAGAATAGTGTAAATTGTGTACACGAGTGGGTCCCACACATGTGAGGCCATGATGCCACATGGGAAACCCATCCTAATGTAGGTTAGGTCAAGTCAAGAGAGTTGGTCATGTCTATTTGGTGGTCATCCCTACTTTATAGGACCTACACCTAAGTTTAAGGTGAAAATTTGACCAACTAGCTACCTACCAAGCATAACTCTAGGAAATAGACTAGGGTTTCAGTTTAGGTCAAGGAGAGTGAGTTAACTTCCTTATTACATGCTGGAAATCCACCTAACTTCAAGAAGGAAGTCGAATCTGCTATGTATTCCCTCTCTCCATAGTGAGAAGATAGAAAATTTTTGGAGCTCATTGGCAATCTCAAGCTAGTTCACTATGTACATTGAGTTTTTGTGATCCAAATGAAACCAAATAAATTTCTACCTGTTTCTCAGGTTTAAGGCCGTACTACAGCTTGTAGTACACACGTGTGGTCTCGGATTTCAATGTTTATCAATGCTTTTGATTGTTAATGCTTGTTGTTTGTCGAATTGCCAATCTAGATCAACTTTTTTGTGTCTGGTTTTTTGATAGATTGTTAAGCAAGCATCCAATCACTCTTGTGGATCTTTTGTAGATCCATTTATGGTCCTAAAGTACAGTACTTTCACAAATCACGATAAAAAATGAACAGTATATCTTGGATATACACTGTGACTTCTTTCAACTCACGTACAAGTTTCCTCCTTGTCGAGTTGGCCAGTTTGATCTTTCTCTAAGTAGGCTTGATATCTGTAAGTCCAAGTGCATTTGTTGTGTCCTCATGATGTTGACGCTCGAACAGGAGTCAATAGGTACATTCTCGATTAAACATCTTGAAATGGATACATCAATCTCAGGTGCTCCAAGGTCTCCGAGATCAACAACAAGAAGGGATATCTCAGGAAGAGAAATCATCTTCCTCTTCTTTTTTTGTGATAGACTTCTTAGATGCTTCCAATAATAATTGTTGTCAGATAATAGCTTCTCAAATGTGATATTTGGTCTTAGAGAGCCGATATCCGATACAATATCGTATTGTTTCTTTGTTTGCAACTTGAAGTCCACGACAACTTTGGAAAGTTTTGAACTTATTGGGGTTGACAATGGCTTCACTCAACTTTGGATATTAAATGCAAAAAGACCTTGGAGCCTAGAAAAGTTGAGAGATATCTCCTCTAGCTTTTGACAAAAATGGCATCTGGACTAGTTTTGGAGGTATCCAATAAAGGGCTTTAAATGACACCAAACCCCTACACCCTCATGGAGGCCACTTGATGTACTTACCAATGGGGGGGTGGACAAATGGAGAAAAGGGCTTGAAGGTCATGACAATTGGCAAGGCTTCAATTTGAAGAGGGACCCTTGAGGTTTGCTATAAAAGGAGGCTACATACCTATGTAACTAGCAGTACTTCAGATTCCTATTGGTCCATTTAGTGTTGGGGGCTAAATGACAAGTTACCCTTGGATAAGAGTTACCCTTAGGATTAAGGGTATGTGCCTTTGGATAAGGACAGGCAAGTGACTATACCTTGGTCGGAGGTATGGAGTCACGTGACTCTTGGATAAGGGATACCCTTAGGATTAAGGGTAGGTGACTTAGATTAAGGTACTAGTGTCCTTGGTTAAGGACAGGTAGGTGTCTATGCCTTGGATGGAGGCATGAAACCTAGAGAGGTGTTAGAAAGTCATTGGATGACTATTTTTTCTAAACCTTGGGCCTCAACCTTGAACCATATCACTTTAATGGTCTAGGACCAAAGTATACATGCACAACTTAGGCATTGGGACCTAGTAGGAGGGCGCACTTCCAATGGGTCCAATGAGTTCCCAACTCCCACAAGAAAGACATTCAAAGAGTCATAGGTTATGGAAGGAGTCTCTTGACTTTCCATAAGCCTACGGAGGTTCTTTAACTCCCCTAGGCTTCTCTCTCTCTCTCTCTCTCTCTCTCATTGGATGGGCATGGAACTCCATAGTGCACCGGAGGGGTCCATGGGCCATCTATATGAGGGTAGTAGGGCACCCATTGGGAGGAGGAGAGATCTCTCTTGCTTGCTTTGCTTATGCTCTAGTGTTGCTACTAGTGTGTAGAGTACTTTTTTGTGTGTAGTATGCTTAGGGTTTGGATCTTGCTTATGGTATGGAACATAAGCAGAGTTTGGATCTTGAGTATGCTATAGTTTGTTGTGGTATGCTTGTGATTTGTTTATGGTTAGCAAGGGGGTGCTAGATAGGTCTTGCTTGGAGCTTGGATCTAGCTATGGTTGGGTGGTGAATACTCGAGGCTAGGTTGTTATCTATCTTTGTGTTTAAGAGTAGGGACATAGGTGGAGGAGAGATCCTTGGAGGCTTGCAGATCCTTACTTGCAGGTGGAGGCATCCTAACTTGGAGTTGTGGAGCATCTTAGAGCTTGCAGGTTGCTTGGAGGACATTTGGAGGCTCTACCTTGGATTTGGAGGACTTCCTCACCTCTACTTGTAAAAGGGCCACTCTTTGTGTTGAGACATAGTTGGAATTCATGTGGAAGTTATGTTGGTTGAGAGTCATTTTGAGTTAGAAGCATAGTTCAATGTTGAATTATGCTCTCCACTAGATGTTACCATCAAAAAGTGACTCACTCCACTTTCTTTAAGAGGGGTCTACTTGCATTTATTACTTTGCCTAGAAATACTAGTTCCTACATGGTCATTCCATCTTTCGGGATTCACCATGAGGCTTACACAATTTCTACTTGACAGTGCTAACTAGTATTCCTCGGCTCTTAGTCTTCGTTCGTCTCATCTTCTCAAAGACCTCCTCGGTCTAAAGTGAGAGGTGCTCTTGGGTAGCTCTGGCCGAGTATATTGGGGATTTGTGCACCTACCGATCTTGATTATGCTTTGTCTCTACCCATTGCTCTCAAGTTGTGCTAGACTCGACTTGTCTACAATGATACATCTGATGGCTGGTTGTGTGGCCTCCTACCTCATACAATAGTGATCTACTTAGACACCTATCCGTGGGTGATTTTCAGCCATCGTTGCTTGCTCCGACCTTTGCTGTTGGAGAGAGAGAGAGAGAGAGAGAGAGAGAGAGAGAGAGAGAGAGAGAGAGAGAGAGAGAGAGAGAGAGAGAGAGAGAGAGAGAGAGAGAGAGAGAGAGAGAGAGAAATGAAAAAAAAAACGAGTGAACGTCAATTACGCAAGGTAATGGCCATTTGGTCGGGCCATTGCCATAAATAATTTAGTCCCCGAGCAGCTTGTGGCCTCCGTCACTCACTGTCGGGTCTCGGATTATTTATGGTAATGGCCCTCCCAATGACCATTACCTAATACATAATTGCACTTGAACTTCACACAAGAATACTTGCCAAAGTTATTGCAAGTATGCCAATCAAGAAACTTAGTTTTTAACATATCACGAGAAGCTAATATTCGAAAGAATCTATATTAATTAAAAAAAACGTTGTCCCCACGTGAAGATGTTTAAAAGTTGAGGAGGCAAAATAAAATGCTGAAGAAAAATGCAGCAAAATATTCTCTCAAAATGGAAACGTTGAAGGATGATGATTGAGGACAATGTGAATTGAAATGGATTTTCAAGGCCACTCTTCTATGGTAAGCTTATTGATCGAGAATTTCACTTGAATACTTAATTGAGTATATGAGAAAATCATCACTAACCATTGCCATAGCAAAACTTCAATGAGATTCAATGGCAGTAGTCATGAAGGATGCCTTGGAGGCGCTCTTGTATGGTCTATTAAGGCCACTATTCTATGCCACGCTTATTGACCAAGCATTTAACATGAGTACATAGTTGAGACTCAAAGAATATAATCACCAATCAATGCTATAGCAGAACTATAGAAGTATTCGATGGCAAATTGTTATGAATGATGCTTTGGAGGTACTCCATAGTCTATGAATGAGATGGCTATGATCAACCAAAGCCATAGTGAAATAGAGAAGGATTGATGGTGTTGACCAAAACAAAATAAACTGCATAGTGGGCTTTTAGACCAAGAATGCCATACATTTATGCCCCAACCTATTGAGTAATGCCAACTTGAAGCCATAGAAGGAGCCATAAAATTATCAACTTTAGAGGCAAGTTTGCAGCATCTAAAAAAGAATATGATGGCAACACCGTGGAAACAACATAAGATGGAACATCTCAAGCACGGCCGCTGAACCAAGACCTATTTTAGAGATCTTCTACACAAAATCAAATCCAATAGAGCTATCACCAGACTCCAACCCAGTATAAGGTCCTACCCAACGGAGTCGGTACTCTATGGATCATATTTCATTTGCAAGTAAAAATATTCATCTCATATGTCCGTTCCTGACGCACCCTGCACTCCACTAACCCATGCACTCCACCTTGCACTCCACACACACACACACACACACACACACACACACACACACACACACACATCAGCCGCCCGTCATCGACCGTCACCCAGATCGTCGCCCCCCGTCTGCCGTCATCGGCCATCACCCAAATCGTCCGTCCCCGCCCGTCAACGACGGGCACATTTCGCTAGTCACAAAATAGAAAAACACTTATGTCAATGTAGAGACTCACTTTAGAGTAACATTTCATCTTTTGGCAAATAGTGTTCAAATCCTAAAACTTACGCCATTGTTGCAAGGCTCAAAATGATATTCTCAAGACTTTAGACATTCTAAAACAAAATTTATGGGATAAAGAAGAGGCTAGCCATTCCTCCATTTTGGATCTCAAATTGTGATACGTACACTTGGCACGTGATGTATGGTGTGGCTTATAAGAGACGAGCGAGTCGCTTCGCTGGAATTGAATGGAAAAGGAAACGACGAAATTATTCATCATCATCATCGTTTGAACCGAGGGCGAGTGAGCGAGCAAGCAGGGAGGGAGCAGAGAGCGAGTGAGCGAGCAGGGAGCAAAGAGCGAGCGAGAGCATGGAGTACCTAGGCGAGGAGTCCAAGAAGAGGAAGCTAAATGAAGAGGGCAATGGATCCTCGTTAGAGGCAGTTTACTCAAAGGACGATCTCAAGCGCCTGCTGGAGCCGCTGAGTAAAGAACAGCTTGTCGAACTTTTGGTTGAAGCGTAAGTTTTACGTCCACTCCAATCCTTCTGATCTTCTTTTTGCGGTCGAATAACGTTTTGGTGCATCTGCACCTGTGTATTTGCAAACTCGGCACGTTCAACTTTTTCGTAATGTTGCTCTAGACAAAATGAAGTCGTGTATTTTCTTCTTCGTATTCCTTGCAAGTTTTAGAAGCGATGGTATGGAAAATCCTTGGTAAGTGTCATGGATTCCCTTTCATTACATAACATGCCGAGTGGACATGGAATGGTATTTTATTAGGGTTTTGTATAAGGGTAAATTTTACATAGCGATGGTATGGTTAAGGCCTGGTAATTATCAATACAATGACATGCCGAGTGATAAAGGGTTCTTGTTGGTAGGCTTCTTTATTAGGGTAGAGTATATTTGGGTTTTACGTAAGTCTTTCTACTTTTGTTGTACATCATAAGATTCGTCCCTTCACTATGGCTGATACTTGCTCTATCAGAATCCTAGATAGACCTTGTGAACGAGAAAAGGTGCCACACTTGCTTTAGTTGCTGTAAAGCAAGTCGGTTGGATGCATGAGAGTTCAAGAAATTGAACATCAATTTCTTGTTCAAAGAAAGTTTTGATGTTTGGATGCTAGTAGTGGATAGCAGCAGCCTCCATAAGAATATGCATGTAAATGTTAGCAAAGTTAAACATTCATGTAACCATCTCGAGTTACTGCCGATGCTAATACTCACAAGTGGCTGCTAATATTAGTTTCTTATTACTTCTGGTAGCTTAACTTTGGTTTTCATGTTGCAACTAATTTCTAGTTGTGGAGAGGAGTGGCTGGTTCTGCAGATGACAGACTTTGGGTGGCGATGACTGTAGCTTTCTGCGTGCTTGATGAAAAGATGAAAGTGAGCTTTGATTTTACCCAGTGAATGTGATATTTGTTGTGAATGCATTGACTGTGACTGCCTGTGGCTGGTCTGCAGAGGTTGGCAATACCCTGCAGTTGCAGATGATATTAGAGATGTTGCAAGCAAGGACCCTGCTCATCGGAAGCTGTTTGTGCGTGGACTGGCTTGGGAGACCACTTCACAAGCTCTGCGTGATGTGAGTGCATGGATGGATGGTTTGCTTGTTTTTGATTGTTTGAGACACGAGGGTTTCTCTATGAATGTCGTCTTCTTGTACGACACTTTGGTGTGCGTAGGACTGTGCTGGTTTGTAACATTGCATGTAGAGAACTGACTAACGCTTATTCTATGGATTTTAGGTCTGAAACCAAAGGTAAATGTGAGTCTTTATGTAGAATAAAAGATTGTTGTGACAGGGCAACACATTTCATAATTGTCGACTACGCGGTGACCTTTATTAGCTCATATAGGGTATGGTTGCTTGAATCATAGTTTTTTAATTGGCTTGAACAGGCCTTTGAGCAGTATGGTGAGATTGAAGAGGGTGCTGTGGTAACTGATAAAGCAACTGGAAAGTCTCGTGGCTTTGGGTTCATTACATTCAAGCACATGGATTCAGCCCAACGCGCTTTGAAGGAACCTAGCAAAAGTATTGATGTAAGCTCTCTCTTTCCTTTCAAAGTAGGATACAGGAAATATAATCGAATGTACACCATGACATTTCATCATCAATTTAAGTATCCTAGACTGATCGGCAGTTTGTGCTTGCTATTTAAAAACTATGCTGCACCTGTTGATGGACCCTCGAGGGGCAATACGTTGCAATCGATTTGGGAGGATACTCGACATTTTTTGGCTATTGGCTAGCAAAGAGAGTAGTTCAAGATGAATCTTTGTTCGAACTTCGAATTGGTGTTTGACTATACATGAATGGCATTGCAAGGTCAAGTGCAGCTCAATGATTGGTTTGTTGTGCGCAAACATGATGTTGTGATTTGTTAAGAGGAAGGATTGACATATTGGGATTGTCAATGTTCTCTCAAAAGAATTTTTTTTTTTCTAGGATGCAATCTTAAGGCCTAAGAGAAATTGAATTCTTCCTTGCTTTTGGTTATTTTTGACAAGACCATGAGATTTTGGTTTCATTCTTTCTAAATGAATGATATATGATCTCGCTAGATCCATCTTTTGTTGTATAGGTCATGCCCTAGGGCATACCAATTTAAAGGAAGCCCGAGGATCAATAAATTTTAGAAAGAGAAAAATGACTTTCTAGAGAGAAAAAAATGTGTTGTACCAACTTGGGCTGAGCACTTGATGTGAGGGGAGGTGGCGAATCTCACCATAACTATAGGAAGATGTGGGTTGTGTGAGAGAATGTCAAAAAATTGGCAAATCTACAATCAATGTGGTTTGGAGTTTAGGAGCACATTGTTTTGAGATTGAAGTATTTTTTGAAGTATGATTAATTTTTCCAAGCAGACTCAATTAATTTTTTATATTATCGTTTTCATTTTCTCCATCCAATTTTCCTTCATGTTTATTAATCTTTTGTGGATGTACAAAAAAATATTTTGGTTCTTTTAAGAATATTTTTGCAATCCAAAGGGGATCTTTGATGAGATTGAGTTTCATTCAATCAATAAAGATCTTGAAGTTCGACATGAGGCAACTTTGGGTGGGATAGAGAAGTCCCATGATCCTTGTTTGCTTTTCATGTTGCTCTCTATGCCTTTTACCTTTAGACTTTGTATTTCTTTCAACTTTTTAGTTTCATCATGAATTTAGCTATGTTTGTGACAAGACTTGGAATAGTTTGTTGATTGTTCTCAGTTGTAGACTATACATGTTACACCCTAAATTGCTTATCTCAAATCATTCCAATTAATACATTATATGCTTGATTGCAATGAGCATGCTTGATGGTGCTATAAGTTAATTGCATATCAAATTATTTTGCTCCAATTTGTATTAAGATGTAAGGACTTCCTTTTTCAATTGGCCATCATCTTATAGTGTAGAATTTCAAAGTTTACTTGCTCGATAACTTAAGAGTAAATGGTCTATTTCTACAAATGGTTGTTTGCTCAATGACATTGATAGCATTTACGCATCAAGTGTTCTTATTGATCACATACATACATACTTTACAATCAATTGGCCATATAGTAGAGTGTATACATAAAGGATTGCTTGCTCAATAGCTTAGAGAGAAGGACTATTTGTTAGAGTAAAACAAAGAGTAATGAAGGACTATTTCTTGGAGTAAAATAAAGGGTTCTTTGTTCAATCACATTGTTAGCATTTGGAACACATTCAATGGTGCTACTAATTATATGCATACATGATGTATCTTCAACCAATTTGTATTAAGGTTTTGGGACTTTATTTTCAGCTAGCCAATATTGTAGAGTGTATTTTCAACCAATTTGTATTAAGGTTTTGGGACTTTATGTTTAGCTAGCCAACAAAGCATGTTGCTTTCAATAGCTTAGAGTAAATGAATGCTTTTGGAATCAAGGCCAAGGCTTCTTTGTTCAATGACGTTGGTAATTGGTGCCTAGTTGCCAAAATTGTAGGCATAGCTATGGAGTATCTCAAACCCTATAGAAGACACTTAAACCATTAAAGCAAGAGAGAGCTAACTAAAATTGATGATGAACATAGAACACATAGGAAACTCCTTGACTCAAGTGTTGGACTCCAAAAAGTGTGTATGAGCATGAGCATCATGAACTAGGGTGTGTAGGCTCCTAGTTAAGATGGTGGCAAGCTCCTCAAAGGACATGCAAGTCAATGAGGTGTCAACCTCTAGCTTAAGTTCTAAGCCACTTTGTCCCACTTGCACTACTTGCTAAAAGTTACAAAGGGGGATATTATGTGTTTACACTTTATTGCCCCCACAAGATTTGTGCAACTTACATTTAACGCATATACTTAGTAACAATGATTTGGATTTATTCAATGCCAATCTTATTGTTTCTTGGAGCAAGAATGATTTTTCTTGAAATTTTGTTTTTATTGAAGTCACTTGAATGTGCTTTGTGTACATCCAATTTAATACCAATTTGGTTTTATAGTGCTTTGTAAATGAAAATTAGGTTTGGCACATGACACCCTTTGCCTTGAGCATGTTTCTAGCACACTCAACAATAGACATGCTATTCTGTTTGTGGAGATAGGTTACAATAAACATTCAAATACATGGAGGATCAAGAAAGTTAGCAAGCACCAAAGCTCAAGCTCCTTGACACGAGAGATGGATTTCAACGAGTGAATAATTAATCCGTGGGAGAGCATGGAAACCCCTCAAAGATCCATAAGATCTTGGGTGCCCCTGCCCCATGTCATACATGCTGTGTGGGTATGCATGAGGTGTCTCATACTAAATTCAGCTCTAGGCTCTTTGTGGGCCATGTGTCCTAGTTGTCCTCATGCACGAGGGATTCACAATGTATCTAATTAATACGCCCATTGCATATGCACAACTTTACAAGTTTCAAGTATACAAAGCCTAAAGGTGTAAAATAGGACCTATATCAACACCTCTTTAATTGCTATTTTATCTACACTAACATCTAGCATCCACCGAAATTCTTAAATTTCTCTTTACTAAGAAAAATTAGTAAAGATTTTTGCTACTTGGTCATTAGCGATCGCAATGATCCAATTGAATCTTCGGTCGTCGTACTGGAATGTCTATCTCACTGTCAGAAGTCTCATCTCTATTCCTCTTCTGGAAAAAGAGTGTTGTGACTTGTGAGTGTGGGTTGTGTGTTGTGTAACGTATTGTAACTTGTGACTGTATTGAGAGAGAGATATTGATGTGTGTGTGTGTGTGTGTGAAAGAGAGGGAGTGTTTGTGTGTTTGTGTGTGTGTGAAGTAGAGGGAGTGTGTGTGTGTGAGTCGTGGCGTGTGTGTGTGTGTGTGAACTTTGAGTGTGGTGGTGTGTTTGTGTGTTTGTGTGTGTGGTGGTGGTGTTAAACTGTGTTTGTGTTTGTGTGTGTGGTGTGTGTGGCATGTGTGTGTGTGAGATTGAGAGAGAGAGAGAGAGAGAGAGAGAGGATAGGGACTCGGGAGAGTGTGACATGTGTGAATTTTGAAAGAGAGAGAGAGAGTGTGTGTGTGTGCACTATGTGTGAGAGAGGAGAGGGAGATAGTGTGTGTGTGTGTCACAGACTACAGTGTGTGTGAGAATTTAGAAAGAGAGGGAGAGTGTGTGTGTGTGTGTGTGTGTGTGTGTGAGGCTTGACTCTTGAGCTAGAGGGAGGTTAGAGCTTAGGTTTACCGTTTTAGAAATTAGGACTAGTTTTTAATTTGAAGTCTGAATTTAATACTTATTGTTTTGTTGACACTAGATAGCTATTAGCAATGCCCAGACAGCGAGATCCCTTATGGGATCACGTCACCCTTAATTCAGGTTATGGCACATCAGGCACGGAGAAGTGGACTTGCAAGTATTGCGGGAACACTTATGGAGGTGGCCCCATTCGAATCAGGGCGCATCTTTTACGTCTTCGAGGATACAAGATCGCCGTTTGCACTCAGGCCCCATAGTCACTGAGGATTGCCGGGATCTGGGACGACTCTCCTGCTACTACTTCAGGCACAGGTGATTCTTGAATCTTGTTTGATCAATGACATTGATTGAAATTTGATCTAAAGCTAAAACTTAAAAGTTCAGTCTATAACTGTAAACTTTGATTACTAATGAGTAATTAGTGACTGTTCTCTGAGCTCTCTCATTGACTATAATCTATTACCTAAAGCCTAACTAGTAACACCAATGTTGTTATAGGTGCGGCAGAGCGCCGAGATTCCCCATCGCAGCCGGCACCTATAGCCGGCACTAGCTCCGCTGCAGCATCCATTCCACCTTCTTCTTCTGGAGAGACTCCTGCAATTGGTGGGGCAGGCAGTAGTGCTATTGGTAGCATTGTTATGGGACGGGGTTGAGGACATGTGAGAGGCAGGGATGTTTTTGTGGCAGCCTTCCAGCAGTCGCATAAGGATGCAGCTGCTATTGCTGTTAGGACATCCCTTTTCATGTGGCACAGACCCCTGTATGGAGGGATATGATGCGAGCAGTATCTCGTATCGGTGTTGAGTGGGAGGGCCTGACCATGGAGCAGTTGAGGATGAGAGAGCTACATGTTGAGCGGCAGTCTGTGGATGCTGACCTACAGCCCATTAGGAAGTCATGGGCGAGGTATACCTGTAACTTTAGTACTTACATCTTGAAAACCTTTGCACTTGCCACTTACTACTTTAGAAATTAGTACTTTCAAGTTTCTAACTCTGAACTTTCAATCTCCAAATTTGCAACTTAGTTAGTTGAAAGTGTTGTGGAATGTTTTAGGTTTGGATGCACTATAACATCAGATGGTTGGACCGATGCAAGGAGGCGCCATCTTGTGAATATATTGGTGTCTTCTTGTATGGGCACCATGTTTTTGAGATCCATTGATACGTCGGAGCCAGGCATGGCATTGGATGGCAGGAGATTGTTTGAGTACATCTCACAGGCCATTGAGGAGGTCGGAAAAGAGAATGTTGTCCAGGTATGCACTTGCCACTTTCAAGTTTCAACTTTCGACATTGAGCTCTCACTTTGAAGTTAGAACTTAGTAAGTTACAAGTTACAACTTGCATTTTGTGAATCGTGATTATTGTTTTGAACGTTGCAATTTGCACTTGCCATTTACATTTGCAATTTGCATTTGCATTTGCATTTGCTTCCGGAATGCCCAATGGTGAATGTTCATGAGTTATGATTCGACCTTTGTCGGACAACGCGTCCAATTGTGTTGCCATGGGGAAGATGGTGAATGAGAAGTACCCTTGGATTTTCTGGAGTCCATGTGCTGCACATTGTCTTGACCTCCTAGTTGAAGACATTGGGAGATTACCCTGGGTCAAGGAGGTCGTAGACATGGCACGATTCTTGGTGAGATTTGTCACCAAGAGACAGAGGGTCTTGAGCATCTTCAGGTCCTATTCCACGTTGGATCTCTTGAGGCCTGCCCCCACTAGGTAACCAAGTTCCAACTTCCAACCTGACAACCTGTTTCCAATTTTTTGATTTGAAAATTGCAATTTTGTTTTAGCTTCAAGTTTCAGTGCTCATAGAATTTGAATTTGGCTATATAGTATAGCCTGCTTGTTGCCTATAGGCTATGACCAATTACCAATCTTATTTCATGATTTTCATCCTAGGTTTGCCTATATGTTCATTGTTTTGGAGCGGCTCATAAAAGTGCATGGAAGCCTGAGGATGACAGTGGTTTCACCCCATTGGGCAGAGTGGGGCCGATCACGAGAGGCCAGGGCCAGGAGATTCGAGGCGATCGTGATGGGGACTTCATTTTGGGATGATGCACGCTCCATTGTCATATCCATGCAGCCTATCTATAGTGTGCTTCGCCTTACTGATAGAGAGGGTTCCACTTCAGGCCTTTATGAGTTTATGGATCCATAAAGTTGGGAGAGCAGCTTCAGAGTTGCACCACCATGGCTCCTGACAGGTATACTACTATGTTGAAAGTTTCAAAGTTGATTCTTGAATCTTGATTGACATTCATGATTAGAATCTAGTTAAAACTTAATAGTTCTCGAGACTTGAATGCTCAAACTTTACTCCTGATTGTTTCAAGTTTGCAAGCTGGAAGAAGTAAGGGGCCTATTTCTAGGCAGATGGCAGTGGTTCCATCAACCTCTGCATGCCGTGGCTTGCTTGCTTCATCCACTATGGGGAGGACGGAAGATCAATTCCATGATCGAGAGCTCAGGCAAGGATGGCATTCCTACGTCTCCTCTATCTATCCTGATCCCAGAGATCAGGATGCACTCATGGATGGCTTGAATTTATTCAGGTATGTACTATGTAACTAGTAAATTGTAATATGTATTCAGTTATGTATTCATCTATGTAGTATGTATACGTATGAAGTCTAAGGCTTAAGCTAGCTGCTAGTTAAAACTTAATAGTAGTAACTTGTAAGCATTTAGTATTTACTATTTTGAAATTTGAATGGTGATGAATGTTGAATGTTCAGGACTGAGCGCCTTAATTTTGGTCGTGCAGCTGCCATGCTGAGGGAAGGGCAATTGCGCCCTGTTTCATGGTGGATGAAGTACGGGAATGATGTTCCCAAGTTGCAGAAACTTGCCATCCGCGTCCTCTCACAAGATTGCGCAACGGTTGCATGTGAGAGAAATTGGAGTGTGTTCCCTCTGATTCATACGAAGAGGAGGAACAAATTTTCTATTGCGCAGCTGGAGAGGTTGGTGTATGTGCATGCCAACCTACGGCTTGTGAAGAAGCTAAGAGAGACCGGGGAGCCCGTACAGGTAATGATTAATCTGAAATTTTCGATAGAGTCTAGTATCTACAGACCACCATGAATTATGATTTGTCTAGATAGTAGAGTCTAGACTCTACACTAAGAAGTTAGAACCTTCAGGCTTCAAGTTTCAAGTTTCAACGTTTACATTTCAAATTTGCTATTTTTTTAAAATGGTTTACTAGTACTTACTATTGAGAATCGAAATCTTGGTTTAATTTCAATTTTCGTAGGTTAATCCCGATGAGATCGATGTGGCAAAGGTTCCGGACTTGCCACCAAGATCACAAGAGGAGGAGGATGTCTATGCTCTACTCCATCGGGAGGCCTTAGCAGTTGCAGGTTGATTTCGATGCTCGATTCCTCGATTCAGTGCGTTACATTAGTAGGCTTTTAGTACTTTGAAGTTTTGTAGATATACTAGATAGTAGATTACTAGATTGTAAATTGTAATCATAGTTGCACAGAATCGCGTTTCTGGGAGGAGACGTTTCGGAAACCGCGTTTCTGAGAAACGCGTTTCTCCCAGAATTGCAAATTTTTTTTTTTTTTTTTTTTTGGAAAAATAGCTTATGGCTGAAATTTCTTTTAGGGAATCAATGGTCAAAGGAGCGTTTTGCCTCTCGGAAGTGCAGTAGATGGGGGCACAAACAGATCTTATTTTCAATAGCTATTTGGTTGTTATTTGCTCTGGTTTTCAATAAATGCTCAGGGGGTTCGGGGGGCGGTAGCCCCCTGAGAAACAGGGGGTCCGGGGGGCGATAGCCCCCCGGTGGGGGGTTTGGGGGGCAACGCCCCCCAACGGCAGGGTCCGGGGGCCGCCGGACCTGGTCGACGGTAAGGCCTCTTCATGACTTGGCCTTCCACTCCCTGAGCGAAAACACACTTACTGGGACCATCTATGATCGTAACAGACATGCTAGAGGTTAGTTTTGAATTTTTATCCTTGACAGAACCCAACATGGATTAATGCACCTGAACTGGACCATTGTGCACCCGAAACAGTCGGCAAATCACACAGTAATTATGCTCTTAATTAGAGCTTTCATCTGATACCCATATTGCCCAAAAAAAAACCCAATTTAAAAAAAAAAAACGTTTTTGGAATTTTTTCAAAAATTTCCGAAACGCGTTTCTCAACGCGATTCTGAAACGCAGTGCAACTATGATTGTAATTACTAATTTGTAATTTGTAAATTGTGTAAGTAATATGACATGTCGAGACTCGAGCCTAAGTCCTGATTCCAATTTGCTTGTGTGCATTGCGCAGGGCCTACCACTCGAGCTGCAGCACGTAGGACCAAGAGCGCAGGAGAGGGCCCGAGCCATGCAACAGTCTCAGACACCTCTGAGAGTCCCTCTAGCTTTGACTCAGATGAGGAATCCGCCACTGAGGGTGAGGGATTGGATGAGGAGGATGAGGTGACTCTGATGATGGGGAGGATGACATTGAGCCTGAGGACATGCCAGTGCCTCCACGACGACAACTTCCAAGGCGGGCAAGTAGAGGCTAGAGCCTAGATGGGCATTGGGGGGGGGGGGGGCACTCACTGCTCAGTACTCACTACTCAGCATAGATGATAGTGGCATACTCTAGGCTCTAGCATAGTAGTTATACATATTACATATGACAATGTCACAGTTGACTTCAGACTCATGGGGCAGGCTTGAGCCTTGAGGCCACGCTTGACACTCTTGTTATTTATGTAGCATCATTGCTTTTACTTTAAACTTTAAATTTTAAACTTTTGACTCTTGAATTGTAATTTGTGATTCACTGATTTGCAATGTTTCATGGGCGCGTTTCGTACGTCGTTTCGAAACGCATATGAAACATTTGGTTCAGGTTCGAAACGGGAAATTTTTTTAGGGTTTTTTTTTTGAAAATGTGTTTTTGAGGGTTTTTGGGGTTTACAAATGTAATAGAAAGTCTAGTAACAAGTAAATACATCCAATTTCATGAGAATGCTCTAGAGAATGCAATTTCAAGAGGAGAAGCTGTGTATGGTGACTATGGTGACTTTCCTCAATCAATTATTGATATTGTCATGGATAGGTTATTAGGTTGTGAGAATCTGTTCATGCCCATTGCCAGTACATACTACAAAGCTTATGGCGCGGTTTTTGGAGTTTACAGATGTCATAGACAGTCTAGTAACAAGTAGATACGTCCAATTTCATGAGAATGCTCTAGAGAAAATAGAATGCAATTTCAAGAGGAGAAGCTATGCATGGTGACTATGGTCACTTTCCTCAGTCAATTATTGATACTATCATGGATAGGTTATTAGGTTGCGAGAATTTGTTCATGCCCATTGCCAGTACATACTACAAAGCTTATGGCGCAGTTTCAGAAAAAAAAAAATTGGTTTTTTTTTCCAGTCACTGAAATGGCCTTTCGACGTTTCGAACGTGTTTTAGCGTTCAAAACGCGTTTCGAGGAAACACTGCTGATTTGTAAATTGTTACTAGTTAGAACTTACTACTTAGAACTTAGAAGTTAGAACTTAGTGCCAACTTCCAAGTGGTCAGTGGTCAGTGCATTGTAATTTGTAAGTTGTAAGTTGTAACTTGTAAGTACTAAGTAGTAAGTTCTAGAATCTATAGTTTGTAAGTTTGTAACTTTATTGTCTACAATTTTTGGAAGTTCTTGGATGTTTGAAAATTGAGACTGTATGATGAATGGTGACAATATCAATAATTGACTAAGGAAAGTGACCATAGTCATGATCACCATACTACAGCTTCTCCTTTTGAAATTGCATTCTCTAGAGCATTCTCATGAAATTGGATGTATCTACTTGTTACCAGACTGTGACATGTGTAAAGCCTCAAAAACACACAAAAAAAAAAACCTAAAAAAATTTCGTGTTTCGAACCAGAACCAGTCGTTTCAAACGCGTTTCGAAACGACGTATGAAACGAGCCCTTGAAACATTGATATTGATCCACTGCTATGTGCTTCATATGAGCACTGTCCACAAGATTTTTGGCCAGTTGAATACAACTTTGGCTATGACAATGCAAAACAATAGGATTTACTAAGTGATCTATACATCACCAAGTAGCCTTGTAAGCCTTATGGCCTCACAGGCAGCCTTCGTAGTACTCAGCTTTCGTTGATGATAGAGCTATGGTGGGGTGCTTCTTGTTGTACCAAGAAATTGCCCCTGGATCAAGGTTGAAACCATAGCCCGTTGTACACTTGCAATCTTCTCTATCACATGCACAATTTCAATTGATGTAGCATCCAAGCGAAAGCTTCCCTGCATCCATGTATCCAATGCTTTAATTGGTAGTCCCCTTGACATACCTCAACACCCTCTTCGCTGCTTATTAATGGGCTTGGGTTGCTTGCCAATCCAATTGCATAGGCTATATCTGGCCTGGTAGTAGTAAGATAAATCAAGCCGCCCACAAGTTGTCTATAAAGAGTTTTGTCCACAAAAGGGGGCCATCGTCCTTGGAAGGCTTGCAACCAATATTAATGGGGGTGGAGATTGGTTTGCATTTTTGCATGGAAAACTGCATATGTTGTTTGGGATTGAAAACACGATTTTTTTCTTCCAAATTTCTAAACAATAATGACATTGCTGCCATACTCCTCCTTTACATGGAGATTGCAATCTGATTCACTCTTTATAACTCGCTTTGCAAAATAGTCATCAACTATACCAAGGTATCTTATAAGACCTCACACCTTGGTTGTTTCACTCACCTACTAAGAAGTCAAGTCCATCCATTTCTAATTAACAACCCAATGATTTGATAATTACAAATTTACAATCAATTGTCAGAAATATTTACAATCGGGACAGGGAATAAAAGCATCTGACATTTCTCCCCCCTTCAAAGACATTGTCTGTGGTGACAAATCTAGGGTACTGTGAACTCAAATTGTGCATGGTCTTCCAAGTAGCAATAGTAAGAGGCCTACAGGTAGCAATTGTGCGCGGTCTTCTAGGTAGCAATAGTAAGAGGCCTGCCATGCCAAGCGACCAAGTATTTACGGATTAGCTAGTTGTGAACGCCTATCCCGCTAGTACAATGCTCTCATTGGTCCATGGATCACATCCCTTGCTCTTGGAAAGGAAACAAGCGATCAGATAATAAGTTATCGCCATAATGCAAAAGCTTCTTTAGTCTAGAAACATGAGATACATGATGCACTTTACAAGTTCCAACCTATAAGAAACATCAATTATTTTCTTGACAAACATTCAAGGTCCAGAATAATGAGGAGATAACTTGTAAAAGTTTTTGTTTTCAAGGTCTTAGAGTCCGTTGGTACTTGGAGGAAAACCATGTGTTCAGCGATGTTCGATTCTTATTAGCATGTTCTTTAAACCATAATTTATTTTAAAAGGACTCATTTTTGTTCTAACCTTTTTCTTATCATGATAAGCGAACTTAAGCAGTGCCAAATACTTTTCCCATTGAGATTGCTTATCACCCTTTATGATTTGGTTGACTCGTTGAATTTGGCCATTCGTTTCATGATGATCTGTACTGCTCCTTCTCAAGTAGAATTCTAGCTTGGGTATGACTACATCCCCAAAACTTCTCGTAGAATGAGTGTCTTTATTGGACAGGATGGATGAATCATGAATGTTGTTGGGGGCATTAGTCAATCCAAGAGGCATTACCTGAAATTCGTCGTGACCAACACGAGTTCGGAAGGCGGTCTTATTTGCATCCTCTTCATAAACTCTTACTTGATGGTAACCACTCTTCAAATCAGTCTTACTAAGCACAATAGCACCATGAAGGGCATCCAAAAGATCATCGATAAACAGCATAGGATATTGATCCTTAATAGTCATCTTGTTCAAGCCTTGATAAGTCACACATTTTCTTAAACCCACTCTTCTTCTTAACAAGACAAAGGGGTCAAAGCCAGGCCTTATCTGCCGTCTAACGAGATAATTCTCAATCATGGTTCTCACATCTTTCTCCTCTTTCAGACTCATTTTATAAGGTGGTCCATTAAGAGGAGATCATAGATGATTCCTCTTGTTTAAGCCTTGATGATCCACACATTTTCCAAGACCCATCCTTCTTCTTAACAAGAATGATTGGAGAGGCAAAGGGGGAGAAGCTAGGCCTTATTTGCTGCTTGGTGAGATAATAATTAATCATGCTCTTGACCTCGTTCCTCTTTTAGACTCATTCTATAAGGTGACCTATTATTAGTAGATCATAAATAATTAAAAATGGAGTTCAAGCTTATGTTCCACGTTTCTTTTAGGGGGTAAAATAGATGAGGTTCATCGATAAAATAAACCCTCCCTAATTTGGTGATCAAGGTTCTTAGTGAGTTTAGGTTGTTCTTGCCACATGTCACTTTCACATATAGTAGTTGAGATATCAAACAAAAAACAAACATGCATATACTTGCAGTGAACCTTATGCAATTGACTAGCTGTCATCAAAGGTCTTGGATGCACATCAAGCTCACCACGAAGTGAATTGATCCCACCAATTTATTGAAACTCGTATACATGAGTATCCTAGGTGATGTAGGGCTTCCTCGCCATGTGCAAACAAGTTCCAAGCACCACATTGAAGTGTGCCAAATGGGTTATCTAGACCTCTATTGTGTATTGGTACAGGATGGTTGTTTTCTCACTCTTAACCTGTTAATCAAACTGGAGTAATTACATGATGCAAGGACCTAGTGTCAATAATGATGAATTTAATCCCTTCCTCAATCCATTTTAAAAAAATTGAGATCCATTCACTCAATCTATTAGAATGTAGTTTGTCAAAACAATTAAGGTTCGAATGCAAGAAAAACCCTTAGTTTGCAAATTAGGCACCGACCGACATTCTCCCTGTATAAATACAAAGAGTTTGACATAAGTAAAATGGCGATCGGCATAGGTCCACACAAATGCCGACTTTGATCAGTAAACCAAAATCTGATCGGTATTGGAGATTCAATGTAGCTGAAATGTCGACATTGAAAAATGCTAATTGGCATTTTTCATGGTGCCATCAAATTGAAGCCCATCACCTGCCCAGTCTAAATCCTTTTAAGGACTGCCCTTGTTTCATATGTATATTCGAACGACGAGGTTAAATGTTAGCTTCAAAATCGCACGGATCAGATGACGACTGTTTCCACGACATATTGCAGCCATGATATTTCTTGTAAACATATCAGATTAGTGATTTATTATCCATATGACAATTTACAAGATTTACTCAATGCATGCATATATCTGAATAGATTAACGATTCAACATGTGAGTTGTGAATCAAACATTAGACAAATAGAGAGAACGTGTGGCAAGTGCGTGGCCACGATAGCTGCCGCTATTGATTTGCACTCTATATTTAGTTGCATGTATGTCGGAATTCAAGGTGAACTAGAAGCGGAAACATTCACAATGACGTAAGTGATTAATGTTCTATGAACAATCACAAATTATGCATACAAGTGGAAGCAAAGTAGGATATCAATGGAGACAAATCTCTATACAAAAGCATTGCCACTATTTACACAAGTAGAGATAGAGAAATCCAAAGGCCAATGGTTCCCAATGTGGAATATCCAAAAGCCGAGAGCCAAGAGCCATATGTTACATAGTAGTTACAAAAGCAAATGAAATGCCTTGGCATTGGACAGCCAAGTGCTAATTGGAGATGGTCACTTGCCCCATGGACCCCCCATTATGAGTTGGGCCTCTCCAAACTTGAGTACATGGACCAAAAGGTAAAAAATGCTCCTTGGGTCCTCAAAACCATATGCATAGCCCCAACGTCATTAAATATGGCATTAACCCCATGAAGTCACACAATGCAAGGCTGGAGAAAGCTCTATAATCGCCATACTATCTTTGGATAAAATTCCACCCAGGGAGAAAATAAACTTTGATGACCCTTGACAGCCGTTCAGGGTTTACCTTCTGGTACCTCGACTTCGCAGTCAGAGCATCACAATATTGATTATTAAGAAACTTTTAGCCTGGTAGTTAAGTATTTTTCGATTAGACTTTTATTCTCATATGCTACTGCAGCTAATCTTGAAGTACATCACTTAGATGTACAAACAACTTATCTTAACGGACTAATAGAAGAGGATATTTACATGATGTGGGTAGAGGGTCCTGTGCTCAATTGCAAAGAGAATCATGTATCCACGAAGCACTTTA
The DNA here is from genome assembly GCA_029204225.1 of Diphasiastrum complanatum. Lineage (NCBI taxonomy): Eukaryota > Viridiplantae > Streptophyta > Lycopodiopsida > Lycopodiales > Lycopodiaceae > Diphasiastrum > Diphasiastrum complanatum. The sequence continues at coordinate 38,344,066 of CM055103.1, forward strand.
TGGCCTGAAGCAATTTGCCAGAGCATGGTTTCTGAGGATAAACTCTTTTCTCATTCAACATGGATTCGAACTAAGCAATTATGTCTTTTTTTACAAAAAATGCAAAGAATTTGACATGATAGATTTGGCGAGGCTCATTACAATCTTGGAATATCGATTCAGAGAGATAGAAAAGCAGAGGTATATCTATAATATGCTCTTTAAATACAATCTTATGAATTGCAAGCTCGTTTACACACCCACGGATCCAGGTTTAAAGTTATTCAAGGAGTAGTGTCCTCAAACGAAAGATGAGAAAGAGCAGATCAGAGATTACCTATATCATTCTATGATAGGATCTCTCATGCTTGGTAGCAACCAACGTTTCAAACGTCCAAACTTGAGATTTTTCAAACGTTTGAAGAAACCAACTGAGTGTTTCAATTTTAGGGCTTTCAAAAAATTGAATATTTTTACTGTATTGTAGGAAAAATTGCTTATTACTTGTTAAACAACAGAAAAGACCACATTAAGGAGCATAGGACCATGAACAACTTTATGATGTTGTTGAAAGTAGGTGATAAATAAGCCACAAATATATGAAAATGTATGATGTTTTCCAAAAACCAAAAGCTAAAAAAAAGATTTCGAACGTGTTTGAAACGAGTTTGGTTCTGCAACCAAATGAGTTTGGTAGCTACTATGCTCTCATGATGCAATGGTCTATACTAAATTGGACTCTGCGTTTGTTGTTACCTCCTTAAGCTAGTTCACGGCTTATCCAGGTATGATCCATTGGAAGGCTCTTATGAGAGTCATGAGGTATGTTCAAGCAACGATGGACCTATGCATCTATGCTATGGAGGAGTTGATGCAATCAACTCCACATATTGAGTGAATACATAGATGTGAGTTGGGTGGGAGATATAGACAATCGTAAATCCACATTTGGATTTACCTTCTTGCTCAATAATGGTCCGGTCTCTTGGAACAGTCGTAAGCAGACCTCCATTGCTCTGTATAACTGAATCAAATTATATTGTAGCTCCACAAGCCACTAAAGAACCAATATGGTTGAGAAACCTGTTATTAGACATTGGCCTGAAACAATATGCTTCAACAATTATTCTATGTGATAATGAGAGTGCAATTGCCTTATATGTCAATCCTAGATTTCATTCTAGGAGTAAGTATATTGAAATTAAACATCACTATGTCAGAAGCAGAGTCCTCAACAAGGAGGTAAGTTTGAAGTTTTGTTGAATGCAGTACATGGCAACAGGCATATCTACAAAAGCGTTGAATCCAAATGACACAAAAGATTTGTGCAATGCTGAATCTAATGATCAAGGCTTTCATGGATTTAGATTAAGGGGGGTGGGGTGATGGATTTAATCCCTTCCTCGATCCAGTTTTTATTCACTGAATCTATTAGAATGCAGTTTGTCAAAGGAGTTAAAGGTTCGAATGCAGGACAAACTAGGCACTGATCGGCATTCTCCATGCATAAATACAAAGAGTTCGGTGCGAATTGACGTTCTCTGCATATTTACACGCAATTTGGCACAGGCCAAAAAATGTCGATGGACATTTTTCTAAAGTGCCAAAAATGCCAAAAGGAATAAGTAAAATGCCGATTGGCATAGATCCGCAAAAATGCCGACTTTGACAGGTCAAACAAAATACCAATCGGTTTTGGAGATGCAACGTAGCCGAAATGCCGACACCGAAAAATGCCATGGTGCCACTCAAATCGAAGCCTCATCATTTGCCCAATCCAAATCCTTTAAGGACTGCCCTTATTGCATCTGCATATTCGAACGACGGGGTTAAACATTAGCTTTAGCGGGTGCTACTGCAAAATCACAACGGATCAGATGACGACTACTTCCACGATTGATTACAGCCACGATCCATCTTTCAAACATATTAGATTAGTCATTTATTACGCTTATGACAATTTGCAAGGTTAACTCAACGCATGTATATATTGAAATAGATTAACGACTAAGTATGTGAGCTGTGAGTTAGACATTGGACAGCCAAAGAGCTAGTGCGCGGCCACCACAGCTGCCACTATTGAGTTGCACTTTACGTTTAGCTGCATGTACACTTTCATGTGTTTATATTGGATTCATTTCAAGAGTTTTATTGAGTCATTGTATCAGTTTGAATGGGCTCATCTTCTTCTCATTGTTTCGTATAAGGTGATTCATATCTTTTTAATTGAATTTGATGACTAATTGGTGAATGTCAGTGTTGTCTAATGCTTCCGCAAGCTGCGCTCTATAATCTTTGTGTTTGTCTATTAATCAACTATTTCTATCCTAACGATTTCAAAGTCAGAATCAAGTATTTGAATCTTTGATTCGAATTTGATAGGCATAGTACATGCACTGAGGAAAATCGTTACGGTCCTCCGGCTTCCGTGTTTTTCCCAAGAAATAAAATAAGCACATCTCTATCACACAAGTGTCCACGCATAACAATCACTGAAGCACAAGGAAATAGATACCTATGTTGTGCCACCCTCGACAGCTGTGATATTAGAAGTGAAGCCACCTTCTTGACCATTGATACATTCATTAATTGTGGAGCACCCTGTGGTTCCTCTCGCTCCAGCTCTTCAATTTGCATTGGTGGTGCTGCTTGTTCAACTTGTAGACTGTAGTTGTCTCGCTTCAGGTTACGTGAGCACTCCTTCCACCTATGTCACCCTAGACATCCAAGGCACATGTTTTCTTTTTTTGCCCACTCCAAGTATTGCAGTGACAACATAGAAAAGCGATTAGAGTACATTAACTCTTAACACTCCCCCCTTAATGGTCACATTGTCAAGGATTGTGCATAGCACAAGTATGCATCTGTATCCTCCATGACACCATGTAATGAAGATCCTCAATTCTGATGTAGAATCCTCGATCAACTCTGATCTCAATGTCTTCATTACTCGATGTAGAACTTCCTTTGAATGTCGATCCTTTTCATATGAACCTGCTTCATACGACTTCCCAATGTCTTGCTTTTGTCTTCATGTCCCTTTATTGCATATGTGTGACCACTCTACTTGAAGAGCAATTTATGATATGGGAGAACAAAGTTTCCTTAAATACTCGAGCTATTCAGATTTCAAATTGTGATACTGTAGAAGATTTTGTCTATGAGGAACGATCTGTTGGCTATTTTCCATTCAAAAATACGTTTGCAATCCTGAATAGCTCTGTGATGGGAGAACCAATTTCCAGAGGGAACAAGAAATAAGCAGTCCATGTGCTATATTGATGGCGGTGGTAACCCCATGAATAATCATCCAAGTTCAACAATGATGTCATTCTGTTAGCTGGGTTAGATGTGCAGATAATAGTAGAGTGTTATTCAACCCAAATATTTGAATGAATGAGAAATACAAGATTATTTGCAAAAGTGATCCGCAGATTACATCAGATTGGATCCAATACTCACAGGTGCCACCAGGGAAGAATGAAAATATTGTTTGCAGTAAGCCCTGCCAGCCCCATTTTAGACTTGATCATTGTATTTAACAATATTGTAGAGGGAAAAATGCAGTGGATGAAATTTTAAATATTAGCAGCATGAAGAGTATTGAGGTATTTAGTGACTGCTAAGGCACAGGTAAGGGCCTTCCGACTGATAAATAACACATTCCCGATTTGCGTCCAGGGCTTTTCTTTTCTATTATATGATGATTGTAATCGTCTTTTTGGCATACAGTTGATGTTGGTGCTTGTTGCATATAAGACGACCTATCCAGTTTTGCTGGCTTGGTGGACGGGCCAGCATTGTTTTGTTTATATCCATTGCTTGCAAGAGACAAGTCTGATGAATTCTGGGTTTTGGTTTTTATGCAGTCATTACTTAATATTCTAGTTGTTTTGATTTCCAATCTTATTGACCAAGCTCTTTTTGTCATTTTTGTTAGGGTTGCACTACAATTCTGTCTCAAGCATCACTTTTAGACGCTTTCATGTTGTATTTTTCAATGCATTCTGTCAGTGTAAAAGTTTTTCTTGAAGCTCATAGTTCTCTCTTGGCATGGTTGTGACTCTTTGTGGAGCTATGTTAGTTGTTCATGAAACCAAATCTTCTTCTTATTTCACTATTGATGCTGTGATGATAGGGTCGTATTACAGTCTGCAACTTGGCATCAGTGGGCAGCTCTGTGGGATCGAGTCCTGCAGATCAAGCACAGCGGAAGCTATATATTGGTGGTTTATCGTATGAAACTTCTAACGAGACACTTTTGAACATTTTTGCTCAGTATGGAGAGATTGAAGAAGGTTCAGTCGCTTATGACAAGAACACAAACAAATCACGGTATGCTTAAAAGGACATTCTCTCTATTCGTTGTTGTTTGGTCTAAAAGTTGCAAGACCTCCATAGTAGATCTGTTATTAAAATTTATCTTCATTGTTTGCAAGAAATAAAAGACTAATTTGTGTGCTTGGTTTTGATGAAAGAGGCTTTGCATTTATTACATATAAGACAGTTGAAGCTGCAAGGAGGGCTATTGATGATACCAACAAGACCATTGAGGTATCTGCTTCAGTTGTGCTTGGTTGATATAGTACTGTGGCATTGCACTTATATGCAGAAATTCTAAACGGCTACATTTATAGGAGCTACATCTTGAGAGTATGCACTGTGACCTTGAATGTGAAAAGGATAGTGAACTGGCTTTGTTTGATGGATTATGCAGGGACGGCATGTAACTGTCAAGTTAGCAGCTGAGGGTCAGAAAGAGAAGTCTTCAGCACAAGTGATGGCACCTGTTCAACATGGTCAAATGATTCCAATGCAAGCAGGATACGGTGTTGTTAATCCAAACGTTCCAACCTATGCAAGAGCGCAAGGGCCAGCTCCAACTGGTCCACAGCTGGGTTTCTCTCATTATGCTCCTGGATTATCTACATACACCACACAACCTGCATATCCTGGAGTTGCAGGTAATCCACAGTATGGGGCTGTTGCTGCATCACTACCACAGTACACTCCTGCACAGTATGCACAGTATGCTGCAGCTTTTCCTCAATCAGGCCAGGCTGTCTTTCAAACGGCACCAGCTGGTGGAGCTGGGGTAGTTCCAACCTATTATGCAAGTGCACAGTGAAAGTCAATTAATTGTATTTCTATATCCTTCTAGGAATGCTACTTGAGAAATAGCTTGAATATAGCTTTAGTTGGAAGCAGTAATTTCTACTTCTTCAATTCAGAGTTTTAGTTTTGCTAGAAGGTGTTTCTGTGCTCGGGATTTCTCGCTTGTCCGATATTTTGGTCCGTTTTGGGTAGAGCATAACATTGTGCTGTATTCAAATCTGAGTTTTTACATTTCAATGCACAATGTTGAGACGCCAATCAATCACCCTCACTTATTGCAAGTATGAACGTCATCTAGATGCTGATTGATAAAGTCAGGAGTGCTAGGGATTTTTTGGCTTTCTGGGATTTAAAAAGTGTGAAAACTGTCAAAAGTGAATGTATAGCAAGCAGGTTACCAGTCACTTGGTACACAATGCACAACATTCTCAAAATATTATTTAAAGTTTTGTTTTTGCTTTGCTGTTCTGCCATTAGGAAACTAGAATCTAGTTTATGATATGTGGATGGCCAAATATTCACATTTAAGATTTTAGTTGATCAATTGGTCTTACAAGCGTGAGCTGCAACATTTTTCATCATTGAAATATATCAATCATCAAAGGCGTTGCGTGGACACATTTATTTTTGAAAGGCTTAAGCAGATTTTTCTAATAGACTGTGATGGGCTTGGCATTTTGTTGATTGTACACTTTGTAATGAGGAAAAGGCTTCAAAGTGCCTACTTAATTCAATTAGTCATAAGGCACCATACCATGGGGACATCAAAGCTAGGAAAGGGCTGTGAATTTAATTAGACAAAAAAATGGTTTGCATGTAGTTTGATAATATGGGGAAGAGCTTTTGCATATTTGAGATATGGCACATACGTGGTATGGAGCATTTTGTTTTGTGTACGAGGAATGTGAAATCTCTCTCTCTTAGCTGGCCTACATGATGGAGGCTGCCACCGGTGGTTGCTTTCAAAAATGTGGTGGCAAGCCACATGTCGGAGGTAGAGTGCAACCTCTGACCTGTATCATCCTCTATTGAGCATGTTTCTGCCAGATGGCAAGAGGCTGCCTCCAAATGCTGGCCCGTTTCTGGAGGTTGACTTTTTAAACCTCCGGAGACTAGAGCCAACCTGACCGTATCGTCCTCTATTGGGCAAGTTTCTGCCAGATGGCAAGAGGTTTCCTCCAAAGGCTGGTTTGCTTCTGGAGGTTGTCTTTTTAAACCTCAGGAGACTAGAGCCAACCTCCGGAGGTAGGAGGAAATATTCCCTCCTACCTCCATGTGGCCTCTCTCTCTCTCTCTGTGTGTGTGTATATATATATGTTTTGTTTCTTTTCCTAACATTAAAGTGGATACCCCCCCTTTTTTTCCCCGAAATATATAAAATGTGCACAGAATGGATTCCATTTTGTATGCATTTAGTAGAGTACAAAACTTACAATATGGCAATATTATTTCAGGATGTGGCTCAATTCATAGTTGCTATCATATACTATTGTGATTTGTACTACTCACAAAACTTTAAAGTGTTTGCTTCCAATTTCTAACTAGTTGTGTTATTATTTGCATTTCTTTCCAATAACGAAGATGCATTTAAGATTTTGAAAAAAGTTATTTGATGTTTGACCATTTTGGATAATGTAATATGAATATTGTTATTCAACTTCTGATTCTTATTGCTGGAAATGATATATGTAGAGAGAGTTATTGTAAAAGGCAAATAAAACGCATTGATTCTTGTTTGTATAAGATATCGAAACAATGACCTAGTCAATCATTATGATTGTGAACGTTGGAGAGTTTGAGACCCCCATAACTTGGTTGATGTACATGTACAATAAAATGCAATCACATGTAATAGATTATGTTTTTTCAAGAAATTTTCCATGATCACACCTATAAATTTCTAGGATTTAAGAATCTAATTGCCATCATTTGCTCTTTATGTGATATCCTCGATAATGGGATGATATATAGTCCAACGTAGAGCCATCATGCTTAGATGACAAGGGGCAATGGTCTTTATATAGCCGAATTGGTGTTGCAAAATAGTTGTAGCACATTGATTTGTCTGTAAGCTTTTGGGTTTGGCTCTTCAATTGCGTAATCTCTCATCATCTCTAGAAATGGACTATGTTTGAATCTCTAGATCAATTTCATCAACGCTCAACATGATGCTCATCACAACTTTCATCCTTGAACTTTGCCTCAAATTTTCCTTGACTTTGTGATGGTGAGCACACATCTCTTTAGAATTTTTTGTAGTCATACCTTGGAAGGTGCTAGATTGTGTATGGAAGTATTGTGGATATAGGAGGGTTGATTTGATTTACCTCTTATCATTTTGTAGTTGCTTGGAGTATGGAACAGAACATTAGACAATAGATACATTCAAAATCAATGAAATTGACTTTACCTAGAAAGTTATACAAGCCAGGTCCTAATTTATAAAAAAATAACAGAGTTTGGGAGTGGACAAAAACATTTCTCCTTGAGATTCAATGTGTGGTAATTCACATAAAATTTATTCAAATTACTTTTGTCAAGGTTGGCACATTTGTCACCTATGACTTGTCATCTAAGTCCCTAATGAGCACTACAATATAAACTAAGGTCTAAAAATATTAATATGCAATTCATGAAATTATTTCATCTACCTAGGTCCATAGTCCATACATCATTCAATAACAATTGGACCTCAGTTTGAGCTTCATTTATGATTTTTGATGTTTATAACCTTGATTCAGATTTAGTTTCTATGGTCAATACTCATAATGCTACCCCTAACGTGAATCTTGTGGGGCTTGTGTACCTTGACTATGGAATTGAGGTTTTTTGGTTTCTAAGGAAAATAGTTGCAGTGTGTAAGTGTTCATGGATTGGGCTAAAACATGATCTTTGCATGACCGAGTGACTACCACTGAACCGATTCAACCCAAAAAAGGTAGAAACCTACTTGGAAGGCCACCGACTTATCGAAACTAACTGGATCGTCACCGACTCTATTCCACTCCAGATCGGTCCACACCAAGCCACTCCATGACCTGATTGGTTGCATCAATCCACCAATAAAACTTCTCCCAAGACTCCCAATCCGGGTAGAGCTCTGAGAACACAATGGGGGAGTGCAGTAGACTAAACTAACCCAACCAATCCTAGACCTTCTTTGATCTAGCCCCTGAGCACTAGGGAATTTTATAAATCACTAAGATAGGAAGCCCGACATCATAACGGCCATAGACTCTCAACGATCCTCATGGACAGGGGTGAAGATATATATACAAAGTGTAGAACCCATCCCGTCTGTACGTGCACTGAAATCCACATGTAAGCATACTATCAGCTCATGCCAAACTTCGATGCATGTACACCCTATCCCATACTAGGATGTAACACACATGCTAATACTGCATGCGGGTGTGACCCCATGGTCCTACTTGACTATTATCCAGATTAGGCCCGGTCCCTAAGTCCAAGGCACCCCCTAATGGTACAAACCTCCACTAATGGTACAAACCTCCACTAGGGCCGTAACCATGTGTGATAAATTTTTGAAAAAAAATATAAGTTTTTAATGAGTCTTTTGTGGATTTAGAGCTTTGGGATTGTTGGTTCGATTATAGCTTTCTTGTTTAGGATATGATGGCGTGAAGTCGGATTTTTTTTCTTATTGCTGGTTTTTTTTCGTTTATTGGATGGATTCCTTCGGTTGCATGAAGTTTCGGAATCCTCTTTCCCATATGGAAATCTGATTGAAGCTGATTGCAGATGATCTTATGCATGTGGCTTGGTTAGCCTAAAAGTTGTATTTTTTCATTTGCTATACATTGCATGCGAAGTCTACTTTCTCCATCCACAAAGTTAAGCAAAGAAATGATTGTTTTCTGACTAATTGGTAGCATAAGAGCATGCTCAATCAAAAAATAGAGCAATAAGAATGTAAATCAGTGTTTGCATGCCATGTTCACCCTGTACATGTTGGTTTGGCATGGTCTGCCTTCACGAACTCTGAGCATATTGAGTTTGAAGCATGAATCAAATAGAATGCTTGCTGTAAAAAGAGTTGGAGGGAGTAGAATCTATTGCTGGGATGTAAAACTCTGTGGATGGGCTGTTGGCAGCGTAGAGTATCGCTAGAAACTGTTTTTCAAGTAGGCCAAACTCTTTGTTGCATCTTCAATCCATTTTGGAGCCTGTGGAAACAAGGAATACTTGTAAAAGGTTTGTTTGGCACAAAGAGTTCTATCATTATGGTAAAAGCTGGAGTTAACCCTGTAAAGAGAGCTCAGGAAGCTATCGTAGGCTGATTGGATCATTGTTATATCTAGCAGACAACACCAGACCTGATATAATGTTTGCAATATACAAGGTGAGCCCTGGCAGCAAAGGCACCGAGATGGCAATGGCAATGCCAAATGGTAGCAAGGAAACACGACGACAATGGCAACGAAGGTAACGAGATCGCAGCAAGCCAACATAATGGCAGCAAAGGCAACGAGATGGCAATGGCAACCACGATGGCAGGGCGATGACAATGGCAACGACGATGCCAAAAATTTCTAGAGCGGTGTTGGCCGGGTATATAGGGTTGCAGCTGGTATCAATAATGGGTATCAACATGGTATCAAAAAACCTACCCGACTGGTATATGAATTTCTAATACCAGGTCTAGAACCGGACACCCAATATTAACTATTTTACTATTCATATTGATACCCAAGTTTGGGAGATTTTGTGGATTTTTGCCATGGTATCAATGATAGTACTATTTTTAATAATTTTTTTTGATATTTCAAATTTTTATATTTTAAATTATGATTTTACTCTTTAAAAAAGAATATTTTTAGCAATTCGTACATGTTCATACCTGGGTTGATAACCGACTGGTATTACCCTTGTGATACCAGCTCGGTCTATACTAGTCTACAACTCCTATACCTCCTTATGTTGATACCCTACTGATATTCAACTTTTTAAAAACCTGCAATACCCTGATCCGGATGGTATAAATGTTTTTGATACTCGCACAACACTGTTCTAGAGCCTTCAAGTGCCTCCTCCTTTCATGTCTGGAGCATGTTCGCACATGTGGAGGGTATTCTAGGAATGGGCAATGCAAACGGAGAAGAGAGAAAGAAGTAGTTGCCGAACAACTCTCCTGTTCTTATGGGCTGCTACTAGCAAACAATAGTCTAAAACGATTGTAGTTGCAAAAATAGACTCAGAGCTCAAGCGTTCTCATTTACAGGATCTTAAAAATTAATTCATACTCAAACGAATGAATGAGTACAGTCCGCCGAAGAGATTAGATATGGTGTGGTATTACTGTAAATCAGATTCAGAACGAAGTTTAGTTCAGAATGTAAAATGATAATGCAAGTTCCTCAAGCGTCAAAGACAACCATCATTTGATCAGATACTAAGGAGTTGTTGACGTCCATGATGTGATCAGAGTGAGTGAACAAGCGTGAACAAGCAGTAGTAAGTGTAATCAAATCACAATATCATACATCTATGTTAAACACAAATGTTAGAAAGTGTTGCTTCTATATTACAATGAAAGCTTGAACAACACAATAATGGGTTACAGCCAGAATGGAGGCTTAACGTGGATGCTCGATATCATTCGCTCTGTTGGCGGAGCATCACATATAGTGCGTGATGAAGATGTATTTATACACTACATCAATGTATTTAATTACAATAAATGCTTGTCATCTAACTATGTAAGTTGTTGTACCTTGGAAGTATTTGACTTATAATGACAGCTGTACAATGTGTACATGATTATGATAGGACAACACTCATTGCAACAATATGTGGACCGCAATCCCTAGAATGCGATTTCTTGCGGTGTTTGGTCTTCGCATAATCACTGTAGAGTTGACTCTTGCGGTTTCTGGCGGTGTATGATCTTCGCATAATCACCGTAGAGTTGACTTGCGGTTTTTGGTGGTGCCTGGTAATACCTTGCGGTGACTCGTATCAGATCGCAGCTTTTGCCTTGGCGATTCCTCGCGAAATTAGAGAAGTATTTTCTCTCACTTCGCATTTTTTGCGAAAAACTCGAAGGTGTTGGAAAAACAGTTTTTTTTGCTAAAGTGACTGTTTTGTTACATTATGGGAAAATGCAAAAAAGTTGACAAAAGTTTACTTCTTTTAAATACTTGAAAAGAAGTTAATGTCGGGAAAATGCAAACTGTGCGACAATCAGTTCATTTCTACAGACTATTGTAAACATAGTGTATTTCTGCAAACTGTTTGGAGATAGTCACTTTCCTGAAGTTGTCGATGAAGTCATGCACTTCGGTTGATGAACGAAGTTGTTGAAGAAGTCGGAGACTTCAGAGACTTTAGACACCTCGGTTAATGAACGAAGTTGTTGAAGAAGTTGAACACTTCGGTTAATGAGCGAAGTTGTTCAAGAAGTCAGAGACTTCAGTGTCGAGTGACTTGATTGTTGAAGCAAGGGTGATCAGGCCTTCGATGCTCTTCACAATGCTTTGACATTTGAATGTGGAGTTAGACAAGAATGGATGCCCTTTGATGTAGATTAGCCAAAAAGTCGACAAAGTTGACTTTCAATTGGCGGTTTAATTCGGATTTGTTTTCTTCGAACCTCTTCTTGATTCAATCACGTTCGATGATTGATCGCCACCTCCACCAAAATTTGATGTAATCAGGAGAAAATTGACCAAAATGACTTTTTTTTTAGATTTAGTCAAAAGTCAAGATCACACTTGTGTAGATTTATCTAAAATGAATCTAACTATATACAAGTACATTTTCTACTTCCTTTCACACGTGGAAACAGGCTCCACACGTGTGAGATCTCAATATCAATCTAGATCTCAAGATTAACATATTACATCAACCAAGTTAGAAGCACGGTTCTGCTGCATGCCGGAGCAAAATACAAACCCCAGTTTTTTGAGGTAAATTAAGATTGTTGAGAAGGATCTCTTCTTCCACAACCTAACCCCGCTTTCCTGTTTCGACGCTTCAGCTAGGACTGCAGTGGCCTGCCGTCCGGTTCAACTTAAGCGTTGTTGGCTGGAATTAAAACCTTCGGCTGAATACTCAAGTATTATCCGGATTTGGATCGTTGAGGCCCGGGAAAGCGCTAGAACTACTAGCCGCATTAGGGGACCTAAGCAGGATAATTTGACTAATCGTGGGCTGTGTAAAAATTGCAGGTTGTTGAACTGCTAGCAGAAACCCGTGTATTTTACCAAGCATTGTTCTGCACACAGAGTGAGAGTAATTTTGCAGAATAGCAAAACAAGAAAAATCATGATTCCTACAGGTATCAAATGAGCAGACATAGAACCCAAAAGATGTTGCATTTGACCCTAGATCATTGATAAAAAATGTGCAGGAAGAATCTTGAAATAGAAATAGTATCACCAAGGAGACAATTGTGGACTTAATTTCCAACATGTATTCATAATCATTCTATCTCATTTATGAGGAGTTTGAATAGCCAATAGGCCTTAAACTTGAATTCTAGTGAGATAGCGACATTTGTCACGTGATGTTAGGATTGAAATGCATCTATTTGGCCCAATCACATTTAGAGGCACATACCACAAGGCCAATCATTTTAAGAGGTGTATTAGATGTTGACCAATGATGTTTAGTGGTGCACATCATGAGGCCCAATCAAATTGTGAGGTGAAGATCATGAGGTCCAATCATGATGAGAGGTGCAAATCTAGGGGTCCATCAATTACACACTTTTGGCTGTCCTCACACATGTGAAAAGTACACATTCCTTATAGGGTCTTTTTTGGATTCAAAAATCCTCTAATGTCTGAATATTTTAAGCACTTTTCAAACTATTAGGTGCATATTTACTTCTATTGCAATATTTCTCATTGGTGAGTTTAAAATTAGCTTAGCTCTCTTGAGTAGTTTTGATGGGAGGTGGTGTTTGTTGCAAATTTCCACAGGCGAAAAAGGCGAAAAACGCGACACTGTGTTTTTACACATGATTTGTGACAGCCAAAAAAGACGACATTGCCCTATAAATGCAATAGGTGCCCTTATAGAAAAGTGAAGGCACCCTGTAAATCAAATCTTAAGGCATTTGTCAGAGTGTCGCATTTTTCACATCTTCACCAATGTTCATTTCAGCGAAGGCTGACGTCGTGGCATTCTCACGCTCATCCCATGCAACTGTGCAAACAAATTTGACAACGACAGCAACCACCCACAATCTCCCACAGACAACACATCCACTTTGTACTTTCTTCATCTGCACACCTGTAAAAATATGTATATATATTGAATACCATCTGCGTATTCTGAATGATGTGAGAACTTAGATGAGAAACAAGCAACAAGCATAATAGCATCAGAAGCTTATCAGAGATTGACGAAATAGATGCTTTTGCGCATCGATTCTTTGTATTATCAGTAATAAGTTTATTCCTTTTTCTCAGATTGGATTAGTTTTGTGAAGCACGCGGTTTCGTCCGCTATCGTCTTGTGCTCACCTACATTATTGACCTGTATATTTCGCTATACTTAATCTAATTACAGCTTTGTTTGTTCTGCGTTCAGATTTGTGTCAATATTGCTATGCTTTTCTACATTCTGTTTGACTCTCTTATTGCTTAATCTGGTAGTCTAGCTCTTCGCGAATTATTCACGACTAATAATTTGTCTAGCTGTTTGCGACAAATTATCTTTCTGATGTGTTGTTGCTTAATGTTTGGCTACGTAATCGGATCGAACGTGATTTCTATCACTAACGTTTTGTTCGAGTCTGATAGGCATAGTCATGCTTAGGGAAAGAGTGAGATAGCTCATCCTGCTGCACACAAACACTTTCCATTCGAGTTCGCTTCTTTTTCGAGTTTCGAGTTCACTTTTTTTTTTTTCGTGTTCGTTTCTTTTCGAACTATTTTCGTTTCTCACACACCCTCTTTTCCCAACACATAAAAGAGAAGAAACACAAAGAGAGGAGCATAAAGTTATGGCTAAATGAATAATCTCAATAGCCTATGTGGGAGTGTCTATAATGCACTATACAAGGCGATGGTCCAATTTCTAGAAATGGAAAGGCCAAACACCAAACACCAAAAGCCAATGCAAGCCAAAAGTCACGACATGGATAGCCAACCGTCTTTAGCATTGGGCACTTGAATATTTGTCTTTGTATAAGTAATTCCAGTCTAATGAGTAGATTCATTCGATCCAATAATGCCTCACTGCCATTTTGTTAATTTTTTTTTTTTGAAAATCCCTACTGGCGTTGCAAAAGAGGAGTGGATGCTAACAAATAATATGAGAGTGGATGATCACATTAAAGCTATTTGCGAAGGGCTAAATTTCACTTGTTAAGAGACGAACAACATCCCACTTGTATTTTTTCTTTTTTGAAATAATTTTTTTTAGCTTTGGATCATATTGAATGCCAACCTTCTAACAGATCCAATCACTATTAGAAAGGCCAATACCACTTTCTTTATGAATCTTCACTTTGCTCTTTTTTCCAAACCTAGTAGAGAAACCTCTACATTATTGCTTTACCTCAAAAAGGTTGACCCTTGCTGCATTTTCAATGAAGAAGGATCTTTTTGATAGCCTCCGATTCCTTCATAAAAAAAAGGAGGTTAGATGAAGCAACCTTTGATATTTACCTTGCTCATTCAGATTGAACAAAAAGTGATATTCTTAATTTTTTTTTCTAAAGCTAGTTCCATTTAAAAATTTCCTAATATAGTTACCAATGATGTCACCAAACTCATGATCAAAATTTAGACTCCTAAAACTTTCAGTGACTCATGACAATTTCGACCCAAGAGCATCTCACTCTATCAAGAGTAATTTCGATGCTTCTACAAGAGAAGATAAGAAGAACTACATCCTCCTCTGGCTCCAGATCGGCGGATCCTCAAGCTCTATACTCAAAAAGAAATCAGAAGTTCAGATCAAAGAGATCTACACAGTCAAATTATCCTGACAAGAGAGCAATATGAAGCAGCATGTATCAAACCTACAATCAACTTCAAACTTTTCATCATTCCAACCAGTGTAGAAACTATTCTGCAGATACTATAAGAGGACTAGGCATGAAACCAAGGAATGCAAATCTCTAAAATACAACAACGAGAAGAAGAAGCAGTTCCAACAACAAGCACATAGTGCAACAACCAATCACTCGATCTAGCAACACGAGAAAGATGAAGTAGCTTTCATGACCAAGGTCGAAGAACAACATGATATCGATTCCTGGTATCTGGACTCTCTGGAGCAACTCAACATAAGACTCACCATCAAGACTGGTTCAAAGACTACAAGTGATTCAACCACTCTCGAGTTGTGTAACTTGGAGACAACTCATCTCATTATATCGAGGGTGAAGGAACAGTCAGGGTCGAATTTCAAAAAGGTGAAGTCAAGTTGTTGTCCAATGTTCTCCACGTTCCAAATCTGACAAAAAATTTGCTCTCAGTTAGCAGAATCACTGATTTAGGTTGGAGGGTTGAATTCGATATAGACAGCTGCACAATTCTTGACAAATCTTGAAAAGTTCTAGCTTTCGGGAGAAGAAGCGGCTATCTATACAAACTCAACCACTACTACTCTTCTAATAGTCAAGCACTTCATACATCCACTTTTGAATCAACTGATATGCTTTGTCATTTCAGATTAGGCCATTTTAACTTCAATAGTATTCAGCAAATGTCGATTCAGAATCTAGTGCAAGATCTTCCTTCTGTTAGCAAACCAACTTCTCCATGTGAAAGCTGTATTAATCAACAAGCATGCTAGAAATCCTGTTATTTATGATTCAGTTCATACTTCCAAAGATTTGCTTGATTTGTACATAGCGACATTCGTGCCCAATGCAGACTGCTTCGACAGGGGGAGCTCTCTTTTCCTAACCTTCATCGATGACTTCTCTCGAAGGACTGCTACTTATTTTCTGAAGAACAAATCAAAAGCATTCAAGTTCTTCAAGAAGCTCAAGGCGTCTGCTGAAATAAGACTGCAACTCATATTGAATGATGTTGCTCTGCTTTGCATTGGCATTTGTGATTGTCACTTGAAAAAGCGTAGATCCTCGTTCACTTGCATAAAACCAAGTGTTTATTGTTGCCGGTTCTTTATCAAAAACTGCTTTTGCAACCTGCCGCAAATTTAACTAGAATGTCTTATTGGTGCAAGTAGTTGACATTCTCAAAAATTGGAGAGCTCCCAACAGCTTGACAATCTTGCATGCTTGAGTGCTTCCGATGTGTCTTTTTCTCTTATCACTTGTCTCTGCCATTGACGGTTTCATCTCTGGTTTCTTGGCAGATTCTAACTTCGGAGAGGTCTGTATCCTCCATTGCTTTTGGGTGTTTCTATGGTTCCTCTCTCAGTTGAAGTTCCACTCCTGTCGGATGAGTGTAGTGAAAATGTCAATTTTCTGGGGAGGGTTGTTCTTGTCTGGGAATAGAATCAGATGATGGAATATCGGTTTTCTCTACGTCTTGCAATAACTCATTTCATATAACGTCTATGTTCGATTTTGATCTGGTAAATGTCGTGGTGATGTAGAAGTTTCCAAGGAACTTCTCGATTGAGCAGTAGCTTTAACTATTTGTTGCTATGGTGCTTGTGGGGTGTTGTCGTGGGGATCCTATCGTGATTCATAACTGATGTGTTGGGCAGGTATGACCTTACTTGGTTGTTTCGGATAGACTTTGAAACTATGTTTCTTGACACAGTCGGGACACTTGAGGTACCTGGTCTTGACTAGACAATCAACCACGAAATGGCCGGTTTCACCACAGATGAAACATCTGTTGTTCAATGGCCCTTGTGTAATGGCATATCCATCTTGTATGGCTAGTGGATCTAGACTTTCAGGTGGATATTCATGATAAGTCAAGGAATGTCCAGATTGTGACGGTTGTTCTTCATATTGTTGGATTGTATGTGCTTGGATAGACTGATATGAAGGACAAGCATCAGCAGGATGCGTAACTCGGAAATGTGGGCACCATATTGGTTTTCGTCTATAAGGTACCTGTGCAAGGTTTGGCTGACCAGACATACTTGCGTTGGATAGACTTCAGAGCATTTTTGAAAACTCATCTATGAGTTTTCCCATCTGTAGTTGGTGTTGCTTATCAAGCAACTTCAACTGGGACTTCAAAGCTGATCTTGGGTATCCTCGATCGGGCTTCGACTCATGGACATGAGCACATGGTGCTCTCCTTTCCTTGAATTCATCAACATCTGATCCTTCGTATTCTTCCCTGATGACATCAGACATAGCTAACTTTAGGCTCGTATATTCATCATTGAATTTAAGCTCGCATCTGATCCACCTTGGAAGGCTGACTAAAAAACCAGATGATGAGAATTTGTTCGGAGGGCTGTTCTTGTACTTGACCTTTTAAGCGCCTGAAACACTCAATATAGTCCCATACACGTTCATCTTTTGCCATCTTGATGTTACTTAATTTGACAGAAGGACTTTCCTATCAAACGAAATGGCTTGAGATGCTTAATAAACGACTCTTTCAAATTGACCAGTCTGTCTTATCTTCACGATCAAGGTTAAAAAAATCAGTCTCGTGCTTTAGCGATCATGGTCATCGAAAAACAGTTGGACCATAGCATCGGAGGATGTTTCGCCATAAACGTCACACACATTCTCAAAGTTTTGCAAGAATTTTTAAGGGTTCGACGAACTACCGTCAAACTTTGGTAGATCTAACTTGGGTGTTCTCCTTTCAAAATAAGCTCCCAGTGAGTGACAGAAGCTTCATTCAGTTGTGTTTTGGCGTATGATGTTTCAACACCATGAACATGGGCTGATGCTGGTGAAAGACTCGGCTCTATCAAGCTCGTGTCTCTCGAATGGCTTTGTGGATGGCTTGTGGAGTTCAGACCGCATTCGGTAGAATCTATGACGTCTGATTTGTTCAGCTGTAGGGGACCGCATTTCGTATGGATAATCTGCTGGGATATCCAGATCAGTATGGTGGTCCATTCTAAACTGCTGTGTCTTTTTTGTGTTTTGTGTGGGTTTTTGGTGTTTTTGTCTGTTTTAATTGATTACTTTAATTGTTTTGTTTTTCTTGTATAAATTATGAAAAAACGTGAAAAATCCGAACACGAGAAATTTTTGAAAAAAACAAAAAAATCAGAGAATCTTGAAATTTAAAAGAAATTCCAAAAAATGAAAAATATATCAACTTAAATAACAAAAAGCGAAAACGTTGCTAAATCCCTAAAAATGCGAAGGTTTAGGGACAAAACGAAAAATGTGACAGTTTTAAAGGCGAAAAACGCGAAGGTTAACAAAAAAGCGATAAACTACAAAATGAGGTTTGTTGAAAAAAACGAAAAATGCAACAGTGTAGGCGTGGCGAAAAAACAAAATCCAAAGGTCGCGAAAAAATGAAGGTTCTAGAAAATCCCGAAACCCTCCGAAAGAAAAAAAAATGCGAAGGTGGTGGAAAACTCACAAATGTGATTTTGGCGACTCGAAAAACTGGCGAAAAAATTCGAAAATGAAAAATTGGCGAAAAAAACTCGAAAACGAAAAAATGTCTAAAAACTCGAAAATAGCAGGACACAAAAAAAAACTCGAAAGTCGACAAAAACTCGAAAAATGCCAAAAAGGCTCAAAAAAAAATGAAAGACCCCGGTAAAAAAAAAAAGCCTCGAAAAAAAATAAAGTCACAAAAAACTCGAAAAGATGAAGTCGCGAAAAAAACTCGAAAAAAATGAAGTCGAAAAAAATGAAGTCCGCGAAAAAAACTCGAAAAGATGAAGTCGCGAAAAAAAACTTGAAACAAACAAAGTCGCGAAAAAAAAAAAAGAAAAAACCTTGTCAAATTTACAGTAGCTGCAACGGTGGCGACTTCGGTCTTGCTGGATACTCCTTGTAGCAATGTCCATAACCACATTCACGATAGAATGGTACAAATGCCTTTGTTTGGACAATCTGCAACTCTGTGATTTTCTCCGCATGCAAAGCATCCAAGCGGCACTTTGGTCCAATTTCTAGATGCTTGTTGTTGTGTGGCAGCATAGATAGCATACTGATCTGAAGGAACCACTCTCACGATCATTACTGTAATTACATTGCACGTTACCTCCTGTAAGGTTATGGTTCCATCAAATTAGCAAGAGGGAGCAGGTTGTGTTGGTGAAGCTGGTAAAAGCTGTCGCTCCGGATACACCAAGAGCAGATTGATGAAGTTTGGCTGAAGGATCCTTTCCGTAAAGGGGTTCCCAATATCCCATCTGGGCATATCGTTGCTGGGATAATCCAAGGATTAAAGCGGCAATAAGCAGTCTCATAATCAAGTGAATTGCACAGATGGTTGTGGACATTCGTGTCAAATATGGGTTTCTCACGGAGTTGTTCTCGGGCATGTGATATCAAGACATGGCACTTGCTACGGATTATTTCAAAATCAAAGTCCATTATGGAATCACCACCGCTAGGAACAATTCACGGAGTTTATGTTTTTATGGTTCATGCAAATTATTATCAAATATTCATTATATTCTTTGTTGATCTTGCGAGACCTATATACAAACTGACCATTGTTCCTATTTGGACAGTTGAGGCGTTAGAAGCCTTTGAAAAATTGAAAAAGCATTAGCTCGGCACCTATACTACGTGCTCCAGATTGGACAATTGAATCTCATGTTCACACTGATGCCTCAAAATATGCTATTGGATCAGTTTTGATGCAGCCAGGTGAATACAAGAAAGACTATCCCATACAATTTGCAAGCAGACAACTTACAGATTCAGAACAAAATTATTCGACAACAGAACGTAAAGCATCGGCCCATGATTTTTTTCGTATGAAAAATTTTGACATATCTTATGGAAACGCACTTGCATTTTACATGGATCACCAGCGTTACTTTATTTGGTAAACAAGACGTGTAATACAAGGGCGTATTACAAGATGGTTACTTTTATAGACCGAATTTGATTTTCGAGTTGTGGTTCGCAAGGGTAAACAACATTATCTAGCCTACCATGGTTCAAGAATTGAATCCGCATCAGTCAATATTGAAGTGGATGATGAACTCCAAATGCTGCGTTATTTTATGTTGAAGCAGTACCTGAGTGGGCCACGATATTGGTTGAGTATCTGATGCTAGGTCAACCTAATAACTCCTTGACAAAAGTACAAAGAGACAATTGATTCATAAGGCTCAACCTTATCAATTGAATGCGGGACAATTGTATCATCGAGGAATGGATGATATTCTTCGAAGATGTGTTTAACAGCATGAAGTACCTGAATTAATCATGTTTTCACATGATGGAATGGGCGGAGGACATTTTTCTATAGATATCACTGTTCGTAAGCTTTTGCAAATAGGGTGTTGGTGGCCTACACTTCATAAAGACACCGGAAAACTATATTCAAATCATGTGATGTTTGCCAACGGGCATGACGTCCTACGCGACAGAATTATGAGCCATTACATCCGGTTTTATCGCAAGCACCATTCGAGAAATGGGGCCTAGATTATGTCGGTCCTATTCATCTTGCGACAAGAGGATCTCAAGCCAGAGATATCATTGTAGCAATCGATTATATGACCAAGTGGGTTGAAGCCAAAGCTGTTAAAGTTGCTAATGCGAAATCTATGGGCTAAATTCCTCTATGAACACATCATTATTAGATTCGGATGTCCTATTGAGATCGTCAATGATCATGGTAAACACTTTGTTAATCAAACAATAAAGTGTTTGTTGGAAGACTTTTTCGTTATACACCGGTTTAGTACTCCGTATTATCCTGGCAGGGGGTAATGGCCAAGCTGAATCTTCCCAATGGGCGAAGATTCTTTGCACCAGTTAATACCTGTTTTTACCTTAGGCACCAGATCTGCAGAACGTTCGCCAAACTACCAATTTGGTCCAAAACCTTTGTTGAGAATTTTGGAAGCTATTTTCACAATACTGAGCAAGCCTGCAAATTTTTTGTCCAGAACTGATTACCCAAATTAGTATTTTAATGGGCCCTCCAAATTCACCTATAAGAAGGCTGGAATTTGATTCATTTGTCACTTGTGCTAGCGGAGCTCTTGCAAAAAAATTTCGTGACCAAAACTTTCTACCAACTTTTTTCCAGCCTTTTGATATACACTCGTGCCTACTTTCAGTCATCATGTCTTCTACTGATACTCTCAGTCTCCGCGATACTCCATCCATTGTGATGTTCCAACTGCAACAGACATCATGATGCTCCCTAGCGCAAGCATGGTCGCTCAATGGATGACTCTTGTTGTGGGCCCTTGCTCAAGGCAATGGAATCTACGAGCAAGCCTTTTCAGGAAAAATTAATATGCAATTAATCACTATGGCCTTTAGCACTTGGACTGAGGCCAAATCTAAGTTTTACATCACTTTGCAAACTGCCACACACAAGGTGCGTGTTGCAGCCCATAGGGTATAGCACATCCGACATTGAGCCATCTCCAAACCACAAGCACACAAAGAACGTGAATCAAGCCGTTCATAGACACAACCGTGGAGGTTTTTTGGGACTCATGATGGGTATCTCCTAGAATCCATCCGAGATCCCATCATCCACGCCGCAGCTCAACTTCTAAACAACTTTATGATGGTTGGGAATCTCAGGAAGGAACCCATTTTTCACAGATCCTGCACCCGCATTGTCGATTCCAACTACAAATTAGGATCTGGCCTGCTAGAACCTTACAACTGGTATAAGACAGTTTTTGGTGAGTTGAAGAGGGCAATCAAGGGTATCACCAAGCAGCAATTTGCGGCTGGCCCTCTTCTCTCACTATCATCGGCCTCTTGCTTGGAAGGCAAGATTCATGGGTTTAATGCTGATATCGTGCTGTCTAATTTTATGAAGAAGAACCGACAGGATCATCTCACCAGGCCTCAGCATCACATAGTCATCGTTGTGTATGTAGCGGAGATTGTTATTCCTGACTTGCTCCCGCGTCACGTAGAAGGACTAGGCAAACATCTTCAGCTGCGCTTCCACCCCCTCACTGCTATTCGCACTGAACTGCCCATCCCCAAACCACTGATGCTTCCCTTGCCTCTACTTCCTCTTAGGGACAGTCTGTGACTATTGGGGCTACTTGTTAGTCAAATGTAGTTGGCAGAGCAAGATCACACACGTCTCCAGGTGAATTGGATGCGACCACCCTTGAGCATGATGCATATCTCTAGACTCAAATTTTTGATCGTCCGGTAACTCCGACGGAAATCAATTATCTGTTTAAAAAGGTTGAAACATATCGAGTGGCCCTGCAAGGCTTTCAAGTTCGCTTCGACAAGTTGAAAGGCACGACCTCGATTGAATTGGCAAAGGCCAAAGAGACTATCAAGTATTATGAAAAGTCTGCCTCTCAAGTTTTGGAGTCCAACCCTCAAATAACTGTTCCACTGATGCCACAATTCTCGCCTCAACAACAAGATCAGGCATAATTGAATGATGCTATGGATTCATATATAAGTCAGGGTAGAGCGCCAGAGGTGGAAGAAGTACAACCAGTTCCACGAACAACGCAATCAGGTCCATCTACCTCAGGGACCAGACCACTATTTTGAAGACCAATCAGCGTCGATGACTAGATCCGGAGTTTTCTAACGTAACACCCGCAAGAGTCCTCGCGTGGTGGTTGGGTTATCAAGTTTAACACCTCCGAAATAGAGGCCGACAAAGAGTTGGATAAGCTACCTGCATTGGGAGAGTAGCCGACATGGAGAATAACAGTATTTGAGAAAACTCCAAAATCATTTAGGAGTTATGTGGCCAGCCCTCACCAATTATGTGTAGATCCATATTACGTACCAACGCTGCGACAGAATAAGTGGAAAGATATGGGAGTGGCCATGGATAAAATCATGATCGATACATCGAATTGGCCAATAATCCACCAACATTACAATTGGAAAATTTCAATGGACTTCCACAGAGCACTACAAGCATACCAGCGAGAGTACATGCACTCTCCCAATCCGACAGTTAGGCAATCGACGTTTTTTTGCAAAAGACTTGATTATGTTGGCATCCGTTGCTACTCGATGGGATGATTGCCTTCCCACATTGGCATTCGATCCAAATAAGCCAACGGCGTCAGACAATGTCAAAGATCAATTGCCATTAGGAAGATTGTACTTTCGTGCTGCAATGATGAAAGGCTCCTGGGAATCCCGATTCACCGCCTGGACAACATCAAAGTGGATCTCCGGAGCACATAGGTGTTGTTTACCACACAATTTGGATTTCAACACTGTTCGACTCGACTTCATGGAGAAGGTGCAACATCATTTAATAAAAATATGACGGGATGCTAATAAAAGTCCACAGTAAATCAATCTTGCAAGGTGTCGTGGGACCGCCACCAGTTTTGGTGGGGGATACTGTTGGAGGGTTTGCGGATCCCAAGGCAACCCTAACCCTAGTTAATAAGTGAGAGAGATTTGGCACCCCGTGTGTGTAAGTCCAAGCCGATGATCACATGGTTATTTGATTAATTAGAAAGTCAATAAAAGGACTTTAGGCCTTTTTGCGGGACTTTTAATGTCGCAGGCCTAAATGTCAAGTTAGTGATTAAAGTTGGGACTCCTACCAAAATTGGTTCAAATTCAATTTCAAATTGATTTCCTCCAATTTTGAATGGGTTCCCACTCTTTTTTAAATTTGAATAGTTAGGGAGGTAGAAATGGGCCAATAGGATTTTGAGGCTAAGGCCCTCCTCTCCACTATAAATAGGGACAAACTCGAGTTGCTCCTCATGTTCAGATCTTCATTTCAATACAAGCAGATTGGTTCTCTTATGGAATGGACTTGTGGATGTCCTTGCTCTCTAACTCTTTTCCTCCATCTCTCATGCTTTTGTTGCATTTTGCTAATTTTTGGTTCTGAATGTTATTGGGATTGCATGTTCTTATGCTTTTTGAGAGAGAGAGAGAGAGAGAGAGAGAGAGAGAGAGAGAGAGAGAGAGAGAGAGAGAGAGAGAGAGAGAGAGAGAGAGAGAGAGAGAGAGAGAGAGAGAGAGAGAGAGAGAGAGAGAGAGAAGTTTCTATCTCATTGTGGATTGTAGGGTTAATGGATGTAGTGTTAATTGCGTAGTGTTGGTGCTTAGGGTTAATGGATGTTAAGTTAGATGTGGATCTTCCGTACATGCTGAATTATGAGATATGCTATCGCTCTCATGGGAACGAACCTACGCGTGACAACTAACTTCATTTCCTTGATGCTAGATTGCTTGGATCTTGGGTTGAGGATAGGCTAGGAAATAAACCCACTACAGAGCTGCATAAACTAATATGAACTAGAGTGAACATATCAAAGATAATGTGGAAATATCAGAGAAAGCATAGCAAGTGACATTCATGCATTAAGATGTTCTTTGAAATAATTCTTATAAAAATTATTCATTCAACAACAAAACTGAAGTATACAATGATTACTAGCATTCATGTGCTGCATGCGCTTCTCAGGTCAATATGAAAAATGATAATGCAATATTGAGATGCTCATTACTATTGCACGGACACTCAACACTTAGTTCGCTATGTCTCTTTTTGTCTAATGGATCTTATTGCATGTATCTATATTTCATGCTCAGATGATCATGCATTACATTCCATATGTGACAATGTCCTTGTAAACAATAGCTTATTATCAGACGATGACTTGACCATTTTCTGATTCATTAGCTCTCACTTTGATTATGTACATGTACAAATAGAGAGCACAAGTGCTTGGAGATTTATAATAGCTGCCAGGTTAAGTACATGATACTAAAGATGGTTCATATACCATGTACTAACTCATACTTATTATACGTCGTACAAGTAGCAGTAGATGTCTGACATAATTGTTGAGGATTGTACTTGAGTTTTGTCATCAATGTGTTGAATTGCGATCCATATATTTTGACAGTTTGTATTTTTGTTCGTTGCTTGCAGATAGTCTCAAGTTTAAGGGTAGCCTTTAAAGGAAAAAGACTTGTGAGAGAAGAGCTCCATTTTGAGTGGCACCATGAAAATGCCAATCGACATTTTGATTGACTGGTCAAAGGTTGACATTTCACGGTTACTCCAAGTGGGTGTTTGGCACTTGATTCTGTCAATGTGCATTCTAGGGATTTGCTTAAGTCTAGAAAAATGTCGGCTGACATTTTTTTGGGACTTAGGCCCTTCGACATTTTTGCCTACTTATGCCTTTCGGCATTTTTTGGTCTGTCCATAACTTAGTGTATTTCTGCAGACTACGCCGAATGCTGTGTATTTTTTACAGATTGTTGCAAATCTCATGTATTTTTGTAGACTATGCCAGACTCCATGTAGTTCTGCAGACTTGACAAGTCCTTATTAAAGAAAGAATTTAGGCGGGAATTTTAACAATCTTAACATTAACAAATGCTTCACAAAATTACTAGAAACTCAATGAAAATAGATAACACATCTATATGTATGTGAGTAATTAGCCAAAAAACATGAAAAGGTAAGTTACTTTGGCAAGGGCTTTCAGGTATGTTACAATCATCTTCTTTATACAAGCTCCTCTATAAACAAATGCAAAGATTTTGTCCCAAATTATGTCACTTGTAGAATCAAATACATCTCATTGCATTGTCTTGATGGCATTCCAAAATTATTTAGACTCATAGTTGAAGGCTTTAGTCTTGTAAGAGCTCAAAAGATGCATCCAGCCCCCCCCCACAAACAACTTCAACTCATTTAAGTGACTAGAAATATTCACATTTATTTGAATCTTTTAAAGTAGTTGCTAATGTCATTTAGAACTCCACATACCACAAAGAAGGCCATTCCAATGCTTAAGCCATTCAACAATGAAAACACACAAAGCTTATTGGTTTTGACCAAAGCCAAATATTTCTTATCCAAGTGCACCTTGGAGTCATCATAAACTCTAGATCACAAAGAGGAAAGGAAAAGATGGCCATTATGGTACAACAACTTTCAAGCACAAAGCCCGTTGGTTATGGCCAAAGCCTAATATTTCGTATCCAAGTGCACGTTGAAGAAGGAAGGAGATCTCTACCAATCCACCACAATGAAGTACTAAGAGCAAGAAGGTTGCATATAATTTCTTACTCATCATTGGAGAAAATCTGTACTCTTACCCCAACTTTCTACATATTAGTGTGTAGAGAGTTTTAGAATGACATAGAAAGAGGGATCTTTACCTACCTTCCTAGTGAGGTTTCATGATGACAAGAAAGTAATTTCTATACCAGTTTTCGAGACAACAAAGGTAGATGAACTCTTGTGTGGTGCAAGAAGAAATTCCCCATGTTGGTTGATGTCTACCACATTGGTACTTCGAAGATGAGGCTCTATCTATGTTGGCAATAATGAGTGATGCCTCATGTTTAGTGAAGTGCATCAATGTGAGAGAGACGATGCATCATACAATGCTGCTTGATGTGGCTTCTCCTTGCCATCTCCCAATAACTCAATTGCCTGCAGGCCCAACATCATCAGCATCTGTTCTTGTCGTCTTGTCCCAGCCTCCATGCAATTTTGCTCACAAGCAGAGTTAGTGGAAACATCAACAAACAACAGCTCTGGTTCTGATTTTTCAGCATCACACTCATTTTGATGGCTGGGGTTCAACCATGCTTGCTCCTGCATATTGTCAGGTGCATCATCTCTGGATTCACTTCTGAGAACATCTGGAATACAAGTGTAGCTTCCTGATCCTACTAATCCAACTGGGTTCTCGGCATCGATGTAGGAATCTTTGAATGTGTTGCCGGAAGATTGATGATCAGACTCCATTGAATCAAATTTTTCAAGTGCCAGTGTTCTGTTTGAAGAAGAGCCTCCTGTCTCACTGACCTTTCCATCTTCTGTGTTTGATTCCCTGAGTACTTCTACAATTTCAACCTGTGTGTGTCCTAATTCGCCACTGGCCTGCACTGGTACTTGTGTTTCTGCAAGAGCCGATGTGAGGGAGATGACCTGAGGATCTGGAGCGAGGCTGATTCGGCATATTGGACAAGTTTTATGCGAGAAAAACCACATGTTAATGCAATCGGAGTGAAACCCATGTCGGCACTGGGGCAGAAGACGGACATTTTCACCTACCTGGAATTCCGTCAAGCAAACTGAACAGTCCATCGATCGTATCCCTGTCATTTTCCATTTTTCGCTGTCGGAAAATCTCAGCAATGGGAATTGGTTCACCACTTCCTTCTGCAGCCCAAGAAATGCTCCAACAACCCGATCTGCTGTTCTCTGCTGCTCAAGTCGCCGATTTCTCGTTCTCATCAAAACACATTGGATCCTTGTGAAAAACCCAAAAACAGTCAGCAGGGCAAACGCTGACAACGCTGCCGCGACAAAGAGAGCAATCTTGAGACTGGAGTGGAAATTCATCTCATTGGAGAAAGGTACGCTTCCTGTGGGAGGTGGAGGAAAGCTATTAGGGAAAACATACTGTGATGCCATCGGCCCTCTACCTCTCCATTACAGACTCTGTAAAGAGAAGGATCTTCATTCTGAAAACTATAGTCTTGCAATCCACCACAATTATGTGATGCTGTTTCACATCAATCTGTCAATAACTAAGCAGAATTTTTTCAGCAAGGGATCTCTTTCAGATGTGGGCATTCGAGATTGCAGTGTGCAAACCCAATCTTCCCTGAAATTGAAATGCATCACAGAGATGGATGCTGTCAATCTGCCCAAAATCAAAAGGAAAGCCCACTTTCACATCAGGCATATTAGCTTGATAGTGGGAACCATGAACTCATCAGCAATCCTCCTGTTTTGTAAATCTGATGCTGACAACATGATATTTTCTGAGTTGCTATGGGAATCTGCTAATACAGTAAAGCTTGTTTTTTTCTTTTTCCTGTTTTTTATTCCCCTTATATGTGTTTGATTCTCTTAAAATGAGCCGTCTCAATAGAAAGAGCAAAAAAATTTAGCTGAATCTTCTAATGATGAACACTCCAGATTCACTTATGTGCAAGCAATTCATTTTCAAAATTTGCCATGCAGCTAGTGCATGCTTTTACCTACACGCCATGTGAAATATAGAATGGCATACAATCTTTTTCAAGAGTTAATTGACAAAGTATGTTCGCACTGATCTGTAATTAGACATTTCCACCAATAGAAAAAGCTATCAATGTGATCTACTCAAATAAAAACTCATTTTTTGTGCAATGACCCATAGCAATTTGAATCAAGGTTGTTCTTGTGGACCCAAGTTCTAGTCCTTGGATGGTGAATTTGGTGCTTAGATGTCTAGTCTATCTCATCTTGTGCTAGTTGGTAAGAACTACGAAGACAATTTATTTTTAGAGCTTGTAAGTCGATGTCATCACCTTTTGGGAAAAATATTTCAAGGCTCTAATGACTAAGGGGAAATATGCAAAACAGGTTGTTACATGGGAGTAAAAGAAGGGCTATTGATGTGCATGTAGGGCTTACAAGAAAAAACCATCCCCATCATTATTCATGACCAGGTAATTAAGACATTTAACATTTTTATGAGTTACTATCTTGCTTAAGTGAAAGACAATATGAATGTGAAATTTTCTCAAGATGCAAGTAGAATTAATTGTCTATCATAATATTAATATGTTTTCTATGACGAGTTGACAACTAATCTATGTTGAGTCCTAACAGACCCAAAAATCACAAGATATATATTATACTTGGAAGCACAACACCTAATAGAGTTGCCTATTGAGGAAAATAATTCCAATGTTAATAGATTGTCAAACAAGTGAAGCAACATTTGCAAAAAGGATTGATAAGGCCAAGTAGTTATGCATATTGTTTGCCCATCCTTGTAGTCCAAAGAAGGATTGCAATTCTAGAATGTGTGTAAACTACCAGACCTTAAAACATACCTAGAAGAACGTGTCCCATATCCCAACGACATCATGGATAAGCTTAAGAGAGCCATGATGTTTAGTAGGATTGAGCTCACAAGTGGCTAACACCAAAACAAAGTTGTACCTGATAATGTCCACAAAAGTGTGTCTTTAAACACTTGTATGAGTTTTGGTTGCCCCTTTGGCCTTACAAATGCACAGAATCATGGATATAGCTTTTTGGCCTCATCACCATTATACGAGATACTTGTTTTTGGCCTAAATGAACAAGAGCATAAGACACATTTAATTACTATCTTTAACGTTTTTCCAAAGAGCTCTTTTTCAAAACATGGCAAGCGAAGAAAACAATTTTTTGAAAGATTCATTTTTAACGCATTTAACATCCAAAGTGGGAATTAAAATGGATCCCACTAAAATATGATAAGCCTTCACCTCTTTGAGTCCTAACTTGGTGCCATTGCCTCACCATGATTTTGCTTGATTTGAGGAAAATCACCTAACTTATAGTAACTTTGAAGGATCAACTCTACTGATGTTTTCCAAATCTATACACACGTGGGAACAGCCTCTCACACGTGGGAACCATGTATCATTCACATGGGAATGCTAGATCTATCAATGAAATGGTGCCATATGGCAATTTTCTACTTGACTAGCTTTCCAACTAGTTCATACTAGAGTCAATCAAGACAAATTCAATCCAAGACACACAATCATTTCCAAAAGTACTATTCAACAATATGTTTCACCTATAATCATCAAGCAAAAACTAGACCTACAAGACTTAGTCTTTCTAGAAGACAAAATTCTACACTTCTAGCAATACTACTAATTGACCACCAACATTTTCTTGGTGGAAGTGACATGAAACCTTTTCAAGCGAGTCAATATTGGCTGAAGATCCAGAGGCCCTTGAGCTTTAAAAGACATAGCACATTTTTTGAAAGGAATATCACAAATAGTTCTCCAAAAACCATGCAAGTGCAACTAGGGCTGAGTCAAGTATTCCAACTCCACGTTTGTTACATGTGGCCCCCTCAAAATTTATCAATTTTTTGCAAATGTAGTTGGCTAAATTGTAACATGTAAATTAACTGTGTATGTGCACCTTTGTTTGAAGAATATAACTACTTCATTTTAGATGTCTCCCCATTATTATGAGTGTGATTTCCATAAGAACTTGGATGTGGGCCTACTTGTAATGGTTTGTATGGTATTTCATTCGTATCGTGGGCATCTCGGTCAACAATAGTTCACGATGCAAAAATTGAAAACACGTGAGTGGTACCCATAATCAATAGTCAAGTACTTGCTATCCCTAAAACATGCCAAAGAGCTCTTTTGATTCTCTAAGAACCCCATATGAACAATGTTAAAATTGTCAAATTCTAGCTATTTGATCTAAGTTTATTTGTACATAACTTGTTCCCACACGTGTGGAGCCTATTCCCACGTGTGGATGGTAGTCATAAATGCATCATTAACTAAAATTGTAAGAGCTTCCAAGAATATGCTCATAAATCCATTGCACCTTTTGACGTCCAGTTGCATATTTACATTTGTACTTAGGTTCATCAACATTAGTATTGTTGGATTTTGGGTGTTGTTCATCATGTACTTTAACTAGCATTTGTTAGTCATTCATATTGTTAGCAAGGCAACAATTACATGGTAGCACATATCAGTTGTAATATAGTGAAGAAGTGTGGAATGTATGATATCAATATGGCATTGCTTGAAAACGATTTGAATCAGTGCAATATTAAAGTTGATGAAAAATATGAGTAAGAAAAAACTCATTGTCAAATCACAATACTTGCTAAATTTGCAAAAGTTAGTCCTCTCAATAAAGACCATAACCTATTCTATAAGTTCACGATGTCCATTATTTGTGCATGATGTGCATTTGTAAATTAAAAAAAAGCATGTGAAAATAATTGACACGTCAATGCCATAAGGCTAAGTTGGATAAGAGGGAAATTCATCACACATTGGTGCACACTTGGACAAGCCTTGTTCTCCATCTTTAGGCTTGGCCTACTACTTGATGTGTAATGTATATTTGAACATGTCTAAAACAAATGAAACATTAGAACAAAAACAAAAAAGTTGAGTGCAAATTTGCATGATATAAAGTCTCCCAAGGCAAAATTTTAGACATTTGAAATACCAATGCAATCAAGAGCATCCACATACATCCAATCTAACTCAAGATTACAACTTTGTAAAGTCTTGCACGAATTATTGTATGTATTTAAGGACCCCTACCGCACGACAAAGCTCAAGAGTAAGGTTTATGAAAAATGACCTGCCCCCATGTCTCGGACTTATGTAACAGTTCTCAAAGGTTATGTGGGGAAAAATTAGATCATCTCAGGCTATACAACGAAGTCCTCCTCATAGCCTTTAGGTTTCAGTTTTATCACTCCAAAGTGGATCAACATAAGATACCTTCTAGCCCTTGTCATATCAACGCCACATGCTGATATCCTTACTCAATGGACTTCAGCATGCATCTCTTTTTCTGTACACCCACAACTTGATTCATATTCCTAACCTTGGAGCTTGTGGAGGACTGCTTTCTCTTGGTTGCAACAGCCCCAGTGATTCCGAGATCCCTGTTCCTCACAATGCCCCTTAATATTGGAAGTATAAACCAGGCAATAGTAGTAATCAATATCCCAGGGACAACCCCAAATATCAAACCCCCCAATATGATCACAAGCATCACCATGACTCCATAACTCCTGTCTTGTCTGGCATGAAATCTGGCTTGTCTTGAGAAAGTGGATGATCTGGCTCTCATTCCTATCATAGGCTTTGGGTGTTCACGGCCAGAAATAGTTAATGAGCCTTTTGGGTTGGCAGCCATTGAGAAGCTCTTCGTTTTTTTCTCGACCGTGCCATGGCCTATGGCTTCAAGAGCTTTCAGAGAGGACAGAATTAGGTTGCTATTTGCAGATTTTGATTCTTGAGGCAAGGAGACTAGGATTCTTCTGAGAGGTGTGAGGATGGGAACACTAAACTTCATAGATGATCCAGTCAATGCAGCGGTGTTATGAAAATTGACTATTTGTGTTTGCTGGTTACCCATGTTTTTACATATGGAGCGAGTCCCTCGCGAGTTGCTATGGCGACCTGGCAGCATTGATGATGCCACTGAATGCAATATATCCTCCTCATGCAGAGAAAGCCGATCTCGTTCTGATGGAAACAAAGAGAGGGAGTGATTCGAAGCAAGGTCGGGATCAAATGCCAAGGATTCCACGTGCCTATGAACAGATTCCTGTTTTCCTCCTATCAGTTTCTTCAACCATCCTTTGATGTATGATACAAACACAAAAAATAGAGTCAAGAATTTAGGTATCGTTCTCACTTTGGGCAGTGGATCTGCTGAAGATGGAAGCTCCTGAGATTTGCTGTTTTGTTGGGAGTGATCGAGTGGGGTAGAGGAGTCGAGGGGGACCAGCAAGCTCGGCGGGGATGACTGAGCAGCAACGTGTTTATGTACAACAGATGAAGGAAAGATAGCGACCAAATTGTTTGATGATGCCGCTGTGGTCAGCCGTACATCTGCGAGGGATGCTCCAATTCGAGAGGCGATCTGCTCCCTTGTGGCCGTTAGCTCGGATGTGAGCTGAGAGAGCTTTTCCAGACCTCTCGCTGAGAAAGGGTTGGTGGGCTTGGACGATCCTCTTGTCCTGCACCGAACTCTTGCCATAGCTGCAGCAACCTCAAATGTCTACAACAAAAACGCAGCCTCGGATTAATGGTGATGCAGATTCTAAGCCATTTTCACCACTATAGCCCGCCATTTTTATAGCTGAAATGGGATCAGATTTCGATGTTTTCCAGTGTAAATTCCCAAATCCAACTGACCTCATGGATCATGCAGCCAACTTCAAAGCTCAAACGGATCAGTCTCTCAGTGTAAATCTACAAAACCCAACTGACATCATGGATCACGTAGCCATTTTCAAAGCTGAGATGAATCAGATTTCCATGTTTTCCATTGTTGGCATCATAAATTATAAGCGAAGGTGGCTGCTAATTTTACAGCCCACCAAAGCAGAGATGCTCTCAGCACAGCAGCCCACAAGACTTAAAGCTCCATGGATGGTGACGTTTGCCTCATGTATTAAAGAGCAGCCACTCAATCTGATGCAACTACACAGACGGAAAGAAAGATATGTTCAACAACACGATCCGTGCTCTACAATATATGCTGCTATTTCCAGATTTCACTCTTCCGTTGCATTGATTTATTGTAAAACTCGGAGGTGGCTGAATTGCTTCGTCAACTGGGTTAAAGATTACTTACCAAGTTTGGCATAGAGATAAGCCCACCCTGCTCTAGAGGTCAATTTTCCTGGCTCAGATATCAAATTTCTTTATGTTTTTAATTATTTTATGGGAGAAATTTGAAGACATTAGATACATAGGTGGGATATTTGGTATGCCCTAGTTTGATGGCCCAATTTTAGGGATATTTAGGGAGGGTAGTCACGGGCATGATGGGTATGTGAGGTTGAAAGCATTGGACTACGGTAAATGAGCACTTTAATGTTATAGCACCAAACTTGGTTATGAAAATAGGCTTATGAAACTAAGAACACAATTCTAGCCTTGCATTGAGTTCAATAATGGATGTATTGATATATTTTAAAGTTCGCCACAAGAATCAATAACCCTAAAAGATAACAAAAAGGAAAAGATCTAAAATTGTCATAATTACAATTTGAGTGAACAAACTTTATGCAACATAAATTAGCAAAGCAAAGCAAAATATGAAATAACAGATATACTCCAACGACGTGCTCGATTAAAATATAAACATAGGAGAGAGAATTACAAAAAGTTGTGTCTGTTCAAATACCAATATGCCTTTGAAACTGCAAGATTACATTTTAGCTTGTTGTATCCACACTTGCTAGTTGATTTGTAATGCTGAACACCTAGAATTTCAACATGAATTGTTTATAAAACGAGAATCTAACACTATAGTGTTTCGGCATTTTCTTTGGTGGCATCCTTGCATGTTGTTGTAATCCACATCACAAGTTACATGTCTAGCCAATGTAGACCTGATGTGTTTCTTCACACCCTATTTTGTAGACTGAATATGTAATCTTGGATGTTGATGGTGTTTTTTGCGACCAGAAATCGTATTAGTTCTCTGGAAAGCCTATGAATAAACAAGTAGATGATTGTACGGTTCAAATTCACCTATGTACTAGATGTAGACGACAACATTGATTGAAAGATTTTTCCTGCAAAAATTTTTCTATTAGTATGTAGTGGATTCAAAATGATTATCTATAACAAAAATCTTAAATAAAAATGGATAACAGCACACACTTACTTCATCCGCGATTACTGTAGAAGCCTCTTTTTGTAGAAAGTCGCCAACTGTGTCGATTCTGTATTGGTCCTTCTATTAGCTTCACATCCTCATCTGACAAATGGCCCATTTTTTTTTCCAAGGTCCATAATAATTGTGTTCAATTCCGCACGTGCCATGTCCTGCCAATCATCGACTAGAATTTTGTATCCAAAATATAGATTTCTTACTATGCAATAATTTTTTATTTAGAATTGCATCAAAGTGTTGTATTGTCGATCAATTTGTTGTGATTGATGTTTGGATGTTTATGGAAAAGATGTTATACACATGTTTCAAGAAACTTGAAATGACAACAACAACCAAAAAGATCTCTTTAGAATTGTTATTCTATGTAATATTTGAAAGAAAGTAGACATTTAGCAAAACAAAATATTATAATGTTACAAAAGAACAAGAATATAATATACCTTCAATTGGATCTTCATGATATTGATTTACGTACTCATCTTTGTCATGCTTTTTCTATTCAATTAAACTGCTAAGAGTAAATTGATTTGAAAACCTTGTTTGTATTTCAAATTGTTGAAAAAGTGTCAAATGGATGCAGCAACCTTCTCCAAATAGTTAGTACTTGTTATAGCCAGAGCCCAACATCTCTACAACTCAAATACTACAAAGAGCTAAAAGTGCCTTACATGAATAAACCCACAAAAGATGACACCTTTGTACGAGTACACATGGCTACCATCTCAATTGCCATCAAAACTAGTGTCTCGGCCGCCATTTCTTTGGTCGTACATTAACTTCCTGCATATCCTCTTACGTATTTTGAAGTGGGATAGTGTGCCACATGTATCATGT
This sequence comes from Diphasiastrum complanatum, assembly GCA_029204225.1. Classification (NCBI taxonomy): domain Eukaryota; kingdom Viridiplantae; phylum Streptophyta; class Lycopodiopsida; order Lycopodiales; family Lycopodiaceae; genus Diphasiastrum; species Diphasiastrum complanatum. The sequence continues at coordinate 38,379,225 of CM055103.1, forward strand.
GTGACATTCCATTTACTACACATCTGAGGTTCACAATATGTGACTCAATTTGTCACATGATGAGTGAGAGAATGCGCCACATGTATCATGTGTGACCTTCCATTTATTGCCCATCTGAGGTTTACAATAAGCCACATGGCTATTCTCTTTGAGTGAGGAGCTTAACGACCATCACACTACACTGCGTGGGAAGTGCAAATTCAAAATGGAGCTCTCGCATTGGTCCAGGGAGAAAAAATGGGACTCTCCCTCTTTTCACATTACCATGCACTTGCAATGTGGTAGATGACATGGTAGGGACCCACTGCCACGTAAGGGCAACTCAAACCCATCTTTTTGGGCCAGACAATGTCCCGACTCCCTTGGCATGTTGAGTTGCCCTGGGCATGTTGGCCTGTATTTTGAAATATTCTCAACCCTTTGTACCCCATATTTATTCCCTTCAAAGAAATGCAATTAAATTCTAATCCTTCATTTTCAAATATTCTCAACCCTTAGCAGCCCATATTTCCTTTAAAGAAATACAATTAAATTCTAATCTTTCCAATTGAAGGTGATCGATTTTCAAAAAGAAAAACCTAAAGCACTCTGCAACCTTTTTTACACTAAATTATGCTAAAATAAAAATGGGCCACTTAGATTGGGCCATTCAAATGGGTGGCAAGTTAAAAGGCCAAGCGAAAGCGAATGGATCCATCAGAGCACTTCACTTCTTTTGTAATCTGGAAGCGAATCCAAAGCCAAAAGCAAAACACTCCAGGCATGGCAATGGCGATGGCAATCGGAGGAGGAGGCCTTTGTTGCAGTCCCAGTGATCGGTGTTGTCGTCAATCTCTACCCTGCCTCATCCTCGGAGCCACAGATGAATATGCCCTCTCATTTTCTTCTACTACCCTCACTCGTACTGCTCTTCCTTCGCCTCCTACTAGCGGTCGTCCTCGGATGGCCATGGAGCGAGGAATTCGGATGACAAGCAGTTTGGAGGAGGAGCGTCGTGAGAGTTTAGGTCTGCTCTGTTTTCCTTGATGTTGCTACTTCTTCCTCGTCTTCTTGTGAATTTGAGTTTGTAATGTGTGAGATAATTGGGGCTGAATCCGTGGGTGATTGTTTCGATGTGCTGCTGCTGATGGACTGGCTATTTATGGATGGATTCGCAGGCCAAGAAGCCAGAATAGAACGGCTTTGGAAGCAGTTTTTTCGCGATCCTTCACAGTGGTGGGACAAAAGGTTTGATAAGGTGAGATACACAAAGTAGACAGATTGAGAACTCTCTACTTTGTGAGATGTTTATGTTTGTGAGATGTTGCTGGACCTTACTGCCGGGTGGGGGCTTAAGGTAGTTTCGATTGCTTTTTGGTTTCTGGAGGATATGTATACAGGTTGCAATCCTAACATGCACGCTAAATAGAGTGAGGGACATTCAAGATTCTTCAAATCATAAATCTCATGAGCTTGGTTTGATGCCCGCTCGGGTTTGACAGGGAAGTCCGGAAGCCCCCGATTTCGAGCACAAGACTACCGGGAAGGCGTTATGGATGAATGATAGGTTTAGGCCCTCTTGGCTGCAAGCAAAGCTTGCTACTCTCGACTCAGAACAATACGCTCTCAACCTTCACACCTGTATTACACTCAATTCCCGTTTTTCAATCACTTTGACCGACCTTCTAAACCCTAAACCTAGCCCAACCCAATATATTCGAAGAGTCTGATCTTAATCTTGGTCTGTCATGCAGGCCAACCACTTTTGAAAAGAACACAACTTTGGGAGGAGTTCTTTTCAGATCCTTCACAGTGGTGGGACATTAGGAGTGATAAGAAGGTGAAACTGTTGTATCAGTATCCCATGGCATTCGTTCATTCATGTGTCAGTTCATTCAAGCACTCTAGTGGGCTAGTAGTTTGGCTGCTTAGATCTGTGTAATAGCTCAGTAGCTTCTTGTATTAAAATTAAGTAGGAGTTGGTGATTCAAGGTCTAGCCATGCTTTGATGATTGCAATCTACTCTATTCCGAATTCCAACATCTGTGATCATTCTAGTACCTTGTCAAGCTTGAGGCCGTCTACTCTATTCCCAGATTTGTGATCATTCAAGTAGGTTTGTTGGAACCTATGGCTCCTGAGGTTGCGTGCTCAAATCTCTTTTCAGAAAAATCCGAAGTTTCCCGACTTCACACATAAGACCAGAAAGGAGGCATTATGGATTGAAAATCGGTTGAATCCTCCCTGGGTTCATGCCAAGCTAGCTGCCATAGTACAATGTCAAGAACAGGGGCAATCTGGTTTTTCAACACCTGAAGTCTCCGGTATGTTTCTGTATTTGCCATGGTCTCTTTTATTTGCCAGCCTTGGCTGGCTGAGAGGAGAGATGAATTTCCAGAGATGTTGAAGCTACATCTGCATTCCTTATTCATGTTTTGCCAAAGTTCTGATGCATGGCATGCAGGCAGAGTAGTGAGGATGGAACAGCTCTGGCGGGAATTTTTCTCAGATCCATCGCAGTGGTGGGACAACAGATTTACTAAGGTGTGGTTAGTAGTTACCCATCTTAAGCCCATTAAATATGACTTGTAAATTCAGGCTGTGAGGATGGGTTTGGACTTATTTCAGGCTTCAGTTGCTTTGGCTAATCACCTTTGACTGGAAAGTTTTAAATGGTGCTAGGGTTATTTGTATGAGGCTGATCTGTTATGGTAGTCATCTATCTGTGATCTGTGTACTGTTATGCAGAAAAGTCCAAAATACCCAGACTTTACACATAAAAGTAAACTTGAGGGCCTATGGGTTGATGGTTGGCTGAACCCCTCCTGGGTTAAAGCAAAGATCGCCACTATGGCTTTGGATCATATACAATCCAGTGGTGGATTGAGATCACGGTATGGTTTTAATCTGACTGTTGAACGTGGATGTGGAGGCTCAGGTCTGAGATGGCATGTCTTCTTTGTTATTGGTCATTCAAAATTGACACTTGTTCATATTTCCTTATGATCGTCATATGAATCATGCAGAGTGCCAAACTGCTTTTGCAATGGTGATAAGGTGAGGAAACTCTGTCAGGAGGGACGATTGAAAGAGGCACTACACATGGTGAAGCTTATGGTCCAGCAAACTATCAAAGCTCCAATCGGCGTCTACGTTTGCCTTTTGAAGGGGTGTGCCAGAGGGAAAGCTCTGGAGGAGGGCAAGCAAGTGCATGCCCTTATAGTCGACAGTAAACTTGATTCAAACATTTTTTTAGCAAACAACCTTGTTGACATGTACTCCAAGTGTGGCAGTCTGTCAGATGCACACAATGTATTCAGCAAAATGTCCCGACGCAATGTGTTTTCGTGGACTGCCATAATCTCAGCATATGCTGATAGCGGACAAGGTGTGGGGGCTATTAATCTATTTCAGCAAATGCAAGAGACAGGCATAGCACCGGACAAGGTTGCATTTGTTGTTGTCCTAAAAGTATGCGCCAGAATTACAGCCCTGGAGCAGGGCAAGCAGCTCCACTCTGACGTCATAAGAAGAGGCTTTGAGTCGGATTTGATTGTAGCGAACACCCTTGTTGACATGTATGCAAAATGCGGATGCACAGAGGATGCCCGTGAACTGTTCAACAACATGAGCGAACGAGATGTGGTTTCCTGGAATGTGATGATTGCGGGATATGCACAGAATGGGCTCGTCAAGGAGGCCCTTGCTCTGTATAAGCAAATGAAGCAGGAAGGCGTGCAGCCAGACAATGTAACGTTTGTTGTTCTCCTAAAAGCATGTGCCAGCATTGCATCCCTGGAACAGGGCAAGCAGCTCCATTCGAACATCATTACGAGAGGCTTTGAGTCGGATGTGATTGTAAGAAGCACCCTTATTGATATGTATGCAAAATGCGGGTGCCTCGAGGACGCACGTGGACTGTTCAACAACATGAGCGAACGAAATGTGGTTTTGTGGACTGTGATGATTACAGGATATGCACAGAATGGGCTTGGCAAGGAGGCCCTTGCTCTGTATGAGCAAATGCAGCAGGAAGGCGTGCAGCCAAATAATGTCACGTTTGTTGTTCTCATAAACGCATGTGCAAGCATTGCATCCCTGGAACAGGGCAAGCAACTCCACGCGCACATCATAAAGAGAGGCTTTGAATCGGATGTGATTGTGCGGAGAACCCTTGTTGACATGTATGCAAAATGTGGATGCACAAACGAAGCCCGTGAATTGTTCAACAACACGAGCGAACGAGATGTGGTTTCATGGAACATGATGATTGCGGGATATGCACAGAATGGGCTTGGCAAGGAGGCCCTTGCTCTGTATGAGCATATGAAGCAGGAAGGCGTGAAGCCAAACAATGCCACATATAATTGTCTTCTTTCTGCATGCAGCCATTCTGGCCTAGTAGACGAAGGTCGTCATCTCTTTGATTCCATGTGTAAAAATCTCGGTGTCACACCAACCTTGGAACACTATTCATGTATGGTAGATCTTTTTGGCCGTGCAGGGTGCCTGGCTGATGCTGAGGACTTCATTATTAAATTGCCAATTCAGCCTGATACTGTGATTTGGATGACTTTGCTTGGTGCTGCTAGAAATTATGGCCACGTAGAAATAGGAAGACGTGCCTTTGATTGTATCTTGAAGTTGGAACCAGAAAATGCCTCAGCTTATGTGCTGCTGTCAAAAATCTATGCAACCGCCGGTAGGATGGATGAGGTAGCAAAATTAAGAAAAAAAATGAAGGCCATAGGTGTGAGTGCCGGAGTGCAGCTGGACTGAAGTCGATAACCAAGTGCATGCCTGTGTTGTTGGTGATGCAAAAAGCAAGTGAGTTGGGCTGAACTGGATAGATTGGTGGGTTTGATGAAAGATTCATCTTTCCTGCTCATCTCGATCCTGTTACAATTTGAAATCTGAATGCTCTGAATGAAGCAATCAGGTGGTTCGTTGTTGCAGGCAGGTGACATTCATTGTCCAAAATGGCCAGGCATTGATGGCAGGTCGACCCGGGGACCAGGTGATATTGATTGTCCAAAATGGAGATGGCAGGCCGACCCGGGGACTCGGGGAGGCTGAGGAGCTGCTGGGAAGCTCGATCTGGTGGACGGGATAATAGGATCGCGGGTTCATCTGAAGAAGCATTTCCTCCCTGCCAGACGTCCAGAACGGGCCGGGATCGCATCATGTGAAGACGCCCTAAGAATGGCGTCTGTTCTTGTGGAGATTATTGGTGATTGTAAGTGAAAAAAACGGAACTGCAGCTCATTCTGGTATGGCAGAAGACTTGATTTTGGTGCTTTTGTTGTCACATACTTTATTAGTCCTGAGTTTGTGTAGGTTTTTGGATGGTATTCATGCCTGATGAGGGTATTCTTATTGGCCTACAAGTCATGGACCTCCATTTTTGCTTGACTTTTTTTTTGATATTGCCATGGACTAAAATATTTTATAATAAACAAAATTGTATAGCTAATCACTCATTCTTGGTTATATTTGTTAGACTAGGGGCATTGCATATAATTGGTTTTGGGCCCTTATTTTGAAAAAAGCCTTATTTTGTTTGTGAAATAATAAGTCTCATAGATCAGCTAGTTTGATCTCCAAATCTTTAATGTGTCCTTAATAACATTTAATAAATAGGTCACACACACCCTTAATTATTAATAAAGATTAGTAGAAATACCAGCTGAAAGTTCAGTTATAAAGCTGAAATCCAATATCTGTTTTAATGGTTCTTGGAAAAGATTTGAAAGGCCTCAACTTTTTAAAATTCCATGGCTTTCAATCAAGCACAGCTATTTTGTTAGTTCTATAGTCATGGTCCCTTAGTATCACAAGAAGGTAAATTTTTGTCATCAACTCCTTAAGGTTGTGTCATGTCATCCATGTTGGAGTTCACTTCATTTCTATTTATCTATTTGGGTTTTACGACATTTTATGCCTTTTTTGGCATTTTTTTTGTCTCAACGTCTTATGTTGAATTATGTTTGTTTTAAATTTGATGGTGGTAGTTTTACTTCTCTTATTTTATATTATATTGATCTCACAAGTGATAGTGAGAGAGATTCATAAAGTCGTCAAGAGTTTGAAATGAAGGACCTTGGTATGTCATCTTTCAACAAATCAAATCATAGTCTAAGTTGTCATCTTTCAACAAATCAAATCAATTGAAACCTATAATAGATTAAACACTTAATTGGCCACATACATTTGAGTGAATGAACGAACTTGGTCATTCTGCTCTTGGCATTGTCTTCTTGTTTGAGATACCTTGCCTATGAGACTTACCATAGGACAACTTTTATTGAACTCTTTTAATTCCATTGTCATGGCTAAGTTTGAAGCATAGTTGCACCGCGATTCGCGAATCGCGATTCAAAATCGCGATCAGAATCGCGATCCCGACTCGCGATTCGGGATTTTCCCAGAATCGTGTAGAATCGATTTTTTTTTTTTGTTGAAATTTTTTTGTGCAATATGGGTATCAGATGAAAGCTCTGATCGAGGGGAGTATGATTGTGTAGTTTGCCGACTGTTTCAGGTGCAGGATGGTCCCTTTACGCTAAAGCTGCATCCCATATAAAAAAAAGTGAACACATTGGGGCATTCCTAGTGAACATAGCAGGAATCTCCCTTTCTCTGATTCTCCCTCTCTCTATCTCTCTCTGATCACGATTCACAACAAACGGAACTAAAACCATGCTGAACAAAAACCTAGCTGAATCATTCTGAACTTTAGCCTTAAATGAAACAATTTTTGACAAAACAACCATACTTACTCTCTCTCTCTCTCTCTCTCTCTCTCTCTCTCTCTCTCTCTCTCTCTCTCTCTCTCTCTCACACACACACACACACACACACACACACACACACACACACACACACACACACCATAAATCATAAACCATAAAACCGAAGTTATTGAACTAAAACCACAAAGAACAATACTGAATCACGACAATGCTGTGAATAGGATCATCATAATATATAATATCGGGCCACATGGCACCAAAAAGGGGTACAATGATGTTCCATGAACGTAATGAAAACTATATAACTAAGGCTCGTCAGAGTCATGGTAGGATAAATCATCCGAATCTGTGGACTGCAGATCCCATGGGTCCGCAGATGAATCGGAACTGGAGGGAGCCATATGTCGTGGTGTGGCCCTGGCTCTGCTGCGTGCTCTGGATCCCTGCTGTGTGCACTGGCTCTGGACCACCCCCCTCTCCCTGCCTCTACCTCTGCCTCTGCCTCTGCCTCTGCCTCTCTCCCCTCCTCTGGCCCCCATCTTGCTGCCCCCAAGCCCTGTGTCTACTCCGTCGTGCCTGTGTGTCAGGTGGCCGTAACCCTACGCCCTGGGATGGCCCTACCCACTGTGATGATGCCTGGCCGACGACTGCCTGTGATGCTCCACTCCTGTCTACAAAAAGAGTACTCAGCCCCCCCCTCCTAGAACCTCTAGGTCTCCCCCTAGGCCTACGTGCAGGAATGGCTGGCTCCTCCTCTGTCTCTGCATCAGGGTCCACTAGCAGGTCAGCCAGGTCATCCCCCTGTGCCTCCGCCCACATCTCCTCGTCCTCCTCTGTATCTCCCTCAACCCACTCCTCCTCCTCCACATAGTGTGCCCCGAGCATCTCTCCACCCTCCGAGACCTCGTCATCTCCCTCCTCAGCCCTCTCCCTCTGCCTCTCTGTCCTCCTCTGCTGCCGTAAAGCCCGTGCGTCAGCCTGTGCCTGTCTGTAGAGCTCTCTATGGATCTCATCATCCATCTCCTCCTGTGTGGGTGGTGCTCGAGGAGCAGCAACTATCGAATCCACCAAGCAAGTGTCGGGGTCCACCTGCAACCAAAAACAATACATTGTTGTTAGGCAGGTATTGTGCAACTCACTGCATATTTTGAAAGCAAATCAATTCACCAAAGCATACCAAGAAAAAAGGGGTGATGATGTGACTCACCTCGAGCATCTGACCCTCTCCTCGTGTGCGCCTCAGCATACGGCCGTTGGTGTTCACAAACACCAACCGCCTACACTGCTCGATGGACAACCTGTTCCTCTTCTGCGTGTGATACAAGGCCCAAGTGCTCCAATTCCGCTCACAAGCTCCTGCAGAACAGTCCTGTGCAAGGACTCTCTCAGCCAATCGCCTCAGGTCACCTGTGCTGCGCCCGTGGATGCACCACCATGTAACGGGCCTCAGCTGATCCTCCCTCCGCCGACTCTGCTCTCCATCGAATGGAAATTGGAAGCGCTCAAATGCGAGCAGCTGGCTTGCAATGTTGGCCAGCATCGGACCTATTGGCAAAAGGAAAAACATGGCACATGTAAGACCCCTCAAATTCAGACACTACCAATGAGTACAATACTGCAGTAACATTGCTACCAAATGATTTCTCACACGTACCTGGTCCGGGCCATACGCGCTCCGTGTACTCCACCCATCCCCGGTGCAGCTCCGGATCGTCTCTCTCTCGTGTAGAGTGCCACAAGGGGTGTAACATGTGGGCTACGGCGTGGATGGGTCGGTGGAAGTAGTCCCATCTGGCCTCCCAGATGCGTGAGATCTCGCGCCTCCTGCAGCAGACAAATTACAACAATCACTAAGCCATAACATAAAAGAAACGCATCAGACTCGAGTGAGAAACAACAAACTAGACACTGAAGAGTCATACCTATGCTCGTCCAAGGCTGACAACAGAATCCCCTCGCCGATGCGCTCCATGAACTCGTAAATGAGACCGAGGGTGCACCCCTCACGGTCTACCAGACGCAGCACTCTGTAAATGGGTAGTAGGATCCCACTAATCTCCTCAGCAGCTCTCCAGAACTCGTCGCCGTACACAGTGGACTGGAAAAATGCCGAATGGGGGAGGTCTGTAAAGTCCCGGAAGGCCACGCTGGAAACCATCCTCCGCAATGCATCCTTCACCACCACCAATCGCTCTAGCACCAAGAAGTAAAACGCAAAGTGTGTGGGTGCGGGCTTCTTCAGGTTTAGGGTGGAGAAGGTGCGGAACAGGGCCAACACACGCCTCTTCCTGGTGACAAAAGTGACCAGGCGCATGGCCGTAGAAGTGATCTGCAACACAAACACCTAGTAAGAAAGTTTAGACAGTAGTTGAGACGTGGTTAGCAGCATCGAAGGAAGAAAGCATAGCAAATAGAACAAACTATACCTCTCTGATCCATGGAAGCGCACATAGGTCATGGATGAGCAAGTCTATGCAATGTGCAGCACAGGGTGTCCACACAATGCTGGGGTGCTCCCTCATCATAATCTCGCCCATCTGCTTGCAGTTCAAGGCGTTGTCGGTGACAACCTGAACCACGTGCTCATCTCCGATGTCAGCAATAACATCTCTAATGACCTTCCATATGAAATCGGCTGTGATGGCGTCACCACCTCGAGTGGCATCCACGCCACGTAGGAATACTGTGCCAAGCGGGCAAGAAACCAAGACATTGATGACGGATCGCCGACGAATGTCGGTCCATCCATCGCTCAGTATCGTGCATCCATACCTGTCACAAAACACCCATTAGCTACATGCAAAAATTACGGCACCAGTAAATCCTAAACACATGCAAAGAGATTACAAAGACAAATTACTTACTGCTGCCAAGCTGAGCGAATGGAACTCAACTCCCGCGTGATGGTCTCCTCCTCCTGACAAAGCAACCTGCCTCGTAGTGCCTCTCGCCTGGGAGGTGTCCATGTAGCATCCACGGCCGCCATCTGTGCACAGAACTCCCTGAACACCCAAGGGTCAGCAACAGCAAAGGCAATGCCGCACTCGTAAAAGAACTGGCCACACAGTCGAGTGCAACGGGCCTGCTGCTCTCTCTGCCAGCCGCATCGATCAAGGGTCTGCTGCTTGGGCCTAACCCCTCTCTGCTGTGTATATGGTGCTCGTGGTCTGGCATGCCCAACGGATGGCTGATCTGTGGGTGTGTCACTCTCTCTGGCAACATCTGCCGAAGCATGTGGTGCATCTGCTGCCGAGGAGGAGGGTCGAGAAGCACCCGCTGCTGCTGAACCAACATGCTCATCTGATGGTCCTGCTGCTGCTGCGGATGGAACTGAAGGTGCTCTACTGGGCCTTGCACCTGAACCATGCTCTGCCCGTGCTGTACTGGGCCCTGCAGCTGTACCATGCTCTGCCCGTGATTTTACTGGGCCCTGCACCTGTACCATGCCCAACCCATGATGTACTACGCCCTGCAGCTATACCATGCCCTGCCCGTGATGTACTAGGCCCAATATCCATGGTAGGCCCTGCCTGTCTGCCTGTGAGCCCTCCTGCATGCCTACCTGTAGCTGCTCCTGCTGTCTTTCCCTGTCTAGAATCCTATGATGCAGTACCGGGCCCGTACATGGTAGACAACCTCTGCAGATCCTCATCAGAAATCCTGGGGCAATCAGATATGCCCAATGTCCGCCCATCTGGCCCTCTGACCCGCAGCAAGTGAGCCCTAACCCTGGTGAGTGATCCCGTGAAGTGACCACCGCAATGCAAGCATCTCCATCTGCGGGTGCCTGAGCCATGGTGTGTGCCCACATCCCCGTCGGTAAGCTCAACCTCGGCCCAAAGGCCTCGGTCCCGCACTGGCATCGTATCAACACGACCCTAAACCTGCAAACAACAAATAATCAGGCAAACGTTCAGTAGAAAAAAAAAATACATTGCATTGAACAACATTACCGAGCTCAAATAGAGCTCAAAATACCAGAGCATACATCAGAACGATTCCAGTTCACACATTATATCAAGTGCCAAAGAAGAACATGAGATTAGGGCGTGGGATAGAATAATTTCTGTATGAGGGATAACAGGCGACTGACGTTAGCGTCGGAGTCCGTGCAGGCATAAAGGAGTGCAGTGTGGGCCTAAACCGCGCCCCTAGCAGATGTTTGCACGATGGTCCACGTCTAAACCCTAAAAAGTATGGAATCAAGGCATGAAAATTGAAATTTGTGATACGAACGTAGACGGGCGGAACGGAGGTCATAGGAGTCTGTGCAAGCATGTGGAAATGCATTCTAGGCTCAGACATCACCTCACTCGGTTTCCAACAAGCCATTCTGTGAAAATGGCCAAAATACACAAGCATTTGGAATGTGGTGTTCAAATCTCGCTAGGCGTGTCGTGACGGCTGAAACTGATGCTGTAAAAATCACTGTGGGCGTGAAGAAAGGTGGTCTAGAGCCAGACTACGCTCGATTTGGTTGCCTACAGCTCAATGTCAACAATTGCAAAAAATCAAGCCTACACTTACCAAATATCAAAATTTGGTCGTTTCGCTCTCCACGAAGCTCAGACCCACCCGGCACCGTGCACACCAACTCCGTATCGTCGAGTAGATGTCTGCCAAGTATTCACTTGCGAAGATTGGACGCCCATGGCTCTCAGAAAAAAAATTTGCCTCCTCCACTACTGGCGCGGTTCTGTGCACGAGGAGGAGGCCGAAAATCGGGTTTTTTTTTTTTTTTTTTTTGCGATTCTGTCCACGATTCGCTGCAACGAATCGCGATTCGCAGAATCGCGATTCCCGAATCGCGAAGCTGGCGAATCGCGATTCGTTGCAACTATGGTTTGAAGTCATTCACGAGTTGAAAATATGTAACCTTTTCTTGGCTTCTATTTTCTTGAAATTCTACAAATACTCGATTGCCTTGGCTTGTCTTTTATTGATGGGTCCTGGCTTTGTTAGTCTCATTCTAAGGGGTCTATAGGTGTGATTACTTTCATAAAGAATTGACAATTGCCATGCGTGACAATATTCCCTTGCTTTGAAATTCACACCCGTCTTTCTTTTATGCATAATTGAGACCTTTCACAGCAGTTTGGTTTGTGAAATATAGATTTGTGTTGAGTTTATAAATAGATCATGCCACTTATTCACAAAGGAGGGGCAAAAAAGGACTTGTTCCTGCTTTGCAAATAAGAGGTCTTTGAGTTGAAATCCATCCTTTATTTGCAAGTTGGGGCAAAAACAAGCCCCGCCTATGATTTTCAAATTAGAGGTTTTTTAAAATTAGCCTCTTATTTGTAAAAGACTGTCGTAGAGGGAGGAGGGAGTGGGAGTTCCCTTTATTGCAAATTGAGGGAGGGTATTTACTTGCCTTTTACTAGCAAAGCATAGGTAGAAAAAAGCTCACTTTTATTTGCAAATTGAGGGTGGGTTTTTACTTGCTTTTTACAAGCAAAGCATAGGTAGAAAAAAGCTCACTGTTTTTGTTTATCAAATTAGAGGCAATTTTTTTTATCGGTTGCTTTTCCTTCTCATCCTTCATTTGCAAACGGAAGTAGGAAAAGTTCTACATTTTATTATCATAAAACAGACGAGATTACATCCATTGATTAAAATAAGTGTTTTGAATTTGACAAACCAATAACTATTTCTAAAAAAATATTTACAAGATAAAATATAAAATACCAAAATAAATTCTAACATGTATTTATACCATAATCAAATGTTTTTTACACCTAATGAACTTTTTTGCAAGATAAAAAATTACTAAAACAAATTTCAGGATGTATCATGTCAAATTTTAAATTATATTATTCAATATTTAGTAAAAATAAATGCTCTTAAAAGATGATACAAGTTCATAACATGCAAAATTTGTAAATAGTATCATGCATATTATTGCAAATCTCTTATATACATTTGATTTTATCATTCAATATAAGATATTACATATATAAGTTTAAATTACTAGATTTTTTTATTATGTACTTTTGTGCAAATAACACAAGCATATCATGTTAAAAGAAAAGCTATTTTGACACATTTGAGAACCAAATTCTGAGTGACAACATTATTTCGGAATATTTATTTCAACCAACCAACATAGTAAGCCGACGTGCCAAGTAAAACAACTAAAAAGAAAATTTACAGCCTTTAAAGATAGCACGCCGACGTGCTATATGAAATGAGAATTTTATTTTTGCAACCAACCAAGATAACATGCCGACGTGCTATATGAAATGAGAAGATTTTTGTGCAGCCAACCCAGATAACACGCTGACGTGCTATTTGGATTGGTTGCACAAAAAAAAAAAATTCCAACATGCTGTTTGGGTTGGTTGCAAAAAAAAAAAATTAATTTGAATTTTATTTTAACTTAGTGGGATCTTTAACTATGTACCAAACCACATTCTTAATAATAAACATTGAAGTAGTAGCATAAAAAGGGTGGCACACTAGGTGCTATCTTTTTGTTGAATGATGGCAAAAAGAAACTCACAAAACTCGCAAAAAATTTACTCGCAAAATGTCAAGGCTCGTATCATGGCTTTTCAGCAAGCAAGATACTATTTCACTATCATCAATTGAATCTGAGTACAAGGCCTTGACATCAACATGCAAGGTCTTATGGCTCAGAAAGGCTTTTGGTGGAGCTTCAAGTCATGGAGTCTGAGAAAGTTCCATGGATATATTGTGACAACCAATCAGCACAATTACTTGCCACTAATCCTACATTCCAACAAGCATATCGAGATTACTCATCATTTTGTGAGGGAGAAGGTGCAAGCTAAAAAGATTAAATTCCATCATGTGCCATCATCGGATTGCTTAGCTAATTTGCTTACTAAATCCTTGCGTAAGGATTCTGTTGTTAAGCCAAGATCATTACTTGAGTAATTGAGGAGTGTGATAAATGACAATTCTAGCTTGGTTTGTAAAATAATTTTTTGATGTACATTGTAATTCACACATGAGAAACCAAATTGCCACTAGCCTAGGTAGGTTAGATCTCAATCATAGGGATTAGTTAGGTTAGTTGGTCATGATTCCTAAATTATAGGACCAAACTCCTCAAATCAAAGAGGTAGATGAGTAACCTAACTACTAAGTTGGCAAACCTAAACCTACTAACACATGCTGCCAACAAAAAGTATGATCCATATCATACTTTGATTTGATCATTCCATTGAGGCAAGATTAAAATTTGAGAGCTTTTTGACTATCTCGAGTTTTTCCCTCATTTGTGTGTTGATCTTATGATGCAATTGTAAAATAAAATTGATTAGGATAATTCTCTATACAATTACCAATAATCTCCACAAAAATAGACACCATCCTTAAAATGGTGGAATCGGTTTGCATCCATCACGCTGATCTCACGCCCCATCGTTCTGAAATGATCTTTCTGGCATTGTGGTAGTCACAGCACATGCCAAGATTCTTCTTGATGAGGATAGTGTCCCAGGAGGCATGCTGATTAGCCCAAAAGCAAGGCCAGCTCCTCGCTGTGTTTGCACAAAGCAATCTCCTCTTCATCATCCAGCACAAATCTCAAATCAAGTATACACCCATTAGAAAAGAACCAATCATATCTGTAGTGACATAAAGAAAACATACTCCATTCTCCATTCCCATCAATTTCCTCACTCTCATAGGCATGCTCATAAGCCTCGTAATCAATGTTATCATCTTAAAAGTTGTTTTGCACCATAATCATGTCGTCTTTTAAGTTCCTCAAGATCATAGAATTGATTCATGGGCTCCTATTGATCTCCAGTTCCACATTGCATCTTGTGTTGCTCATCCACACTTATCGTACAGACTAGTCTTCAGTTTCAAATTGGAATTGACCTTGACCTTGACCTTGACATTCATCGTCGTTGGACTCTAGTTCATCTTGACCATCGAATGATTCAATTGCATCATTTGCAGACCAACCTTCCATGACTTGTTCATTTAGATCATCGTATTGTTGGTCGTCATTGAAATTTTTAGATTAGTGGTCTAGTAGAGAATCGTCTTGAAACTTATAAGTTTCATCAGCAGATTCATCACCTTGGTCATAATCTTTAGTGTAATCTTCACTTTATCCCAACGGCCTTCCATGACATTATTAGAACTATCTTCGCAATGTGAGTGGTTGTGATCTTCTTGTTCATAATTCCAATCCATTGGAATATTAGGGATTCCATTGGATCAGCTTTTGTGAGTAGCACCCTCCAATTGCTATGCTTTTATGTCCATTTTTGGCGGCCGAGAACTTCGATTTTGTGAGGAGCTTAAACTCTCGTTCCAACACTTTCTTGATCGCTATTTCGCGCTATCCACCCCAAACGGCCAGGTTTCAATCTATGCGACAGATCAAGGCTTACAATGTCACCATCCTTGCAGCTCGCGGCTAACAGCAGCCACAGGTCGCGCATCAACCCAACTAGAAACAGGCCTTCGGATTCATGCTTCAATTTCAGAATGTGCACAACAGCAGCAGGAGTTGTGTCTCCACAGCCGTTTCTTCCATATCACCCACAAACAACAAGACACAATTGAGTTTTGCGAACAAAATACAGAAATTGTGCGTTTTGTATCCAGCACTGCACTTTTTCTTTTGTGATTGGAAGTCATCCCAAGCAGAAACCAAAGCTCAGCCTGCATGGCATTAACAACACCAATAGCAATGGCAATCGCAGGAGGAGGCCTTTGTTGCAGCCCTAATGATCGGTGTTGTCATCATCACGTCTTCTGTTTTGATCATTCTCCTATTCCTTATCAATCTCTAACCCTTTTCTGCCCCCGTCTCATCCTCGGAGCCTCAAAGGAATACGTGCTCTCATTTTCTTCTACTTCCCTCACTTGTCCTCCTACTAGCGCTCGACCTCGGATGGCCATGGGGCGAGGAATCCGGATGGCAAGTAGCTTGGAGGAGGACCGTGAGAGTTTGGCTTTGCTTTGTTTTCTTTGATGTTGCTACTTCTCCTTTTTCTTCTTCTTGTGAATTTAAACTTGTTATCCGTGATAGAATTAGGACTAATTCCCCTGGCTGCGTGTGTTTATGTTACTCTGTTGTTTTGATGTGCCGCTGCTGATGGGTTGGCTATGTATGGATAGGATCGCAGACCAAGCAGCCAGAATAGAAGGGCTTTGGAAGCAGTTCTTTCGCGATCCTTCGCAGTGGTGGGACAAAAGGTTTGATAAGGTAGATTTGCTCTTTTTTGGGTTTTTAAAAGAATTACATTCAGTGAGTGACATTCCGTGTGGCAGGATGCTTTAGATCATGGCTCTCATGAGCTTTGCTTGATGCCCGCTTGGGTTGCACAGGGAGGTCCGGAAGCCCCCGATTTCGAACACAAAACTACTGGGAAGGCGTTATGGATGAATGATAGGTTTAGGCCCTCTTGGCTACAAGCAAAGCTTGCTACTCTCTACTCAGCACAATTTGCTTTCAACCTTCACACCTGTATTACACTCAACTCGCGTTTCCCAATCACTTTGACCGACCTCTTAAACCCTAAACCCAGGCCAGCCCAACCCATTAAATGACTCTGATCTTCTTAATCTCGCTTTGTCACGCAGGCCAAGCATCTTTGAAAACAACGCAACTTTGGGAGGAGTTCTTCTCAGATCCTTCGCAGTGGTGGGACAATAGGAGTGATAAGAAGGTGAAACTGCTGGTATGAGAATCCCATGGAATTCATACATTCACGTTTCAATTCATTCAAGCGCTATAATGGACTAGTGCTTTGGCTGCTTAGATTTGTGTAATAGGTCTTGCAGTTGGTGGTCCAAGGTCTAGCCATGCTTTGATGATTGCAAATCTATTCTATTCCAAATTCCAACATCTGTGATCAATTCTAGTACCTTGTCAGAGGCCGTCTACTCTATTCCCAGATTTGTGATCATTCTAGTAGGTTTGTTGGAACCTATGGCTCCTGAGGTTGCGTGCTCATATCTCTTTTCAGAAAAATCCGAAGTTTCCCGACTTCACACATAAGACCAGAAAGGAGGCATTATGGATTGAAAATCGGTTGAATCCTCCCTGGGTTCATGCCAAGCTAGCTGCCATGGTACAATGTCAAGAACAGGGGCAATCTGGTTTTTCAACACCTGAAGTCTCCGGTATGTTTCTGTATTTGCCATGCTCTCTTTTATTTGCCAGCCTTGGCTGGCTGAGAGGAGAGATGAATTTCCAGAGATGTTGAAAGCTACATCTACATTCCTTATTCATGTTTTGCCAAAGTTCCGATGCATGGCATACAGGCAGAGTAGTGAGGATGGAACAGCTCTGGCAGGAATTTTTCTCGGATCCATCGCAGTGGTGGGACAACAGATTTACTAAGGTGTGGTTACCCATCTTAAGCCCATTCAATATGACTTGTAAATTCAGGCTGTGAGTATGGGCTTGGACTTATTCAGATTTAAGTTATTTTGGCTAATCACTTTTGAGTTGAAAAGTTTTAATTGGTGCTAGGGTTATGTGTATGAGGCTGATCTGTTTTGGTAGTCATCTATCTGTGATCTGTGTACTGTTATGCAGAAAAGTCCAAAATACCCGGACTTTAAACATAAAAGGACACTTGAGGGCCTATGGGTGGATGGTTGGCTGAACCCCTCCTGGGTTAAAGCAAAGATCGCCACTATGGCTTTGGATATACAATTTATGGAGGGATTGAGATCACGGTATTTTCTTGATCTGATTGTGGAATGTGGATCTGGAGGCTATGGTCTGACAATACGTCTTCTTTGTTATCGGTCATTTAAAATCGACACTAGCTCAAATTTCCTATGAATCATATGAATCATGCAGGGTCCCCAACTCCTTTTGCAATGGTGATAAGGTGAGCAAACTCTGTCAGGAGGAACGATTAAAAGAGGGACTACATATGTTGAAGCTTATGGTCCACCAAACTAATAAAGTTCCAATCAGCATCTATGTTTGCCTTTTGAAGGGGTGTGCCAGAGGGAAAGCCCTGGAGGAGGGCAAAGAAGTGCATGCCCTTATAGTCCACAGTAAACTTGATTCAAACATTTTCTTAGCAAACAACCTTGTTGACATGTACTCCAAGTGTGGCAGTGTGTCGGATGCACACAAAGTATTCAGCACAATGCCCCAACACAACGTGTTTTCATGGACTGCTATCATCTCAGCATATGCTGATAGCGGACAAGGTGTGGAAGCTATCAATATGTTTCAGGAAATGCAAGAGACAGGCATAGCGCCAGACAAGGTTGCATTTGTTGTTGTCCTAAAAGTGTGCGCCAGAATTACAGCCCTGGAGCAGGGCAAGCAGCTTCACTCTGACATCATAAGAAGAGGCTTTGAGTCGGATTTGATTGTAGCGAACACCCTTGTTGACATGTATGCAAAATGCGGATGCACAGAGGACGCCCGTGAACTGTTCAACAACATGGGCGAACGAGATGTGGTTTCGTGGAATGTGATGATTGCGGGATATGCACAGAATGGGCTCGGCAAGGAGGCTCTTGCGCTGTATGAGCAAATGAAGCAGGAAGGTGTGCATCCAGACAATGTGACGTTTGTTGTGCTCCTAAAAGCATGTGCCAGCATTGCATCCCTGGAACAGGGCAAGCAGCTCCACTTGCAAATCATAAAGAGAGGCTTTGAGTCAGATGTGAGTGTACGGAACACCCTTGTTGACATGTATGCAAAATGCGGGTGCCTACAGGATGCACGTGAACTGTTCAACAATGTGAGCGAACGAAATGTGGTTTTGTGGAATGTGATGATTACAGGATATGCACAGAATGGGCTTGGCAAGGAGGCCCTGGCTATGTATGAGCAAATGCAGCAGGAAGGAGTTCAGCCAAACAAGGTCACATTTGTTGTTCTCCTAAACTCATGTGCCAGCATTGCAGCCCTGCAACAGGGCAAGCAGCTCCACTCGCACATTATAAAGAGAGGCTTTGAGTCGGATGTGATTGTACAGAGCACCCTTGTTGACATGTATGCAAAATGCGGATGTACAAAGGACGCCCGTGAATTGTTCAACAACATGAGCGAACGAGATGTGGTTTCGTGGAACGTGATGATTGCGGGATATGCACAGAATGGGCTTGGCAAGGAGGCCCTTGCTCTCTATGAACAAATGAAGCAGGAAGGCGTGCAGCCAAACAATGTCACGTGTATTTGTGTTCTTTCTGCATGCAGCCATTCTGGCCTAGTAGATGAAGGTCGTCAACTCTTTGATTCCATGTGTAAAAATCTTGGTGTTACACCAACCTTGGAACACTATGCATGTATGGTAGATCTTCTAGGCCGTACAGGGTGCCTGGTTGATGCTGAGGATCTCATTATGAAATTGCCAAATCAGCCTGATAGTTTGGTTTGGAGGACTTTGCTTGGTGCTGCTAGAAATTATGGCCATGTGGAAATAGGAAGACGTGCCTTTGATTGTGTTGTGAAGTTAGAACCAGAAAATGCCTCAGCTTATGTGCTGCTATCAAACATTTATGCAGCTGCTGGTAGGATGGATGAGGTAGCAAAGATAAGAAACGAAATGAAGCACATAGGTGTAAAAAAGTGCGGGGGTGCAGCTGGATTGAAGTTGATAACCAAGTGCCTGCCTTTGTCATAGGTGATACAAGTCATCTACAAAGCAAGGAGATTTGGGCTGAACTGGATAGATTGGTGGGGTTGTTGAAGTCTTATGACATCAACTCAACAACAACGAGTCAACATTCATGGAAGATCAAGTATTACTATAGACCCTACTATCAGAAGATCAAGTATTACTATAGACCCTGCTATCAGTAAGATGAACATTGGAACAAAGGAGATATTAAGTAAAATTTTGATTGCCATACAAGATAATAATAAACAAAGGAAACAAATACAGAATACAAGAATGGTAAGAATGGAAATGGAAAGAAATGAATAGTAAAATGGGCACTTGTTTGATTTTATCATGATTCGTATAGTCCATTAGAAAAAAAAATTGATTCCAAAAGGGCCTTGTAAGAAATCGTGCCTTAGTAGGAGAATGTTAGAGAGAGAATAACAAGATAACCGAAATTTTTTCTCACTTTTTTAGTTTTTGTTGCTGCGTGCCGTCTAACTTGTGTGGTTGGCTCATTTTTTGAAGTATATTAACAATGCACATGAACAAAGCGTGCTGTCAAAAAACAAAACACGCGCCACAAGCGGGAGAAAATTCCCTCCAAAATTTCATGTGTAAAGGAATACACAACACCTAAAACCCATGATCAATATTTGTAGATCGAAGATTTACATAAATAGAACCTCTAGTATTTTAGATTTTTTCAATCATGTTGTCACACTAATTTGCGTTTTGAGTCTTCTCAAGAATAACTTTGAGTAGCTTTGTGAGGAAGTTTTAGCAATGTGGGCTCATGTTGCAGCTTTCTATTGATGCTATATGTTTTGTTCTTGCAGGTGTTGATTGCTTTTCATAGACTTCAGGTTTATTGTTATTCTAGTCCCTCTTAGATTAATAAATCATATTGTTGTAAATAATGTAGTTGATGTTTCGAGCTTCTTGGTTGAGTAAGATGTTCCCTCATAAATTTAAAGTGATAATTTTACCTTTTTAACTTTATTGGATTGTGATATGGGATTCGAGCAATAGAGAATAGTCTAAATTTTCAAACAAAATTAAGCTCATATATGTTATTTTTTCTTGGTACTGATATGTACAGACAATTGTTGAGATGAGATATCGTTATCAATCGAGAATCTACATTTTTGGTAAGAGAACTTATCTATCCTCGCATGGTTCCGATATGTACAGATATTTGATGATGTGGCATAAGTTATATTTGACTTTGTTACAAATGTCTATATTAGAATAACCACCTCTTTGTGTAGGATTAAGGGTTTGAAAGACAAGGCTAAACCTTGTAGAGGTTCCAATCTTCTTCTCTTAAAATATAAAAATTAAAAAAACTTGAAGTTGAATCTGAATTTTACTTTTATGCTTTTTTCAAATTTGAAAATGCAAATTTAAATAGAACTCAATTATAAAATAAAAATATAAGCTATATATATATATGGAACCATATATAGGATATGATCATTTCATCATATTTGATGCAAATAAATCAATTTTGTTTTTTTATCTCATCTCTAGCAGAGTTCAAATAAAAAAGTAGATTTGTGACAGGCGAAAAAGGCGACACTACCCTACAAATGCAATAAGTGCCTTTATAGAAAAGCGAAGGCACCCTGTAAATCAAATCTTAAGGCATTTGTCAGAGTGTTGCATTTTTCGCATTTTCACCAACGTTCATTTCAGCGAAGGTTGACGTCGCGGCCTTCTCACGCTCATTCCATGCACTGTGCAAATAGATTTGACAACGACAACAGCCACCCACGATCTTCCACAGACAACACATCCACTTTGTACCTTCTTCATCTACACACCTGTAAAATTATGTATATGTTGAATACCATCTGCGTATTAATAAATCAACACATGTGAGAAACAAAAAACAAGCATAACAACATCATAAGCTTGTCAAAGATAGACGTAGTAGATGCTTTCGTGCATCGATTCTTTGTATTGTCAGTAATAGGCTTATCGTCTTTTTACAGATTGGATTAGCTTTGTGAAGCACGCGGTTTCGTCCGCTATTGTCTTGTGTTCACCTGCATTATTGATTTGTATATTTTGCTATACTCAATTTGATTACAGCTCTATTTGTTCTACGTTCAGATTTGTGTCAATATTGCTATGCTTTTCTTCATTTTGTCTGACTTTCTTATTACTTAATCTGGTAGTTTGTTCGTCACGAATTATTATTAGTCTAGTTGTTCGCGACTAATATTTAGTTTTGCCTTTCGCGACTGATTATCAGTCGAGCTCAGTCTAGCTCTTCGCGAATAATTCGCGACTGATAATTTGTCTAGCTGTTCGTGACAAATTATCTTTTTGATGTTTTGTTGCTTAATGTTTGGCTACGTAATTAGATCGAACATGATTTCTATCACTAACGTTCTGTTTGTGTCTGATAGGCGTAGTCATGCTTAAGAAAAGAGTGAGATAGCTCATTCTACTGCGCACGTTTCTTTTTCGAGTTTTGAGTTCGTTTCTTTTCGTATTCGTTTCTTTTCGTATTCGTTTCTTTTCGAGCTATTTTCGTTTCTCACACCCCTATTTCCCAACACTAATGACAATAGCCAACTGATGTTCAAACTACTAATCATGAATTGTGTACCATTGTTGATGCTTACAAAACAATGTTCCCTTTAATTCAAGGGCAATCTTCCAAGCTGTTGTATTGGTTGTAGTATGAGGTTCGTCGTTGAGAGTGTATCCTCACCTCAACAGAGAGAGAGAGAGAGAGAGAGAGAGAGAGAGAGAGAGAGAGAGAGAGAGAGAGAGAGAGAGAGAGAGAGAGAGAGAGAGAGCTTCTGAAGTGAATCTGATAGAGTTTTATAAGAAAAGATGAAAGATACAATACAAAGAAAATGACTCTTTTTTATGGATTTGAAAGGTGAGCCTTCTTCACTATGATTGGCCAGACTTCAATGGAAGGATTCTAATCCAAGCCCAGTTAGAATTAAAGTAGAACTATTGTGTTACTGTACTGTGGGTCCTATTAGTAGATAAGGGTCAGTTGGCCTTGCCACGAGACGAGTCGACGGGACACGCGTTCCATCAACGGCAACCTGGACCATGCATGGGTTGTCTGAGTGAAGAACTATATGTATAGTGTATTTTCATTTTGAAAAATATGGTTGCTACGTGAGCTTGGTGTGGAGAGTGTTTTTCTGTCGGTGTTACTGTGTAGCATGATCTGTGTTCCTGTTCGAAGCAAATTCTAAGTTGGTATCAGAGCCGTATAGGGAGTGTACATAGTACAGTGTCGCCATTGAAGAGAGCTTCGGGAGAAGAGAAGTCTTCTGAGAGTTCGGGGCTTACGACGGGTTGAAGACAGAAAGAAAAGCACTGGTGCACAGCTTTTAGCATACAGAGGCTTGCCAAGCTCGAAACTGTAAGAGGATTCGGAGACAGGAGTTGTCTGCTGAATCAGAACTCAAGACAAACGGAATTCTAAAATTCTGTAGGGAGGCTGCTTGGTGTTTGCGATTGGTGTGCATTCAATCAGATACCGATTGACAAACGATTTGAAGTAGTGGATTCCTTGGTGTAGGGAGACTTCAGAGAAAGAGGATTTGCCTGTTGAAGAACTGTATAAAGGCTACCAAGTGCCAAGAAGGGTGCAAAAACCCTGGCTTAGGGTTTACATGTGTAAAATTGTGGATCTTCCACTGTAGAAGATCTTTTTCAGAGTTGTAAAAGCTTGTTGGAGGGCGTCCTGATGCAAGAGAAAGATTCCTAAGAGGCCATGGAAGGTCGTGTTGTGGATAGAGTGCTGGATCAACTTATCCTTGGGTGGCAGCCATATCTTAAAGCTTGAGAAGATAGTAGGATAACTCGTGGAGGAGGAGGAAGCCAAGAGGAGCTCGCACGCGTCTACGAGCGCTGATTGCGTAGTGGCCCAAAGGGGCTAGCGTATCCACGAGAGTGTATTGGCGCGTGCGGAGATTCTTGACCATCAGATCAAGCCTGACAATCATCTACGGTTGAGATATTTGGGTTGTGGATCGTGAGATGCAAAGAGACCGTTGGATCTCCTTAAATCCATGAGAAACTTCAATAGAAAGGGCCGAAGGGCATTTGGCCATTCAACTTCAATAAAAATCTCCACTTTGAAATTGGAGTTGGGTCCCAATTTTCTTGAAGGTTGAAGTTACTTCAATAAGAAGAAACAAAAATAAGAAAAGTCCCGATTTTTGGTCCTTTATCCGTTTTGACCCAAACGAAAGGCTATAACCTCCAAACGAAGGACACCCAGACTGTACCTACAAGTACGGCACCGCAAAACAGAGTGATTGTAGCCGAGAAAGTGTTCGGAGCGGAGAGTCCATTTTGAGTGAAAGTAGCAAATTGGATGAGATTTCCAACTATGGAGTGTGAAAATTCAAAATGAAAAACATACTGATAGAGAAGGAGCTGGGGGATATCGTTAAAGCATTTGATAGAAGAGCAAGAAGAGCCTTGACTTATATCAACTTGTCAGTAAAGGATCATATCATTACCCACATTTGTGATGCTGTTACACCTAGACAGACATGAGATGTGCTAAAAGAGCAGTTCGAGATGTCAAATCCTTCAAGAATCATGTTTTTGAAGTCAAAACGAATAGTGCCTGCATGGAACAAGGAGAGCACATTTAGACATACATGACCATAATCAAGACAATGAGAGATGAACTACATTATATTAGTGAGCGCATACGTGATATTGAGCTGGTGCACAATGTATTGTGCGGCATTGCAAAATCTTATCAGATGTTTGGAAGTGGAATAGCATCAAGAGACAGATTGCCAACCTTTGACGAGCTCACATGAATCTTGATGTAGGAGGAGCAACGATGAGAAATGGTGAAAGCTAGACGTCAAAATTCTAACGATCAAGCACTTGCGACACGCCAAAAACAAGGCAAAGGCAAGGGCAAGAAGAAGTCTAAGCAACAATTCACCAAGACTCAGGAGGATGAGGGATCTTCCAAAGAGACAAAAAAGAAGGGCAAATGCTTCCATTGCGGCAAAAAGGACCATTGGAAGAGCGAATGTCAAAAATTTTCGGCGGAATCAAGCAAGGGGAAACCAAAGCAAGCAGGTAACCTTGTCGATGAGGGTGAGATTGAAGACTCTAGCATCTTCATATCAACATTGTGATCTAATCAAGATGATCAAACATGGTACATTAACTCAAGAGCCACAAGACACATGACAAGTAACAAAGATTGGTTCATCAGCTTGAGATAGTTGGATAATGGAACGTCTGTTTCACAAGCAAATGGTGATGTGTGTAAGATCAAGGTGATAGACACTGTTTTCATCCAACTACCTGATGGCAAAAGCAAGACGATCAAGGAGGTACTTTATGTACCAAGTTTGAAAAAAAATTCTACTTTCTGTTGGTGTCATTATTGATCAAAAGTTGAAAGTAGAATTTGCCCATGATCGTTGCTTTGTGAAGGATGTGAACCAAAGTTCAAAGTCGTTGTGGATGGTATAAGAGAGCCCAACACTAAATTGTACAGGTTGAATGCCTCAATTAGGGGGCAACATGGGCTTATCTCGTCCATTCCATCATAAACTGAACTGTGGCATAAAATGTTGGATTTATTTCCTCTACTCTCATAAATCCCATTTTAATCTGCCTCCATTCATGTTGCATATTTACTCACGTTGTCGCGCAGTCTGCATATTTACATGTAAATTCTAACAGGCGAAAAAGATGACATTGTGTTTTTATACGTGATTTGTGACAGGCGAAAAAGACGACACTGCCTTTCAAAATGTCGAAAGTGCCCTAGGAAATGTTAAGGCACCCTGTAAATCAATCCTAAGGCATTTCGTCAGAGTGTCGCATGTTTCGCATCTTCACCAACGTTCGTTTCAGCGAAAGTTGATGTTGTGGCCTTCTCACGCTCATCCCATGCAATTGGGCAATCAGATTTGACAACGACAGCAGCCACCCACGATCTCCTACAGACAGCACATCCACCTTGTTTTTCATCTGCACACCTATAATATTGTGTATACATACTGGATACCATTTTGAGTATTTAGCTTGACGAGATTGATTGATCACAGGACGATTGATTAAGAGATTGAAGATCAAGTGTCTGTAAATTCAGCATCAGCAGCTTATCAGAGATATACGAAAGTAGATGCTCTGCGCATTGATTCTTTAATTGTCAGTAATAAGGTTTCATTCCTTTATAGATTGAATTAGCTTCGTAGAGCACGCGGTTTCGTCCGCTATTGTCTTGTGCTCTACTGCATTATTGAAATGTATATTTGATATACTTAAATATGATAACAGCTCTTTGTGTTGCGTTCAGATCTGTGTCAGTATCGCTATGCTTGTTTTTCATTCTGTCTGACTTTTCCGGTTGCTCAATTTGGTAATAGACGACTAACATTTAGTCTTGTCTTTTTTCGTGAATCATTCACGACTAATTATCAGTCGAGCCCAGTCTCTCTCTTCGCGAATCATTCACGATAAATAATTCTTCTGGTACTTTATTAACAAATGTTTGGCTACGTAATCAGAGCGACCGTGGTTTCCGTCACTAATGTTCTGTTTGTTCTGATAGACGTAGTCATGCTTAGAAAAAGAGTCATATAGCTCATTCCGCTGCGCACAAACATTTTTCGTTTGAGTTTCGTATCTCGTTCGTGTCTCGTTTCTCGTTCGTGTTCGTTTTCGTCTTAGAGCTATATTTCGTTTCTCACACACGACACTCTCTTATTCTCTTTTTCCAACATGCTATCAGAGCTATTTTCATAGCTTGATAAGCTTCTACATTACAAGACTCTACTAGCTGATAGAGTAATTGTTTTCTTGTTCTGTATTTTCAGTATCAGATTTTCATACTTAAGTCACTGATAGTTTCCCTTATCACTTAGATTAATTCTTCCACATGGATTCCCAAGGGAAAGCCAGTCCTATTATGGACAAGCTTGATAGAGCCAATTACCATCTGTGAAAATTTAAGATGAAAATTGTACTAATGGCTAAAGAATTGTATGACGTAGTTACAGGTGCAGAAGGAAAACCCGAAGCAGACGACGCAACAATCGCCAGATGGAAGCTAAAGGATGGAAAGGCTTTCGCGTTGATCATCCTCAACATCACGGATACCCAGATCGGCCATGTATCCGAGGCTCAGACATCGAAAGAAGTCTGGGACATCTTGAGCACACTATACGAAGTGCGAGATATAGCTTCCAAGCTACATCTCAGGAAAAAATTCTACTTCCTCAAGATGACAAATGATGATTCTCTACAGAATCACATTAATCAATTCAAGAACCTGCTAAGACAAATGGCCGCTGTCGGATCCGTCATAGACGATCAAGACGCAGTGATGCAACTGCTTACAAGCTCTTATGACAGCTGGGTGATGATCATCACGACTCATCCAGAATTGACTCTTTCGAGAGTCATCACTATGTTGTTGCAAGAAGACACGCAGATGAATGAAGCCTCAAGTTTCTCAGCTGCTTCTCATGCCTTGTACACCAACAAGAGCATGACAAAGCAGAAGAAGAAGAAAGACCCGAAGGAATCAAAGCTAGTCTAGAAACCAGCTCAGCACAAAGAACAGTTGAATCCGCAGACAAAGAAGAAGCTGTTTTGCAGATATTACAAGCGAAACAACCACGAAATTCAAGACTGCCGGATACTTCAAGCGAAGAAAAACAGCAAGGGGCAGTCAAATCAAGTGGAAAATGCAGCTGCAGAAGCTACACAACCTATTCAAGAAGCGGATCATGATGCCTTCATGACTAGCCATCAAGGAGCAGATCTGGTGACAGTTCTTGGTTCCTGGATTCCGGAGCCACTCAACATATGACTAGCCTCATTGGCTGTTTCGAGTCCTATACATACACCTTACAGTACCCAAAATATGTCCACCTTGGTGACAATAGCACACAAGCTATTAAAGGTGAAGACACTATAAGATTAAGCTTTGCAAATGATCAGTCTAAGCTACTCTCTAAAGTCATGTATGTACCAAATTTATCTGCGAATCTGCTCTCTGTAAGCAAAATCACAGATCTAGGACATAGAGTAGAATTCGAATGTGATTAGTGTAAAGTAGTTGATAGGACAGACAAGATCCTAGCACTCGGAAAGAGCCATGAATATTTGTATAAATAAAGTCATTGCTTTTCTGCCTCTAGTCAGGCACTCATCAGTACTTCTATTCATGCAAATAAAGGTTTACTTTGGCATTATAGACTTGGTCATTTAAATCATGCTGCTGTACAACAACTGTCTAGACAATCTATTGTTTTTGATCTCAACTATCCTCGCGAAAAAGTCGAGTTACATGTCTGTCAAGACTGTCTAGTTGGTAAACAGACTAGGAAACCATTTAAATCAAGCCATCAACATATTGCTAGAGGATTGTTAGATGTTGTACATTCAGATATTTGTGGCCCGATGAAAATCCTTCGCTGAAGGATGCCAAGTATTTTATAACCTTTATTGATGAATTTTTCAGAAGGACTACGGTGTATTTTATAAAGAAGAAATCAGAAGTCTTCAACTGCTTCAGAATCTTTAAGGAGCGTGCAGAGAAGAAGACTGGAAGGATGATCAAGGCCCTCATATCAGACAACGGTGGAGAATATATCTCTATCGAGTTTAAGGAGTATTGCCAGAGCCAAGGCATTGAGTAGCAATTTATCACTCCTTACAGTCCTCAGACGAATGGCTTAGCCGAGAGGAAGAACCGTACTCTGGTTGAATCTACCAAATGTATGCTATCGCATGCATCGTTGCCCTTGGAGATTCTAGGCTGAAGCTGTCTCCACTGCAGCCTACGTCCAGAACAGATGTTTGACCAAGGCTCTCTCAGTGAAGACACCCCACGAGGTGTGGACAGGCTCTAAGCCTTCTTTGAAGAACCTAAGAGTGTTTGGGTGTATTGTCTACGCGCAGATCCCAAAAGACACGAGGAAGAAATTGGACTTCCAAGGTCTCAAGACTATCCTGATCGGATATACTTCATCTGATAATACCTATAAGTTGTATGATCCTGATACCCAGCAAATCTTGTATAGTCGAGATACAGTCTTTATCGAGGATCAGTTCGTCTACTACAAAGGCAAGGATATTGCTCAAAAAGAACCTTCATCACCTGCCGTTGACACGACAGTCCGAGCTTCTGGCTCAGGCGTGTCTATTGTCGACTCACTTTGAGACAACGAATCAGACGAAGATGTTGTTGCTACCCAGCAACAATTCCCGAGGTCAATTTGCATCTTTACTAATGAGTCCAAAATGTCCATTAGCATTGTAGAGAGAATGTGGGACTAGTTTGTTGTAATTCCACTTGTATGTGATGATGTGGCATTGGCCACATGGATAGATGCTTGGAAAAAGTTTACAATGTTAATATTTATCATTTGAGGTCTTGTAGCATAATTTCATGTGAGAACAACATGCCATTTTAGCCTTGGAGAGAATATAGGGCCAGAAATAGCAGCTTTTGCATTGTTGAGGGATCCACTCTCATGAGGTCAACATTAGGGATAAAGGACCATCTTAGGGTTATGATTCTAGGTTTAGTCACATATGGTTGAAGGGTAAACCTAAACCCTAGGTCTAAGAAGGATATGTATATATATCTTTGTAAATATTGTGAAATTGATGATGAAAAATCGAGTTTTTCCACTTCCATCAACATTGTCTTTGAGTGGTGAGGTAAATATATCATATGTGAGTGATCTTATGAATTAATTACATTGTTTGGAAGACACTGGAGGTGATTACAGGTCTAAGATGCTTGCTGCACTTTACTTTTGTATGTTTGATCAAATCTATGTGCCTTTTGTGGAGTTAAATGCCAAAATAGCTAGGTTCTTCTTAAGGTGCTTTCACGTAACAAAAAACTTAAATGACATGTCTAAACTGTATTTTTAAAATAGGCACGACGGGTGTACCGTGTTGGGGAAAAAAAAAACCTTTGAAAAATGTTCTTTAAATATGGGTATGCATAGAAGCTAAAGATTTTATGTTCAACATTATAAATCAACTAGCAAGCATGGATACAACAAGCTAAATTGTAATCTTGTAAATTCAAAGGCATATTGATACTCGAAGAAGACGCAACTTTTTGTAATTCTCTATATGCTATTAATCTCACATGTCTTTGGCGTACATTTGATATTTGAAGTCTTGCTTTGATTTAATATATGTTTCAAAAAGTTTGTTCATTCAAAGTTGTAATTGTGATCTTTTCCTTTTTGTTTTCTTTTAGGGTTGTCCATTCACAAGACACGTATCAGCATATCTATTATCAAACTCCATGCAATGCTAGAATTTCATTTCTGATGTGCTCCACTTCTTCTTTTGTAACCTGGAAGCCAATCCAAGAAAAAAGCAAAGCAAAGTACAACAGGCTGGAAGCCAATCCAGAAAAAAACAAAGCAAAGCACAACAGGCATCATGGCAACACCACCAACGGCAATGGCAATCGCAGCAGGAGGAGGAGGGCTTTGTTGCAGTCCAAACGATCGGTGTTGTTGTCATTACGCCTTTCGTTCTGATCATCAATCTCTAACCCATTTGTGCCCCCGCCTCATACTCGGAGCCACAAATGAATTTGCCCTCTCATTTTCTGCTAATTCCCTCACTTCTACTGCTCTTCCTTCTCCTCCTACTAGTGGTCGTCCTTGGATGGCCATGGTGCCAGGAATTCGGATGACAAGTAGCTTGGAGGAGGAGCGTGAGTGTTTAGCTCTGTTCTGTTTTCATTGATGTTGCTATTTCTTCCTCTTCTTCTTGTGAATTTGTTTCTGTTATGTGTGATAGAATTAGCACTATTTCCGGTGACTGCGTGTGCTTCTGTTACTCTCTTGTTTCGATGTGCTGCTGCTGATGGGTTGGCTATGAGTGGATGGGTTCGCAGGCCAAGCAGCTAGAATAGGACTTTGGAAGCAGTTTTTTCGCGATCCTTTGCAGTGGTGGGACAAAAGGTTTGACAAGGTGAGATTCAAAGTAGAGACATTAAGGACTCTCTACTTTGTGAATGTTTATGTTTGTGAGATGCTGCTGGACCTTACTGCCGGGTGGGTGGGCTAAATTCAGAAAAGGTAGTTTTACTTTCTGTTGGTTTCTGGAAGAAATACACCAGATTGCAATCCTACGCATACTAAGTAGAGTGAGTGACATTCGGTTTGGAATTGCTCTCTTCAGCTTGGCTTGATACCCGCTTGCGTTTAACAGGGAAGTCCGGAAGCCCCCGATTTCGAACACAAGACTACCGGGAAGGCGTTATGGATGAATGATAGGTTCAGGCCCTCTTGGCTGGAAGCAGAGCTTGCTACTCTCAACTCAGAACAATTTGCTCTCAACCTTCACACCTGTATTATACTCAATTCGCGTTTCCCAATCAGTTTGGCCGACCTCCTAAACCCTATACCCAGCTTAAACCTACACAACTTTCTTTTGCAGGCGAAGCATCTTCGAGAACGACACAACTGTGGGAGGAGTTCTTCTCAAATCCTGCACAGTGGTGGGACAGCAGGAGTGATAAGAAGGTGAAACTGCTGGTACCAGTATTCACTTCATTCAAGCGCTATTGTGGCCTAGTACTTTGGCTGCTTAGATTGTTGTATTAGAATTTGTTGCAGTTGGTGGTTCAAGTCTAGCCATGTTTGATGACTACTCTATTCCAAATACTAACAGCTGTGATCATTCTAGTTTCTTGTGAAGCTTGGAGGCCGTCTACTCTTGATCATTCTAGTAGGTTTTCTTGAAGCATTGGCTCCTGACGTTGCGTGCTCGCATTTCTTTCCAGAGAAATCCGAAATTTCCCGACTTCACACATAAGACCAGAAACGAGGCATTATGGATTGAAAATCAATTCAATCCTCCTTGGGTTCATACCAAACTAGCTGCCATGGTACAATGTCAAGAACAGGGGCAATCTGGTTTTTCAACACCTGAAGTCTCTGGTATGTTTCAATTTTTGTCATGCTCTTTTTTAATCGCTGGCTGAGGGGAGAGATGAATTTCAGAAATTTCTAAAGCCACATCTACATTCCTTAATCAAGTTTTGGCAAAGTTCTGATGCATGCTGGTTTAGAGCATGCAGGCAGAGTAGCGAGGATGGAACAGCTCTGGCAGGAATTTTTCTCAGATCCGTCACAGTGGTGGGACAACAGATTTACTAAGGTGTTGTTCTCCATCTTGAGCCCGTTGAAGATGCCTTGTAAAGTGAAGCTGTAAGGATGGGTTTGGACTTATTTCGGGCTTCAGTTGCTTTAAGCTAGTTGTCCTCTGTCTGTGATTTGTGTACTGTTATGCAGAAAAATCCAAAATACCCGGACTTTAGACATAAAAGTACACTTGAGGGCCTGTGGGTTCATGGTTGGCTGAACCCCTCCTGGGTTAAAGCAAAGATGGCCACTATGGCATTGGGTCATACACAATCAAGTCCTGGATTGAGATCACGGTATGGATTCAATCTGTGTGGAATGTGGATTTGGAGACTCGGGTCTGAGAGTACATGTCTTCTTTGTTATTGGTCATTTAAAATTAATAGTTGTTCAAATTTCCTTATGATCATCATATGAATCATGTTGGGTGTCCAGCTCCTTTCACAAGGATGATAAGGTGAACAAACTCTGTCAGGAGGGACGATTGAAAGAGGCACTACACATGGTGAAGCTTATGCTCCAGCAAACTACCAAAGCTCCATTCGGCGCCTATGTTTGCCTTTTGAAGGGGTGTGCGAGAGGGAAAGCCCTGGCGGAGGGCAAGCAAGTGCATGCCCTTATAGTCCAAAGTGAACTTGATTCAAACATTTTCTTAGCAAACAACCTTGTTGACATGTACTCCAAGTGTGGTAGTCTGTCTGATGCACACAAAGTATTCAGCACAATGCCCCAGCGCAATGTGTTTTCCTGGACTGCTATCATCTCAGCATATGCTGATAGCGGACAAGGTGTGGAGGCTATTAATCTATTTCAGCGAATGCAAGTGACAGGCATAGCACCAGACAAGGTTGCATTTGTTGTTGTCCTAAAAGTCTGTGCCGGAATTAAAGCCCTGGAGCAGGGCAAGCGGCTCCACTCTGACATCATAAAAAGAGGCTTTGAGGGCGATGTTGTTATAGGGAGCACCCTTGTTGACATGTATGCAAAATGCGGGTGTCTAGAGGACGCACGTGAATTGTTCAACAGCATGAGCGAACGAAATGTGATTTCGTGGAATGTGATGATTACAGGATATGCACAGAATGGGTTTTGCAAGGAGGCCCTTGCTCTGTATGAGCAAATGCAACAGGAAGGCGTGCAGCCAGAAAATGTCACGTTCGTTGTTCTCCTAAAAGCATGTGCTGGTATTGCAGCCCTGGAACAAGGCAAGCAGCTCCACTCCCACATCATAAAGAGAGGCTGTGAGTCGGACGTGATTGTACAGAGTACCCTTGTTGACATGTATGCAAAATGCGGGTGCTTAGAGGACGCTCGTGAATTGTTCAACAACATGACCGAACGAGATGTGGTTTCATGGAACGTGATGATTGCGGGATATGCACAGAATGGGCTTGGCAAGGAGGCCCTTGCTATGTATGAGCAAATGCAGCAGGAAGGCGTTCAACCAAACAAGGTCACGTTTGTTTTTCTCCTAAAAGCATGTGCCAGCATTGCAGCCCTGGAACAGGGCAAGCAGCTCCACTCGCACATCATAAAGAGAGGCTTTGAGTCGGATGTGATTGTACAGAGCACCCTTGTTGACATGTATGCAAAATGCGGATGCACCAAGGACGCCCGTGAATTGTTCAACAACATGACCGAACGAGATGTGGTTTCGTGGAATGTAATGATTGCGGGATATGCACAGAATGGGCTTGTCAAGGAGGCCCTTACTCTGTATGAGCAAATGCAACAGGAAGGCGTGCAGCCAGACAGTGTCACGTATATTTGTGTTCTTTCTGCATGCAGCCATTCTGGCCTAGTAGACGAAGGTCGTCATCTCTTTGATTCCATGTGTAAAATTCACGCTGTCACACCAACCATGGAACACTGTGCATGCATAGTAGATCTTTTATGCCGTGCAGGGCGCCTGGCTGATGCTGAGGACTTCATCAACGAATTGCCATTTCAGCCTGATAGTGTGGTTTGGAGGACTTTGCTTGGCGCTGCTAAAAATTATGGCAATGTGGAAGTTGGAAGACGTGCCTTTGACTGTGTCGTGAAGTTGGAACCAGAAAGTGCCTCAGCTTATGTGCTGCTATCGAACATTTATGCAGCTGCCGGCAGGATGGATGAGGTAGCAAAGATAAGAAAAGATATGGAGGACATAGGTGTGAGAAAAGTGCCGGGGTGTAGCTGGATTGAATTTGATAACCCAGTGCATGCCTTTGTTGTAGGTGATGCCAGTCATCCAGAAAGCAAGGAGATTTGAACTATATGTATTGGTGGGCTTGATGAAAGCTGGCCATTGCTTTTGGGTTCATCAGCATGCCTCCCGGGACATCTCTTCTCATCAAGAAGAATTTTCGCATTTGTTTTGATTGCCACAATGCCATAAAGATGATTTCAGAAGAAATGATGGGGTTTCACCATTTTAAGGATGGCGTCTGTTCTTGTGGAGATTATTGCTGATTGTAAGTGACAAAAAACAGCAAGAAGAAGTAGCTCATTTGTAAAGGCAAGGCTTGGTTTTGGAGTTTTTTGTTGCTTATATTGTCACATAATTTAGTCCCGAGTCTTGTGTAGGTTTTTGGATGGTATTCTTATTGGCCTTCTGGACAGAATACAAGCCATTCACCTGTATCTCCATTTTTTATTTGAGTTTTTGGCCCTGCCGTAGGCAGGGGCTTATTGTTTTCATGTTTGGTTTTAACCTGCTTGAGATCTTTTTTTTTTCCTTTTTATTTCTAAATTTTTTAATACATTTTGAGGGCCTTAACGATTATTGCGACGACACGTTTCAATTTTTTTAGTTTTTAACAGCACTCTATTTTGAAGTTCTCCAAGTCTTCACGCTGTCGCAAATCACTTTGGACGGAGACAATTTGAAGTTTTGATATTTTTTTGTCACGTTCCTTGTCCTCGCTGGCGCTGCATGCAGGTGTGGATGTGTGGGTGCCACCAACGTGATCTGATCTGTTGGCATAGAAACCATTTCTTTGAATCGTAGTCTCCTCCAGGAATCCTGTGATTTACAATCATAAATCCTTTGATTTGTAGAGAAGCAATTTTGAAAAGAAAAAGTGAATATCAGACTGATAGAAACTGAAAGAGGTAATTTTGAAAGGAAAAACTGGGTATGAGTTTCATAGAAACTGAAAGCAATATAGCACATGGTTCGGAAGTTAGACAAGTTCAAATTTTTTGTAAGATGCTGATAGTTTTGCATAAGCTTTGTGGCTTTTATTCGCTACTACATAGGACTCCAGATAACAATTCGTTGATCTGTTTCTATGTTTATATATGAGTTGTGGTGTAAAATAATGGCTGAAGTGGAGATAGATGCATTTGGTTTGCACGTGCATTGAAAATGTATAGGCACTGATACAAACTTGCAATTGTTTTACCAAGAGCTTGTGTATCAATTGTGGCATCAATGTCTCATAAAATTTGCATGGCAGATATTCTGGCTACAAGGCATATTTAGCCGTAACATAAGGAGTTTCTTTCTCCACCTTATATCAGTGTACTTTAGAGCATATCTTCGTGTCTATCTGATGTAGTTTCCACCAGGCTGATGTAGGCCGATGCTATTTTGAAGCAGTAACAATCATCATGTTGGGATTAATTCTGGATCAATATAGCATGCAATCAATCAATCAACTAAAGAGCCATTCTTGAATTTCTGAAAGGGGGATACCTCAATATTGATAGGAAACTAGCCAGTCCTCTCCAAGGTTGCTCTGCCTGTCAGTCTTGCAGGTCCGCTGGCGTCGGATTTTCGATAATCCTTTGATTTCTGCTGGTCTGTCCCTTCTATACTCTTCTTCCCCTATTCTGCTGCTTACCTTGCTACCTGCTCTTCTTCTTATAAGATCAATAGCCAACTTTTGGTCGTGAGTGACCGACGGTAGCTACTAGTAACAATAATGTTCGTGGTGGGCTCCGATGGTTGGAAACTGCGCATGATTCACATTGAACTGACTACGTGCAATGTCTATGGCAACTCTGGTGATGGCCAACAACACGAAAAGTTTTCTTCAACGCAAAGTAAGGTGATGATCTTAGTAGGAGCGCTGGCTCACGCACTTCCTTGTTCAAGCGCGAGACAGGTCTGACTGTCCCCTGATAGGATGATCCATGGAGACTTGCGAGGCTGAGTCCTTAGCTGGTAGGTGAGACTAGTTTCCAAATCAGAACGATGTGGCAAACGTTGCTGGAGCAACAATCTGAACTACCTCAAAGCGCAGTCTGATAGCTTCAGTATAGTGGGAATGAGCATGATTAGCAAGCTATTTAGTAAAGGCTTGTCATCCCGGAGCTGATTAGCTGCCCGAAGTCATCCCACAAATCTGTTCTCGTAGAAGGCATTCTCAATTCTGAATAGTCCTCAGCTTCTTGTTTGTTAATACTTTCAGAAATCAATTCTGGTAGACTGACTCCGGATTCCTTTAAGATATCAATCTGATCAACATCAGCTAAATCTATGCTAGTGTTAAGCCTTTCAATATCGAAATTCGAAAACTAATGTCGTTCTTCAAGACATAGTTGTTGCTAATGACATTGAGGGAATGTACCTGACCTAGTAGGGGAATCTCCATTAGTTTCATACTCAGTGAAATCTACGGATGAGAAGTCAAATATTTGCAAGAAGCCAGTTTGATCCAATGCTCGTTCTTTATCATATTCTATTGTCGATGCTAACGTGGGCTACCGCTCTGACGAGCTAAATAACTGATCTTTACAATTTGTCGAGGTTGTAGTTAACAAGGATGATAGAGAATCGCAATTTATTGACCTTGAAAAACCAGCAAGATACAGCACCGACGAAGGTGATGAACAATTCGAAGTAAAATTGTCGCTCGAGGTAGATATGACTGTACAGGTTTGCGTTGATGCTTACTATTTACGCTGATGCTAAGATTTAGATCCGTGATTCTATTTTATATTGCATGATCGCTGGTCGGAGACGTAGGATGACAGATCACCATCTCTGAAGAGTAAATCTTATGAATATCTGATAAATTAATTTCGACTGAGCATGATTCCTTGCTTGTCAGTCTTGAGTCTTGTAGTAATTCATTGCATGTTAAAGATATTCTCGCGGAATCGGTTTCATGCTCGGAAGTCTTTTTCAAGGATTCTGAAACTGAATTACCCTGAGACTGAAAGACGGAAGAACTTGGGCGATTTTCATTCCTTCGATCCGCTCTAGGTTGACAATGTGGTTAAAGTATACTGTATATCTAGCTTTTGCAAGCTTTACTCCGGTCCTTGTCATACGCACAAGATATACCGTAATTTGTGTAGACTAGAACCAATCAGTAATAATACAATGAAATAATGAGAGTCAAAGCTTCATGTTAACTTGTCTCAAAACGCTAGTATTTGATGACCATCCCAAGTTCCAACTACTTCTGGTATTGTAATAGCTTAAAATATTTTCTAAAAAGTGTATTGTTTGTTAATAAATCTAACCCAGTCCATAGTTAAATACGGATGTCACAAATTTGGAAATCAGCCCTATATACTTCAATCTTTTCAATGAAGAAGAGCATAGAAACAAGAAAACTTTTAGGAAGACCAAAGTAACCTTTCTTTGATATAAGCTCTTCTTGTGGTTTTTTTTGAACCAGGTTCTCATTGAGTGGAGTCTAAAGGTCGCACAAGTTTATGAAATTAGAGCCATTTTTTCTATATTTTAAAAAATGAAAATATGATTCTGGTTGTTTGAGAAGGCGGACTTGAATAGATAATCAAATCAAGATATATTATGCATGTGAACGCTAATGCTTGATATAGATAAACGAAAAATTGTACCTTAAACTGTGTTCAACCTGATGCGTGCATTGAGCTCCACCATGGATTCCGTGAACAATTTTCTAAGATTCAATTAAGAATTAGGAATATATATATATATATATATATATATATATATATATATATATATTTGAGAGAGAGAGAGAGAGAGAGAGAGAGAGAGAGAGAGAGAGAGAGAGAGAGAGAAGATGGTTGTACCATGATGAAAATCAGAGGCTTCCATGCCTCATAAAGATCTCAAAGATCATAGAGATCAAGATCATAAGATGAGCAAAAGTGTTGATTATCAAAATTAAGCAAACTAGCTTGACTAGTCCACATATTATGAACTTTATCCATGATGGATCTAATCTTGAAATCAAATTCTATCTTGATCTTCTTGAGGCTAAATACTTGCTCAAGGATGTAAGTGTCCTCTTTGGATGCTTCACTTAATCTCAAGAGAAGTTTACAAAATGCCTCAAACCATGTAAAAGCATGATTTTTCAAACTATGAGCAACAAGCTCATTCTTGCTCTTACTAGATCCAAGAGCATACACTTGTTGACTCAACCACTTGCTTTCTAAGTAATCTGGAAACATATCTAAGCCATGAATGACAAGTAATATGTCCATACTAGAGGCATGATACAAGACAATCATTACCTCACTCCAACTATGAGATGTAGAAACCTCATAAAAGCAAGATGGTACATCAAGTAATGAAAGAGAAGCATGAGAGAATATGTTGGAGTGAATACCACCTGAAACTTTCCTCTCTTTACCATGAACTTTGAGCCACAAAGACTCGGCCTTGCCCCTTGAAGATCCCCTTGAAACCATGTGTTGAGAAGACTCCTCCTCAAGCCTTGGCAAATCTCCATCATACACTTGGATTTTTGGTAGATTTGAGAATCCTACCATCATCCTCTTGATTGAAATTGGATCCTCCTTACTCCTTATGTGCAAAGGAATATTGGCAAAGAAAATGGATCTAAAGATCCCCAAAGTATCAACTATTGCAATCTTCATATCAAGTACTTTTGATAAGAGGTACCTCCAATTGAAGTCTTCAAGCAAGAAGTCACATGAAATAGCACTATCTTTGCTTCTACATGATGAAATGAAATCATTCAAATGAACAAAATAAGAGAATTGATGAGAAGTAGACCTC
Organism: Diphasiastrum complanatum; assembly: GCA_029204225.1. Lineage (NCBI taxonomy): Eukaryota > Viridiplantae > Streptophyta > Lycopodiopsida > Lycopodiales > Lycopodiaceae > Diphasiastrum > Diphasiastrum complanatum. The sequence goes on from CM055103.1 coordinate 38,417,641, forward strand.
CTTGGCAATAACTCTCCATGTGCTTTTGCCAAAGCACTATCTTCATGAGCTTCACCATCTTGGAACATAGACTGAGGTACATCACTTGCCTCCTTCTTGAGATGATCCAAGCTCCTCTTGGCCACACTTCCACAAGGATTAGCATCAATTTTGAAAAGCTTACCACAACTAGTCCCTCTGGCTACCTTATCATCATTTCTCTTCTTTAAAAGCAAAATGCCTCTTATTACCACAAATGAAGTACTTCTTGTTGGATTTGCAACTTGTTGATGTTTGTGATGACTCTTCATCACTCTCCTCCTTTGACTTGTCCTTCATGAAATGTTGATGTTGCTCTTTGTCCCTTCCTCTTGGCTGGTCCTTTGTTAACTATGTTTTCACCTTCCCACCATAGATGGATTCCAATGTGTCCCAAGCCTCCTTGGATGTGGTATATGAGCCAATATCACACAACAATTTATTTGAAACATTTATCTTTATGATATGTAGAGCCATCCTAGCTCTCTTTTTGTACTTTTGGACCTCTTGGAGCTCTTGAGGCCCCTCCTCAAGTCCTAGCACAATCTTCATCACATCTTGGAGCACCAAAATGGACTCCATTCTAGCCTTCCAAATAGAATAGTTGGAGGATTCCAATAGAAAGGAATCCCCTAGATGCCATGTAATAGTGAAGGCTCCTTGTGATTTAGGCAATAAAATGTTGCTTCTCTCTCACTATAGGATCCTTGAAAGGTGTACTACCAACTCCTATGCAAGATCTTGCAACAAAATGTGAGATGGATCTCACTAGCTCTACCAATCTCCCTCAAACTAGATCAACCTCTCATCAATTGATGGAGTATAGGCAAAGTTTGGGTCAAACTATCTTTGGCACGTGTGAAACACTCCAAGAATTCACAAATCACTCAAATACAAGCCAATTGTATGAAAGAAAGTGGCCTTGACCTTTGGGAAGCCTATTCTTGAATTTTTTGGTCAAACTAGCAAGATATGATCAAACTAAATGTGTCCACACAGGTCTAGGTGCCCTACCTAAACCTCTTCAAAAGCTTATAACTTTTGATTGGCTCCACCAAATGGATTTGAAAAAAATTGCTACAAAAACTAGACAAAACTAGCTTTCAAAAAGCTATCTAGCACCGAATTTGGATCTAATTTGGAAGAGAACTTTCCAAATGAACTTGGCTGTACTTTACACATGTCTAAGCAGAGAATTCTATACAGTACCTGAAATGATTCAATCATTATGATAATGAACTCTCTTGATCCAAATTTCCTTGAGATAGCATGGGAGATGCAATCACTCTCTAGATCTTGATTTTCATGAAAATTTTGAAACTATGGATGATAGATGCATCAAAAACTTAGGTAGGCTCTGATACCATGTGAAAATCCACACATGTGGGAATGTCCTAATGTTTGAAATTGATCTTAGTAAGCTTGGCTCATGCACTATAGATCACCTATTGATTAAAATCCAAGATCAATGACAAGATCTAAGGCAAAAGGCCATTCTACATGCATTCATTCATTACCAAAAGGTGTTTCACACATGTGGAAGACTTCATGAAGTAAACTAAGTCCCAACAAGCTCCTCTCCTCGGGTAGAGAGAGAGAATATCACTTTTGGGCTCATCTAGAGAGAGAATGCAATACAAGCAAAACAATGGCTAATTCCTATTGTACCCCTTAAACATAGCCTCTCTGATCCTATTGGATGTGTGATGCAACATCCCTCACCTTTGATTGGACCCTTGCAACACATCTCTCTCTTATGATTAGACCCTTTGACTTTTGCCGCCACATAGGGTGCATCACTCAGCAATTGCAAACTGGTTTTTTTGTGTCATGCTATTAAGTTTATGTACAATCATATCTCTTTGCACATGCACATACATATGTAATTGTTAGTAGTTTATTAATCATGAACATTTTCGTATGAGTTGAAGACTTTTTGCACGTGTAACATTTTGTATATTGGCTAGTGGATTGTGTAACAGTGCAATGTCGCCATGTAGTCATGGGTATTTATATGCAATGAATTAATCTATGCTATTCGTATCAATACAACTGATTTGTTCATAAATATTGTTATACAGTTGAGTATAGGATTTTATTCAATTTTGCTTTGTTTGTTATGTGACTATTTAATATCATGTTATAGATTTATGTCTAGAATCAAAAATATTTTTATAGATGTATGCATGTTCATGAATGACGTTCATAGTTTTTAGTTAATAGTAGAAAAACAAATTTTTTGTATGAGGTGGAAAACCCTTATGCATATAATATTACGTATGTATGTTGGTGGAAATCCAACAAAAGTAGGTAATTTATAAGAAATGTATAGAAGAACATACCTGATAAGATAATACATGGTTATTCATATTTTGTTCCATGGTTTTGTATATTTGAATCTATTTTTTGATCTGGTGATAGATAGACAATTGTTATATTTCAATCTAAATAATCAAGTACCAAACAAAAAAAAATAAAATTTTGTATATAAGAACAAGATCTTTTCTACATGCAATAATTAGTTATTGATGTAAAAGTGATATGTGATTTGTTTAAATATGTGACTTTAGTGTTTGTGTAAGAGGAGTGAGAGTTATCATTCAACAAGAATGCAAAAGGATGTAGAACAATAGCGAATCTATATAATGAAGTTGTAGTAACAATAATCAGATCACAATACAATTGCGCTAATAAGTGTGTGATCCTACTTACAGATTCAAAACAATTGCTAATGTTCTAAATATATCTCTCTCTTTATGATCACTAACTCTAAGGAGTCAGCTACTGTAAGACCCGTTCTGGTCGTTTGATCTCTGTCAGATGACTTAAGATGTATCTACGATATCTTCAATCGCTCATTTACATTTATAGCAACTGGAAGATCTTGTATTATTCTAACTTTACATTTACAAGATTGTTTGACAGTTGATTAACTGCCTAATTAGACAGTTGTTATTGGAGCGTGAAGACGTAGACAGTTTGTACATGGAATATTGTGTATTTTTGCAGAGTGTCGCTTGTGTAGTATCCCGTGTAAAATTACAGTGTTGGGTTTTTTCGCCTTTTGTCGCCTGTCAAAAATTGCATGTAAAAATGCAGTGTCACATTTTTTCCTAATCGTCGTCTGTCAAAAACTGCATGTAAAAATGTAGTGTCGCATTTTTCATAGTTTTGGCAAAAAGTGTCACTTTTCTAGAAGTGCCTAAATGGCCCAAAAACAACTTGCATAAGTGTCGCTAAACACTTAGTGGAAAATTAAAGTAAAAAGAAGCGACAGTGTCGGGTGTCGGATTTTTTGCCTATGAAAAAACCTGAGTAAAAATGCAGACTGTGGCGACAATCAGTTCAAATATGCAGATTGTTGGAAAATAGTTCATTTTTTGCAGGTTTCATCTGAGAGAGTAAAAGTCAGAGAAGGAAGAAGGATTGTTGGGATGAGTAGGAGTTAGATTAAATTCCAACACTCCCCCTTAAGCTAACTGCTGCGAGTCTGAACTACAATTGAGATTTATCATATCTACTAGGGTAGAATGTTTATCTCTAACAATGGCTTTGTCAAAATATCAGCCAACATACTGTTTGTGTGACAATAACTTAGTACAACATCTTGGTTTTGAACTTTCTCTCTAAGAAAATGGAACCGAACTTCTATGTGTTTAGTTCTAGCATGAGTACGTGGGCTCAGAGATAGAGCTATGCAGCTCTGATTGTCGCACTGGAGTATTGTTGGACCGATCTGTGGGAATTGCAGATCCTGCAGCAGCCTTCTCAGCCAAATGATCTCCTTCACTGCCGATGTAGTTGCAACATATTTGGATTCTGTAGAGGACAACGAAATGTATTTCTGCTTTCTGCTGTTCCATGAAATGGGTCCTCTTGCAAGGAAACAAATATAATCTGATGTGGATTTTCTAGTATCTACGTCTCCTGCCCAATCGAAATCTGAATAAGTAGTCAGTGTGAGTGCAACTTTTGTGTTGCCGTTGTAACTCAAGGCATAGTGCTTTGAGGCTTGAATGTACTTCAAAACTTTTCAGTGTTGTAGGCTTGGATTGGACATGAATTGCGACAGTGTGCTCACAGCATATGCAAGATCAAGTCATGTGTAGATCATAGAGTACGTGATAGATTCTATTACTGATTGATAGAGGTACTTGCACATTTCTTGCTGATCTGCCTTCGTTCTGGGGCACATATCTTTGGATAGCTTGCATCTTGGATCTATAGGAGTATCTATGGGTTTGCAATCCTCCATGCCATATCTGCGAAGTACATTGATTAGGTAAGATTGTTGGCTTATGGTGATCCTTCTGCTCACACGATCTCTGCTGATCTCCATACCGAGAAGGTAATGGACTAGGCCTAAATCGGTCGAACTCTGATGAGAGCCAAGATTTGGTTTCTAGTAGTAACTAATTTGAATTGCTGATGATTACAGAATCATCAACGTATAGTGCTATTATGACGTAGCTTTGCCCTTTTCGTTTTAGATACACATTCGAATATGCGGAATAGGAGGTAAAGTCGTGCTGCAACAAGAAACGATTTGATCTATCGTACCGGGCCCTCTGAGCTTGCTTCAGATCGTATAATGTCTTATGCAATTTACATATTAGATGCTCCTTGCCTTGAAGGACATAACCTTCTGGTTGATAGATGAACATATCTTCTTGTATATATCCATGTAGGAATGTCGTCTAGATGTCCATCTGGTAAATGTTCAGATCTTCTGCAGCAGCTATAGCCAATAAGGTGTAAACAATTTCAGATCCTTAAGATCCAATCCACTTAAATGATCTTTGGTTAGAAAGAGAAATACATTACCAATATCACCAATGTAGAAAAAATCAGCATCTACACACAAATTGAGATACAAACACTAATAGAACTTGATCAAACTTGAATGAAATGATAAAATATTGTTGCTGTCCGTACAAAACTAGCAAGCTATTGTATTTCACACATGTGGATCCGAAAATAACAATAAATGATCATTCTATACATAGAATTGCAAGCAATCACCAAGATAGTGCACCAATAGATAGTAGAACCCAAGAGAACTATGTATAAGCATGAAATAATCCGTTTATAACAGGTCCAAATCCTATTTGGCCACTTGGCTTTCCCACCAAAATGCTAATCCTACTATTTTTGGGTCTAGATTCAATGTACCCAACTATTCAAATTTGAATCTACTCAAACTTGCATTCTAACTTTCCCACACTTTCAAAAAGTGTTTATTCAAATGACATTTAGACTAATGAACTTTGAAAAGTCAATCTCTAAGTCTAAAACAAGTTTCGGCCTCAATATGCCAAATATGGAAATATAGCAAAATATGATGAAACTAGTTGAATCGTTCACACTCCCTCTTCAACTAGTTTTAGCATAGACTTTGATAGCACTCCAAGTGAAGTCTTATGATTCATGAACAAGTCCTTTCCCAATGCTTTGGTGAAGATACCAGCTACACATTCCCTTGAAGACACATGTTGAAGCTCCATCTCCTTTGCAATGACTTGCTCCCTCACAAAGTGATATTGTATCTCAATATGCTTGCTCCTAGCATAGTTTTTGACAATAGAACTTTGATCCATCATAAGAATGATCTTCTTTCTAAGAATAGACCTCCTTTCAATAATCATGTAATGCTCAAACTAGAAACAACCATAATTGATATAGAGAATAGTGTCCACATGGGATGCTTCACTATTTCTTACATCAATTTTACATGTAAAAATGTGACTAGAACATGAAGAATAAAATAGAATGTAAATGAGATGATTCTACCATGCTTCCAACTCTGAACTCTCTGAAAAAATATAACAAACAGCCAATAAATGTGAGTGATCAACATTTGCTTGCATATCTCCTCCTTCTTTCTCCTTTGTTGCAATGTATCCACCATGATACTCCATGATTGAGCTTCCATATCCATCTTGCCACAAGATACCATCATACCTTGATGACTTGACCATAAATGAGTGACATAATGAGCCTCCAATAGCTTCATTTCCATCAGCAGAACTAGCCAAGAATGCTAGTACAAATCCAACATCAAAACAATGCTCACCAATGTAGCTAGTTTTAACATATCTTGACAATTTGCACACATCCACATGAAATTGCTCGAACATGAGATAGAACAAGTAAAGTAAACTTGAACAGCACTTATTTGCTGATCCTTTGACCTTACTTGATTATTCAATTTTCTACAAAAATAGATCCATAACATCTTTGCCAATCACTTCTCCTTTGATGCTCTTGAAAAGCTCCAAATGGCCAACTTCTCTTTTGACTAGTTGAAGCGCTTTGAGATCAACCTCTTGATCTTCAACTTGACCATCAAAGTCATTGAGCAAACTTTTTTTTTCTAGATCCATTACTTTATTTTACAACAAGATAACATCCATCGACTTGCATAGCTCCATGTACACAAGAAGATCCACCAAAAGGTGTTTACTGTTCATAAGAACTTGATACTCAAGATCCATTGCTTGGATCCACTCCTCTTCTTTCCTTGCTTGATCTACACTTGTAGGCTCATCCAAAGAGGTTATGAAAGCAACATAATTTTCAGAAACTACTTGCTTACCCTTTTGATCATATGTGAGCCTTGAAGTTACTTGTCTTTCTCTTGATGTTTTCCTTCGCTTTTGACTTGATGAAGGTCCATCATCATCACCATCCAAAGTAGGATCCTTCTCATCAACATCAAGAATGTTAGATCCATCCACAATACCATCAATCATGCTTGATGACACTTTTGGAATGTTCCCCTCATAAAAAATGAAATCTCTACCAACAATTACTTTGTTAGTAGAAGGAATGTAAATCTTGTAGGCTTTACTCACCTCACTATATCCAACAAAAATATCTCTTCTTGAAGATGGATCCTCCCTGGTCCTATCATCAAAAGTAATGTTGACATAGCATGTGCATCCAAAGGTTCTTAGAAAGTTGACACTCGGCCTCCTCTTGAATAGCATCTCAAAAGGTGTCCACGCATCCCAGCGTCTGCTATCCTTGCGACTGATAGCAAGTCTTGTTGCAGTGTGGGCATGAATAGAACATTGTTTAGTCATGTGTTGTTATCAACAACATTGCATGTTTCATTCGAAAATGTCACACGCATCCCAATGTCTGCTATCCTTGCGACTGATAGCAATTCTTGTTGCAGTGTGGGCATGAATAGAACATCGTCTAGTCATTGGTCTCTACCGTTTGTGTTGAGACACAACAAACCAATACCGTTCACATGGTTTTTGGATTCGTCTCCAAGAACTATAGATCTTGATGGACCTACACTCCGAAAGTTAGACATTATCTGTCTTGATGTAACAAAGTGTGAGGTTGCTCTTGAATCGAGGATTCCCTCTTGTGTGTCAGATGTTGATGCTGCACACACGTTTTTACACAAATAGGCTATCAAATTTCTACTGTTCAACTTTTCTTCGCCCATCTTTGAGCTTTCTGGCTCTTCAACATAGGATAAACTATTATTATTCTTCCATTTGTTTTGAGGCTGCTTGTTCCTTGAGTTCTGGTAGCAGTCCATGGTTGCATGACCCTTCTTGTGACAATGTATACACTCTATCTTTGGATTTAGCCAACACGAATTTATAGTGTGTCCTTCGCACTTGCATCTCACGCATACTTTCTTGTCGCCATTCTATTGTTTCGACTTTTCTTTGTTCTTCCATTTGCCTTTGCTGGCTCCTTCTGTTTGCTGGTCTTGATTCTGCTTTTGATCTGACTCCCTCTTCGGATTGAATTAATTTGAACGCATTTTTGGGGACAGCCCTCATAGACATGTACTCGAAGTGCGGGGATATGGGGAAGGCACAAGAGGTGTTTGGTAAAATCCCCATTCCCAATTTAGTTTCTTTTGCTGCAATGATTTCAGGACATTGTAAGAATGGTAATAACAAATAAGCTATCAGATGTTACATGCAAATGAAGCAGCAGGCCCAAAATGGTTTGTCAAGATTAACACTTAACCTCATAGCTTTAGCACTTTCACATAAAGTCCTATTCTTCCTTTCAGCCACTCCATTTTGTTGTGGGATCCTTGATGTTGTATACTCCCTCTTGATTCCATGTTCATCACAAGGAGGATTGACGAGACCTCAGGTCTTGTTCTTCATTAGAGACTGATACTTAACATTCATGGCAGCTTTCCATTTGTGTGCATCGGGCATTGACAATGCTTATGCAACAGTGGCAGATTCATCATGACTGATGAATGCCTAAGGGGTGAAATGATCAGGTTGCTGTCATTGTCTTGCAGACCTTCTAACTGTAGGTGCTTGAGTGGATGATTCTCCTTGGTGAATGACTGAGATCATAACATCTTGCGGTTGAACAATCGTGGGTCTAGGCCCATCGACGGTAAGTGGAGCCATTGGGATGAACTCCGTTGTTCGAACAGACATAGGTCGTTGCCTATCGATGGAGGCTGGAGTTGCTATGGCATGCCCTTGCATTGGCTGCTTCTGCTTAAAATCGTGATACTTGTCTTCAAGAAAGACTACGTCGTGACTGACTGAGATTTGGCCCGTAACAACATCGTATACACAATATGCTTGTGTGATGTTGAATATCCAATGAAGATGTTTTTGCAGCTTACTGGGTCCAGCTTCTTCCTCAGATCAGACGACACTTATGCATAGCAGAGACATCTGAAAACACGTAGGTGTTTAAAACTTGGTTTCTAGCCATAGTAGGCTTCAAACGGTGTCTTGGAATCAACTGCTTTAGTGCTAGAGTAATTTTGTGGATAGCAAACCGTAGAGATCGCCTCTGCCCAAAAGGTTTGAGGCAAATGTGCATTGACTGTCATGGATCGTGCAGCTTCCAACAATGTGCGGTTCTTCCGTTCAACTACTCCGTTTTGTTGTGGAGTGTAGCTCATGGTAAACTGATGGTGCACGTGACATGAAGATAGGTAGTCCTTCATATCATTTGACAAGTACTCTCCCCCTGAATCAGACCATAGGGCCTTGATTCTCTGACCAATCTGATTCTCAGCATATTACTTGAATTCCTTGAAGCTATTGACCGCTTCTGACTTGTTCTTTATGAACATGACTCTGGTAAATTGGGAGTAGTCATCAATGAATGTAATAAAATATAGAGGTTGACCCAAAGAAGATATGTTCATAGGACCACATAAGTCACTGTGTATCAGTGACAAAATCTTTGATGCCATAAATTAGCATCTGAACAGCTCACAAAAAGTGAAAAATTGTGACTCAGTATATACAAATTTTCTTCTTTATAAGTAAACATGATTTCTTTTGAATTCTCATCTAAAATAGTACATCAGCTGACAGTGAACATGGCTCTATAGCCCTGATTTGTGATCTTGCTAATAGACAATAGGTTCTTTGTTAACTTGGGTATATAAAGTACACCATTAAGCTGCCTAGTGATGCCATCAGAGAATTGTAGTCAAATAGAGCTTTGGCCTTCGACTTGATGTGAACTGGAGTCACCAAAGAAGATGTACTTTGATTTTGTAGCTGTGAGTGTAGAGAAGAGGTCTTTGCATGGCGTCATGTGCTGAGAAGCACCTGAATCGAGATATCATTGATGGGCATCTCTACTGGGTTGATCTTGTAGAACACCTTATCAGACAAATCTCGGTTCTACTAACAAAGTGCACAGTTTAATTGACAAAGGCTGAGAAACAAACTCGATCTCAAAACATTTCTATTCGTGTTCAAACTCGAAAGATTTGCGAAATATATTCTTGTTGAAATTTGAAAGATTCACGAACAGGTTCTTGTTGAAACTCGAAAGATTCGCGAACAGTATCTTGACGCGAAATATTTTGATTTTTGTTCAACCTCAAAACTGTCAACTGTCGCGAACAATTCGCGAAACATGAAGCTGTCGTGAAGAGACAAACTGTCAACTGTCACGAACAATTTGCGAAACAACAAGCTGTTGCGAAGAGACAAGCTGTCGTGAACAATTCGCGAACAAAAATCATTCGAGTTTGAAAACAGAACATTTATTGAATGTCAACCGTCTTAACGGTTAGATCTACTGTTACAAAAGTAAAAGGCCAAAAGACCTATCCTGTAACAATATAAATATATGTGCACTACTCGTTGTAACACAACAGAGAAACAAGGCATCAAGAGATGTATGCTGATGATTCAAAATCAAAATTATAAAAATTCGTTTTTGATCAAAGTTTCTCAACAGATGATTTTATCAATTGTTTCTGATTGTCTAAAATTGTCCATAATACTCACGCAATATATCTCTTAATTTCGCATGCTTTATTGAATCAAGGTAAAAACTGTTCTATTAGTACATAGACCATAAACAGACCCGATTGAAGACAATGCTATTAGTTTGATTTATTCAAACTTTTATCGTCTTCTCTGAGGAAGAATTCTTAGAATTTTTCCTACAGTGGTATCAGAGCATATCAAACTAGGATAGTGGTATCCTCGCACCCCTCTCAGCATCCTTCATACATCCATCAACAACCGTATTTAGAGCTTATTCAGAAGATTAGAAGATGTTTTCTGATCAGCAACATTCAGTCTCAGTACGATCTTGGATACAAAAGGTTTGAATTATTTAATTTGAAAATTAAAGACTTCACTCATATTGAAGGACGAAGGTCTTTGGCAATGGGTAGAACCAATAGAAGAGAAGCCAATTACGCTTGGCAAAGAACTATGGAGTTTGAGAAATGACAAAGCTATAGAAATTATTGCGTCTTCAGTGCATGACAACATAATGCTAGATCTTATATCAATTTCGAACGCGAAAGATTTATGGGAAGAATTGCAAACCAAGAATGAGACTCGATCTTGTAATCAAGTCATGTTCTTGGAAGATTAATTAACTTACCTACAATGGGACAACAAAGACCTGACCACTTTTGTATGAAAGATAAAGGATTCGTTTATTTCTTTGCAGAATTCTGGCATGAAAAATACAATCTCAAAGGAAAAATAGCTTAACTATTTTCTTCGAGCACTACCCAGGTCATTCCACACAACTCAAACTTTACTGGCGAAAGATTCAACAATGACACTTTAAAAGGCAATAGATGGAGTCAAAGAGGAAGTAGAAGCTCACGAATGCTATGACGATAATGGTGATTCCGAAAATGCTCTTTTTACTCAGAAGAATAAATCTTCAAAGAAGTCTAAGTTTAAGAGGGAGTCATCTAAAAAGAATGGAAATGAATCAAAGACAAATGACCAACAATCTGGAAAACAACAGAAAAATTCTGGTGATAGGAAGACTTGCAATAGATGCAAAAGATCAGGTCATACAGAAGACAAGTGTTGGTTAAATCCAAAAATTAATTGCATTCATTGTTACAAATGAGGTCATGCAGCAGCAGACTATTATCAAAATCCAGAGAACAAGAAGGAACAGAATCGAAGTGAACCTTCAGATTCAAATTATGTCAAAGACAAAGCAGAATGCTCTAGAGCAACAGAAGACAGGACGACAAGAAACTCAACAACATATGTTTGTGCTGATTTATGTTGTTCATCAAATTCAAAAATTCAAGAAGTAGTACTTGATTCGAGAGCCACCTCACATTTTGTTTCTATGAAACAAATTTTGTTTGAGTATAAGAAGACGAATTATTCGAGATTCATTATACTTGGAGACAATTCTAAGCATGTAGTTGATGGAACTGGTGTACTATGGTTAGACACGAATCAGGGTGACAAGAAACTGGAGGAAGTTCTCTATGTCCCTACTCTTGATAAAGATCTTCTATCCGTAGCAAAGATAATCGACACAAGAATGTCAGTAACCTTCACAAGGAACTCTTGTAATTGTTCAATGAAGATTCTGATAACCTAGTTGCTAAAGGCAACAGAGAAGGTAATTTGTATCACTTGGACATTCGAACTCAAATCGAACAAGCGAATCAAACTCAAGAATCGACAGTTATTCTGTGGCACAAGAGGCTATGTCACATGAATATGGAAGCCTTGTACCAAGCCAACAAGAGTCAGAGAATTGAAGGAGTCAAAATCAAGAGTCGAGATATTCGAACTACTTGCGAATCCTGTCTTAAAGGCAAAATGACTAGAACACCTTTCAGTAAAGATGTTTATAAAGCAACCAAGGTACTGGAATTTGTGCATTCAGATATTTGTGGACCATTCAGAGTATTGTCTTTAGGTGATGCAAAATACTTCATAGTGTTTATTGATGACTTCAGCAAGTTCGCTGTAGTATACCTTATTCTTACAAAATCAGAAGCCTTTGAGAAATTTGTTGAGTATACGAATTGGGCACAAGTTGAAGTAAATTCGCACACATCGTGGAGGTGAGTACATTTCGAATGAGTTCAAAACTTACTGTACTGATCGAGGTATTATGCATATGAAGACTGCATCATACACACCTTAGCACCAAGGAATTGCTGAACGAAGGAATCATACACTTATGAAGATGCTAGGTGTATGATGGCTCATGCGAAAGCACCAAAACAATTGTGGCGGAAGCAATGGCTACATCAAATTATCTTCAAAATTGAATTCTGAAATCTCGAATACCGGATAAAACTCCTCATGAAATATGGTGGAAGTCGAAGCCAAATCTAGCTCATGTTCGGACATTCGGATGTGCAGTTTATATGTACATACCAGACAAATCGAGAAAGAAACTCGATGAAAAGATAGAACAAGGTTTTCTGGTAGGATTCGAGTTACATTCGTCATATTATCGAGTCTATATATCCGAAACTGGCAGAATAAAAATTGTTCGAGATGTCAAATTTGATGAGTCAAAGTACATAACAGACCGTGACTTAGTCGGCTATGAAATTCTCAAAATTTATTATGAGTTACCAACGACAGAATTAAAGCAAGCAGATGATGAACGAGAGTTACCAGATTCAGAGGGAGTTCAAGATCGAGTACCTGATAGACTCGAATCGCCAGTTTAAATTCTAGCAGACAGGTCGAACCCAAAAATGCAGAATCAAATTCGAAACCTGTATAGACTGTGAGAAGATCTGATAGACAACGAAAACCACCAGTAAGTTTGGTCAGGATGTTTCAACAAATATAGCTATCAAATTTTGTGGTTTCATTGACGAATCTCAAACATTCGAGGAAGCTATTGATGGACTAGATAAAGATCATTGGATTCAAGCAATGGAGGACGAAATGTCATCCATGTATAAGAACAATGTATAGACACTTGCACATATATCTGATGGAAGAAAACTAGTCAAATGCAAGTGGATCTACAAGATCAAAACAGGTCCTGATGGAGATAAGATCAGATACAAAGCAAGGCTGGTTGCGAAAAGTTTTTCACAGAAATATGGGATCGACTACACTGATACTTTCTCACCGATAGTCAAACACACATCAATTCGCTTGTTATTTGCTTATGCAATGACTCATGATCTCAAAATCCATATTGTGGATGAGAAAACTGCTTTCTTGCACACAGAATTAGAAGAAGATTTATTCATGGATCAATCACTTGGTTTTATAAGCCAAGAATATCCAAAATTTGGATGTCACATGAATAAAAGCATCTATGGTCTGAAACAAACAGCCAGACAATGGTATAGAAAGAAGGACGAAGCGCTACGTTCTTTAGGCTTCAAACCTTTATTCGCTGAATCGAATGTCTATATCAAACATGTCCAAAATGAAATTATCATTTTAGCTGTTTATGTTAATGACACTCTTGTCTTCTCAAGAAAAGATAAACTAATTTCAGATGTCAAAAGAGACATTTCTAGAATATTTGAGATCGTTGACCTAGGAGAAGCAAAAATCTATCTAGGCTTGCAGATCGAAAGAGACTTTGAAGGTGGTAAGTTGTATCTTCACCAACAAAAGTACACTCGAAAAATCATTGAAGACTTCAACATGCTCGAATGCAAAGGTGTGCATACTCCCATGATACTTGGAACAATACTGAGCAAGGCAGATTGTCCGCAGACTCTCGAGGAAGAGAAGCGAATGGCCAATACACCCTATCGTAGACTGATTGGATCATTGTTGTATCTTGCAGACAACACCAGACATGATATAGCATTTGCAGTATACAAGCTGAGCCAATTTAATCAGAACCCAAGACTGTTGCATTGGAAGATAACAAAGAGAGTAGTACAATATCTCCAAAAAACGAAAGACTATGGACTGTGCTATTCGAAGGAAGCTGGATTTCGGATTGAATCTTACAATGACGCAAGCTGGGCATCCATTAAGGATGATAGCAAAAGTATTTCATGAGGTTGTACTCTAGCATCTAGCGTAGCCATACTTTGGATAAGCAAGAAGCAAACAACAGTAGCTCAATCTTTGTGTGAGGCCGAATATGTAGTAGCAGCTAAGATGGCAAACGAGCTGATATGGATCAAACAAATGTTGTAAGGGTTTGATGATACTATTTTTGAATCTTATGTCTTACTAATGGATAACACTTCAACAATCTATCTTACGAAAGATCCTGTGTTTCATTTGAACACGAAGCATATAGCTATCAAGTATCATGTAATTCGAGACTTAGTCGAAAAAAAGATACTGAAGACAGTCTTCATACCTACAGAGGAAATCATAGCTGATATCTTAACAAAGCCACTTAGTAAAGCTTTGTTCAAGAAGCAACGAAGAAAATTGGGGCTAATCGAATTGCCTACTTTGAGAGGGAGCTGTAGAACACCTTATCAGACAAATCTCGGTTCTACTAACAAAGTGCACAATTTAATTGACAAAGAATGAGAAACAAACTCGAACTCGAAACATTTTTATTCGTGTACAAACTCAAAAGATTCGCGAAATATATTCTTGTTGAAACTCGAAAGATTCACGAACAGGTTCTTGTTGAAACTCGAAAGATTTGTGAACAGTATCTTGTTGTGAAATATTTTGATTCCTGTTCAACCTCAAAACTTTCAACTGTCGCGAACAATTTGTGAAACATGAAGTTGTCATAACGAGACAAACTATCAACTGTTGCGAGCAATTCGCGAACAGAAATCATTCAAGTCTGAAAATAGAACGTTTATTGAATGTCAACCGTCTTAACGGTTAGATCTATTGTTACAGAAGTAAAAGACCAAAAGACCTATCCTGTAACAATATAAATACATGTGCACTACTCGTTGTAACACATCATAGACACAACAGAGAAACAAGACAACAAGAGATGTATATTGATGATTCAAAATCAGAATTATAAGAATTCGTTTTTGATCAAAGTTTTTCAACATATGATCTTATCAATTGTTTTTGATTGTCTAAAATTGTCTATAATACTCATGTAATATATTTCTTAATTTCGCATACTTTATTCAATCAAGGTAAAAACTGTTCTCTTAGTACATAGACCAGAAACAGACCTGATTGAAGATATTGATATTAGTTTGATCTATTCAAACTTTCATCATGTTCTATGAGGAAGAATTCTTAGAAATTTTCCTACAGATCTTTTACCATCAATGCTTTATCATCATCTTGGGAACCTCTGATTGTGTCAGAGTTGCCTACTTGCTGCTGCTGCATCTTTTTCCTCGCTTCATTGTACTTGAGGATGCAACAGTCTTTCATGTCGTGGTTAGTTCTTTTGTAGTATCTACAAAATAGCTTGGTCTTGGACGATGATTGATTGTGTTGCTGTTGTTGTGGTTGTTATGCTGCTGGCTGTTCTGCCTTTGCCTTCTTATCCTTGAAGCCTTTCTTCTTCTTGGACTGTTGCTTGTTTGAGTAGAGTGCCATGAATTTGGTACTCGTTGTTGTAGACAAGCTTTTCCTCCTAACTTCTTCCTGCAACAGACTTGCTGTCAATTTTTGGAGAGACAGCGTAGGAGTATTGCTAAGAAGCAACACTAAATTGTCATAGGAGGATGGAAGACTTTGTGCATTTGGCTTTGTCACTAGGTTCCCTTGGGTCCACAAACCTTTTATCTTCATGTTCGTGTTCATGTTCGTTTGACCATCGTCTTCGGTCCTTGAAGCTTTTCTATTTGTTGTCTTCGTGTCTTCGGTCCTCAAAGCTTTTTTGTTCGTCATCTTCGTGTCTTCGGTCCTCGAAGCTTTTCTGTTCGCGACCACGCAGCCCCCTTGTTTCTCTTATGCCTTGAGCTCTAAAGCTATTATAGCTTTGTGGCCAGAAACAATTTGTTTCTTCAGCTCCCTCTCAAAGCATGGTAGCTTTATAGCTCCCAGACTCTTCCTCTGCTTATCGAACAAACCTTTGTCTAGGGCCTTGGTGAAGATGTCTGCCACCATTTGCTTTGTGCCAATGAAGCTGGTCTTCAATTCTTTCTAGTGACCAAGTCCCTTATCAAGTGACACTTGATTGTGATGTGTTTCATCCTTGAGTGAAACACGAGACTCTTCGTCAGGTGAATTGCAGAAGTAATGTCCGTAGATTGTGTTCTTCAGTTGTTCTTTCTGGTCTCTTGTTCTAAATGCTTGTCTCTTGGATCTGATAGCATATCAGGTCTCGGATATGAGCCTGTCGTGGCTTTGATACCACTGTTGGAAAGTTTCCTTGTCCGATAAAGGATGTAGTGGGTATCCAGACACGAATTGTTTCGTCCTCTGTGATTGAGATTATCACAGAAACAAACTCAGATGGAATTCAATTCTATCCTTGGGTCTACTGGCCTCTATGACAAGATCTACAATCCTCCAAAGTGAGGACAAACAATATTGACCTACGTAGAATCTACTTATGCATGCATTTGACAAGATAAAATTAGTGTGAAGAATAAGATTGAAAACCAACTGATTACAAACATACAACTATCAAACAATTAAGCATTCAATCATGTTCAAGACAAGAAACTCTTCTGCATAAAACATCTACTGCATTATTAGAAAATTCCTTAAGCACTGTTGTGACAAACCACACAGCGCTTCGGCGCATTCTATTGCGAATCCGAATTTGTTGTGTTTATTAGCGGACTTCTTGAATCTTAGCTTGCTGGCTACATAGTGCTCAGCTTACATTGGCATATTGCCAATCTGCTGCTACTCCATAGTTAATAATCAGGATCTATATGTATGTAGAGAGGAGGACACGAATAGCAAATCTGAAAATTACAAGAATGGCTGATTAGGCATGTCCTAACAGTTTTCTGTGAATCTACAGAGGATGATGTCCTCTTGGTACTTCCGCGATCTCAACTTCACGTGTGGAGATCCGCCTTCGCTTGGGTCTTCGTGTCTTCATGTGACGTTGAATTTGTCCTTAGGTCACCTTGGGTCCACGAACCTTTTATCTTCGTGTTCGTGTTTGTGTTCGTTTGACCGTCGTCTTCAGTCCTCGAAGCTTTTCTGTTTGTCGTCTTCGTGTCTTCGATCCTCGAAGCTTTTCTGTTCATTGTCTTCATGTCTTCGATCCTCAAAGCTTTTATGTTCGCGACCACGCAGCTCCCTTATTTCTCTTTTGCCTTAAGCTCTAAAGCTATCATAGCTTTGTGGCTAGAAACAATTTGTTTCTTCAATCAAGGTGGTCATGGGCTTCGACTTCTTCTCGAATCTCGATCATTGCTCTTTCGAGAGTCATCTCTGGATCTTTCGCTAGCAACGTTCGGGTGGTCTGGAAGGATCTTGGTAAAGCTCGTAGCAAAAAGGTGAGTTGCTTCTCTACTGATAGGACATTATCTGTTCCAGCGTTGTATAACGAAAGGAACAAATCCTTCATCTTTTTGATAGAGGATGTGAGGTCTTTGCCATCCCATCGTAGGTTTGTGAACTGATCTTCAAGAAGCATTATCTGGCTGTGTGATTTCATTTGAAACCTGGTAAGTAATGCATACCACATCTCTCTTGCATTAGAGAGTGTCGTGAAGTCAAGTGTCAAGCTATCTTCGATGGATAAAGACAATACAGCTACTGCCTTGTCGTTCTTTTCTCTCCATTTTCGTAGCTCTTTGCTGGTGGTTGTCAGTATTTCTTCGGTGCCATCCACCCAGGGCCATAACCCTTCTCCCTTTAAGATGAGAGAGGTCTTCGCCTTCCATGATAGGAAGTTAGACCCAACTGAGTCGAGGATTGTGCAGATCTTTGACTATATGCTACTTATAGATGTCATTGTTGTGAACTGTGTTAATCTTCAGTTTGTTTTCTGGTTCTTTGTTTCGAATGTTCGATCTCTTGGATCTGATATCTCTAAAGCTACATCAGTGCTCTGATAGGAGCAAGAGGCTCTGATACCATTGTTGATTGGAAGAATGCATGCAGGGTTCAAGCATAAAACAGAAACAGTTCATGTTCGCGCTCCGATGACGAACCTCTGTTGCTTTGGTACCACTGTTGAGAGGAAGGGAAAAACCCAGATGGAATTCGATTCCGTCTACCGGCTACAGCTTGGTAGATCAGATCTATAATCCTCCAGAGTGTAGACAAACACTGCTGAGCTACATTATAATTCGTTTAGGCATTCGACCAAGATGAACCGGCGTGCGGAATAAAGAATAAACAGTTGAGTGTGAACAAACAATGATCAGACATCCAAATATTCAAGATCATTCAAGATAAAACTACATGTGCATTTAAGCTACTGTATTATCAATGATATTTTCTTCTGGGAGCACCACACATCAGTGCAAGAGAAGCTATGTCTCTCACGAATAGTATCAGATAGTCTCGCTTACTAGCGGACGCTTGGACATCAGTTGACAGTTCTATGCCTAGCTCACATTGGTGTTCAACCAATTTGATGTTCAACCAGTTCTCTCATGTTTGATCTATTTATATGGATAGAGAGAAAAGGGTTTAAGCTAATCTTTGATTACAAGAACGGTTGGTTAAACACATTCCAACAGTGCTCCGAATTAACGTCGTCCGTGGAGGAGGTTCTCCTCGTGGTACTTGCTTGATCTTGGTTGTACTTGGGCATGAAGATCCGCCGCCTTTCGGTCTTCGGGTGTTGTTCGGATTCGTATCTTGTTTGGGCAGCACCTTCGCCTTTGAGCTCTTTCGATCTTCGAACATTTGGCCTTCGCCTTCGAGTGTCCTTCAACTAAAACCGTTATGTGGTGGTTATGGTCTGGGGCGGATTTTGCCTGTGGGCAGTAGTTCTCCCTTGTAGTTCTGCAGACTCGAACTCGAAAGCTAGCAAAGCTTTGTGGGTAGAAACATTCAGTTTTTTCAAATGATAAATGTTCTTAATAATATTAGTAATAATCTCGTGTTAATTGTTGGTGAATTGTAGCCTCTTAGAATAGTTTTGTCACTGTGGAGAGGTGTTATTGAGATAGAAGATTAGGAAGTAGTAGTTTAGTGTGCTTTTATAGCTCTCCTTGGCAATCCTACTCAATAATCAGCTCATGTAGAAATGAACTCAACCTGTATAGTATACTACACAGTGAGTTCTTGGAACTACTCCCAATCCATTTGGGGAGGCAGAGGACAATTCTCTCCAACAACACATGCTTGTTAGACTCGAGAACAAAAACATCCGTCAATTTGAAAGCAAACTTATGATGTTATTTATCTATTTATACTTTTTTGAAAAAAATAATTAAAGATGATTTCTAATTGTTGAAATTCTAAGCTTTGATGAGTGTCAAGGTTTCACAAATGCCACTTCATGCATGCTGTTAAATAATTACTTTTAGATTTGCATGCTGAATATCATTTGATTCACAATATGATGAGGTTCCCAAAGGGCATATTTCAAAAATTTTAAAATAAATTAATCAAAATGATAAGCTTCAAAATTAAAACGCCAATAAAATCATGGCAAGGCCATTAGGCTGAGCCATAATTGAACTATTGTAAAGGTACTTCAAAGACTATTCCCAAGCGTAAAAGATTGTCTTGGCATTTTACATTATGATTGAATTTTTCTTGTCCCATAAATTTTGGCTTCTTACAAAGTGTAAATTGTTGCACCAAATTCTTTATGAACATTTATGAGTTGTAAACTTATTTTAAAAGAAAAAAAGATAAGGGGATTTTGTAATGTGGCACATGCCGTTTTCATGAATGATAATCTACTTTCACATTTTATTTTACTACCTTGTTCCATAAAATAACTCGTGCACAAAACTAAATTAGCATTCATCAATTGCAAAGTAATAGTTGATGTGGCACACTCTCATTCGTTGAGACCAAGGCTGTTACACACTATAACATAGCTGCTCTTCAAACGAAATGAGATGTTGTTCAGCCATTGGTCTATTACACCTAACGGGGTTGGCTCAGCTGGTTAGCTTGACTTCCAAAGTTTCTTTGGTCCCAGGTTCGAGCCTTCCCTTGGAAACCAAGAAGCATTGATCCATTACGCCTTGTATTGGTTGGGAACAAGCTTGCTGCAGCTCGTAACAAGCCTAGTTGCTCGGCTCTAGCTTCTTACAAACGAAAATGTGTAAAATGTGTATTACACAATTTCTTTAGGAGTGAAGTTCTTTGCATGATTTAATGCATTTCAAACAAATGTTGGATTGCATGATTTGATGCAAGTCAAACATATGAAGTAAAATGACATTCAACAAAAGAACCTTCTGTGGGTAGTGTTTACACGGTGTGGATCCTTGGTAGCCAAGCCAAGTAAAGAAAAGCAGAGCAGTCATAGGCATGGCAACAACAGCAATGGCGACATCTGAAGCAGCAGCAGGAGGAGGAGGCCTTTGTTGCAGCCCCAACGGTCGTCGTCACGTCTTCCGTTCTGATCATTCTCCTCCTCCTCATCAATCTCCAATCTTTTCGTGTCCCCGCCTCATCCTCAGAGCAACAAATGAATACGCCCTCTCATTTTCTTCTACTTCCCTCACTTGTACCGCTCTTCTTCCTCTTCCCACTAGCCGTGGTCCTCGGACGGCCATGGCGCCAGGAATTTGGATAACAAGTAGCTTGGAGGAGGAGCGTGAGAATTTAGGTCTGCTCTGTTTTCATTGATGTTCCTACTTCTTGCTCTTTTTATTAAATTTGTTATGTGTGATAGATTTAGGACTAGTTCCCCTTGCTGTGTGTGTTTGTGTTACTCTCTTGTTTCGATGTGCTGCTGCTGATGGGTTGACTATGTATGGATGGGCTTGCAATCCAAGCAGCCAGAATAGAAGAGCTTTGGAAGCAGTTTTTTCGCGATCCTTCGCAGTGGTGGGACAAACGGTTTGATAAGGTGAGATACAAACTAGTCAGACTCAGTACTCTCTACTTTCTGAGATGTTTATGTTTGTGAGATGCTGCTGGATGGACCTTACTGCCGGGTGGGTGGGTGGGTTTAATCCAGGTAAGGTAGTTTTGCTTTCTTTTGGTTTCTGGAAGAATTACATACAACTTGCAATCCTAACAGGCACGGTGTATAGAGTGAGTGGCATTAGGTTTGGACGAATGCTTTAAATCATGGCTCTCATGAGCTTGGCTGGATGCCCGCTTGGGTTTCGCAGGGAAATCCGGAAGCTCCTAATTTCAAACACAAGCTTAGTAGGAAGGCATTATGTATTATGTATCATTCATGAGGGGGTGAGCTACGCTGGCAGCAAGTTGAGTCGCGAGAGCGGTGAAGCCTGCTACAGGGCGCCAGCCATCGGATGAATGTACATGATGTAGCAATTTGGAGATGGTCGGCTCAGATTTGATGTACTTTTTGAGCTCCTGCAATGAGTTATAATTATTGAGCTCCTGCTATGGGCTAGGTAAATCTGCTATGGGCTAGGTAACAGGCGTGAGCAGGCCCGCTACCGTGTGTAGCAGGTGGCCTTCACGCACCGAGCCGCCCTGCGGCGAGCGTTGAAGGCTGCCTGCTACCCTGCGTGAAGGCTGCCACCCTGCGTGAAGCCTGCTACCGGGCATAATTTGCCATTTGGGCCTTTCAACTGCCTTTCAGTTGACAGGTTGTTGCATTATGGCTCTGAACGTCTGTGTTCAGAGCCAATGAAAATGTGCCGGCTGTCCACTATTAGCCCAAATGCAAATTATGGATCAATGATACGTTTAGGCCCTCTTTGGCTAAATGCATGGCTTGGTACTATTGACTCATAACCCTGACAAATGAAATTGTTAATAAAATTTTAAAAATTATGTCACCCAGGGCAAGGATATAATAACTTCTCATCTTGCCATTATATCCTCACAGTGGGCATCTACTCTATAGCCAGATGTGTGATCATTCTAGTAGATTTTCTTGAAGCTATAGGCGCTGAGGTTGCATGCTCGTAATTCTTTTCAGAAAAATCCGAAGTGTCTTGATTTCAAACATAAGACCACAAAGGAGGCGCTATGGATTGAAAATCGGTTCAATCCTCCTTGGATTTACACCAAGCTAGCTGCCATGGTACAATGTCAAGAACAGGGGCAATCTGGCTTTTCAACACCTGGAATCTCTGGTATGCTTCTATGTTTGTCATGCTCTCTTTTAGTGCCAGCGTTGGCTGCCTAAGGGCAGAGATGAATTTCCAGAGATGTTTAAAGTCACATCTACATTCCTTAATCATATTTTGCCAAAGTTCTGATGCCTGCTGGGTCAGACCATGCAGGCAGTGTAATTAGGATGGAACATCTCTGGCAGGAATTTTTCTCAAATCCATCGCAGTGGTGGGACAACAGATTTACTAAGGTGGCGTTACCAATCTTAAGCCCGTTGAAGTGACTTGTAAACTGAGGCTGTGATGATGGGTTTGGACTTATTTCAGGCTTCAGTTGTTTTGGCTAGTCACCTCTGACTTGAGACGTTTTGAATAGTGCTATGGTATTATGTATATGAAGCTGATTTGTTATGGTAGTCATCTATCTGTGATCTGTGTACTGTTATGCAGAAAAGTCCGAAATACCCGGATTTCAAACATAAGATTACACTTGAGGGCCTATGGCTTGATGGTCGGCTGAACCCCTCTTGGGTTAAAGCAAAGATGGCCACTATGGCATTGGATCATATAGAATCCAGTGGTGGATTGAGATCACGGTATGCATTCAATCTGAATGTGGAATGTGGATCTGGAGACTCCGGTCTGAGACTACATGTGTTCTTTGTTATTGGTCACTCAAAATTGACAGTTGTTCAAAATTCCTTATGATCATCATATGAATCATGCAGGGGTGATAAGGTGAGCAAACTCTGTCAGGAGGGACGATTGAAAGAGGCACTACACATGGTGAAGCTTATGGTCCAGCAAACTACTAAAGCTCCAATCGACGCCTATGTTTGCCTTTTGAAGGCGTGTGCCAGAGGGAAAGCCCTGGCGGAGGGCAAGCAAGTGCATGCCCTCATAGTCCAAAGTAAACTTGATTCAAACATTTTTTTAGCAAACAACCTTGTTGACATGTACTCCAAGTGTGGTAGTCTGTCTGATGCACACAAAGTATTCAGCACAATTCCCCAACGCAATGTGTTTTCGTGGACTGTTCTCATCTCAGCATATGCTGATAGCGGACAAGGTGTGGAGGCAGTTAATCTATTTCAGCAAATGCAAGAAACAGGCATAGCACCAGACAAGGTTGCATTCGTTGTTGTCCTAAAAGTATGTGCCAGGATTAAAGCCCTAGGGCAGGGCAAGCAGCTGCACTCTGACATCATAAAAAGAGGCTTTGAGGTCGATGTGATTATAGGGAGTACCCTTGTTGACATGTATGCAAAATGCGGTTGCCTAGAGGATGCACGTGAACTGTTCAACAACATGAGCCAACGAAATGTGGTTTCGTGGAATGTGATGATTGCAGGATATGCACAGAATGGGCTTGGCAAGGAGGCGCTTGCTCTGTATGACCAAATGCAACAGGAAGGAGTGCAGCCAGACATTGTCACATTTGTCGTTCTCCTAAAAGCATGTGCCAGCATTACAGCCCTGGAACGGGGCAAGAAGCTACACTCGCAGGTTATAAAGAGAGGCCTTGAGTCGGATGTGATAGTACGGAGCACTCTTGTTGACATGTATGCAAAATGCGGGTGCCTAGAGGACGCTCGTGAATTGTTCAACAACATGAGCGAACGAAATGTGGTTTCTTGGACTGTGATGATTTCGGGATATGCACAGAATGGGCTTGGCAAGGAGGCCCTTGCTCTGTACGAGCAAATGAAGCAGGAAAGAGTTCCACCAGACAAAGTCACGTTTATTGTTCTCCTCAAAGGATGTGCTAGCATAGCAGCCCTGGAACAAGGCAAGCAGCTCCACTCCCACATCATAAAAAGAGGCTTTGAGGCCGATATGATGGTAGGGAGCACCCTTGTTGACATGTATGCAAAATGCGGATGCACAGAGGACGCCCGTGAATTGTTCAACAACATGAGGGAACGAGATGTGGTTTCGTGGAATGCCATGATTGCGGGATATGCACAGAATGGGCTTGGCAAGAAGGCCCTTGCTTTGTACGAGCAAATGCAACAGGAAGGCGTGCAGCCAGACAATGTCACATTTGTTGTTCTCCTAAACGCATGTGCCAGTATTGCAGCTCTGGAACAGGGTAAGCAGCTCCATTCCCACATTATAAATAGAGGCTTTGAATCCGATGTGATTGTTGGGAGCTCCCTTGTTGACATGTATGCAAAATGCGGGTGCCTAGAGGACGCACATGCAGTGTTCAACAACATGAATGAACGGAATGTGGTTTCGTGGAATGTGATTATTGCGGGATATGCACAAAATGGGCTCGGCCAGGAGGCCCTTGCTCTGTACAAGCAAATGAAGCAGGAAGGCGTGCAGCCAGACGATGTGACGTTTGTTGTTCTCCTAAAAGCATGTGCCAGCATAGCAGCCCTGGAACAGGGCAAACAGCTCCACTCCCAGATCATAAGAAGAGGCTTTGAGGCCGATATGATTGTACGGAGCACCCTTGTTGACATGTATGCAAAATGCGGATGCACAGAGGACGCCCGTGAATTGTTCAACAACATGAGGGAACGAGATGTGGTCTCGTGGAATGCGATGATTGCGGGATATGCACAGAATGGGCTTGGCAAGGAGGCCCTTGCTCTGTACGAGCAAATGCAGCTGGAAGGTGTGCAGCCAAACAATGTCACGTTTGTTGTTGTCCTAAAAGCCTGTGCCAGCATTGCAGCTCTGGAAGAGGGCAAGCAGCTCCACTCCCACATCATAAAAAGAGGCTTTGAGTCCGATGTGATTGTAGGTAGCTCCCTTGTTGACATGTATGCAAAATGCGGGTGCCTAGAGGACGCACATCAACTATTCAACAACATGAGTACACGAAATGTGGTTTCATGGAATGCGATGATTGCAGGATATGCACAGAATGGGCTTGGCAAGGAGGCCCTTGCTCTGTACGAGCAAATGAAGCAGGAAGGCGTTCAGCCAGACAATGTCACGTATATTTGTGTTCTTTCTGCATGCAGCCGTTCTGGCCTAGTAGACGAAGGTCGTCATCTCTTTGATTCCATGTGTAAAACTCACGGCGTGACACCAACCATGGAACACTATGCATGTATGGTCGATCTTCTAGGCCGTGCAGGGTGCCTGGCTGATGCTGAGGACTTCATTATCAAATTGCCAATTCAGCCTGATAGTGTGGTTTGGATGACGTTGCTTGGCGCTGCTAGAAATTATGGCCATGTGGAAATAGGAAGACGAGCCTTCGATTGCGTCGTGAAGCTGGAACCAGAAAATGCCTCAGCTTATGTGCTGCTATCAAATATCTATGCAGATGCCGGTAGGATGGATGAGGTAGCAAAGATAAGAAAAGAAATGAAGGACATAGGTGTGACCTGGATGCAGCTGGATTGAAGTTAATAACCAAGTGCATGCCTTTGTTGTAGGTGATGAAAGTCATCCACAAAGCAAGGAGATTTGGGCTGAACTGGATAGATTGGTGAGGTTGATGAAGGAGGCGGGGTATATATGCCTGATTTGAGCTTTGTGCTGGATGATGTGGAGGATGAGGAGAAGGAGATTGCGTTGTGTAAACACAGCGAGAAGCTGGCCATTGCTTTTGGGCTCATCAGCACGCCTCCTGGGACACCTATCCGTATCAAGAACAATCTTGGCGTGTGCGGTGACTGCCACAAAGATCATATCGAAAATTATGGTGCGTGAGATCAGTGTGATGGATGCAAACCGATTGCACCTTTTTAAGGATGGCGTCTGTTCTTGTGGAGATTATTGGTGATTGCAAGTGAAAAAACAACTACAAGTAGCTCTTTCTGTAAAGGCAGAAGCTTGGTTTTGGAGTTTTTTGTTTTTTCGGTTGCATATGTTGTCACATACATTAATCCCCAGTCTTGTGTAGGCTTTTTAGATGGTACCCTACTTGAGACAATACAAGTCATTGATCTCCACTTTCTTATTGGCTTGAGTTTGTATGTTGATATTGCAATGGAATAGAATTATTTTATATAAAACAAAATCTTAAGACTGATAAATGAATGGTTTTATTTGTTAGACTAGCGCAGTATTGCATATAATTGGTTGGTTCTGGTCCCTTATTTTGGGAGATATCTTATTTTGATTGTTAAATAAGTGTCATGAATCAGTGAAGTTGATCTCCAAATCATTAATGTGTGCTTAAGAACATCTACTAAATAGGTCACACACACACCCTTGAAATGTCTTTTTGGATCCTGATACATATGAAACACATGCAACTAGAAGATGTAATCTAATAGTTAGTCCACAAATTTTCTGCAAACGCAAAAACATACTTGTTGTAAAATCAATCAAGCATCCTAAGAATATGGATTGAAGGTTTTGTTAAAAAGTTTGAATCTAATATCAATTTTAAATTGTTTTTGGAAAAGATTTAGAAGGCATGGACTCTTACAAATTACCAAGCCTTACCAAGTTCAAGCACGAAGTTAGTGTCATTGTAGTTATCATCCATCCATTTTGTTCTCGTTCTTTATACCATTTCTTTTTTGTTGGTTCCATAGCCTTGTCTCCTCAGTATCATAAGAATCATCATTTGTGTCGTCAAATTGCTCTTTTTAAGGTTGTGGCGTGTCCTTCGTGTTGGAGTTAACTTTGTTGATGTTTATGTATTTCTTTTGGAGTAATAGTTTTTTTCTCCAGTTATGTTTGTTTTAAATTTAATGATAGTAACGTCACTTTTCTCTTACTCTATATGAACTAGAATCGAAGGCCAGTTTCAAAAAGTATACCTAGATGTATGTGTGTGTGTGTGTGTGTGTGTGTGTGTGTGTGTATCAAAGATGCACGGGAAGTCCCGTTGGAATACATTTCGGGATTTTGGCTTGAAATTTTGCCCCAAAAAGCAGTTCGGTTTTTTTTTTTTTTTTTTTTTGGCAAAATGGGTCTAAAAAAATAGCATCTTTCATGGGGAATTCGATTGTAATGTTTTCAAATGTTTTCACATTGTACGAGTTTACCTTTCCTAGATATAATGGTTTGTATTGTTGATTGACTAATTCCTAATGCATTGATTCATTGATTCACCATATTTTGACCCACAACGCACTTTTTGTCTTTTTGCAATATGGGATTTCAAAATCTCCATTTTTTATATGGAATTTGATAGGAAATTTTCTCAAATTTTTTTATGCACTATAGGAGTCTACTTTTCGACAAATATTATTTACTATATTGCTGATTCATTGATTCTTGAAATTGGATAGTATGAAGTTGTAGTATCTAGCCAAAACATAGAGATACTATGCAAAACATACAGATACTATGTGTGATAGCGTATTCATAGTAGGTTGCAATTGATAATGGAAGGAATGTGTATAGTTGACGAGGATGTTGGTAATATGGAAGTCGAATTTCACTTATGGGAAGAGAATCTAATGTAAAACATGAAATTTTCAGTATTTGGAAATATTGACCTCGATGGATTAGTTCTCTCTCTCTCTCTCTCTCTCTCTCTCTCTCTCTCTCTCTCTCTCTCTCTCTCTCTCTCTCTCTCTCTCTCTCTCTCTCTCTCTCTCTCTCTCTCAATCCAAAATCACAACAAAACATCCCGAAATTATAAGGAAACCACAAAAAACCGTCATCAACCCTACTCAACCTTTTTCTCTTTGAAACTATCCGAAAACTTGAGCCATATTGAATCATAACAAATCATTTTTAACAATAAAAAACCATAATAAATAATCTCAAATCATAAAGGGCTGAATTGAATGATAGCAACTCATAGCAATACATATTGAACCGTAGCAAACTCTAAAAAGCAACATCAACATCCCATAATCTCTGCAAAAATAAAATGGGTGGTTAAATATAAATAAAACTTAATGTCGGGCCGCAAGGCTCCAAAATGGTCTAGTACAATGAAATGATAACAACGTGTCCTAGAATCCAATTAGTAGGTTTCTGAGAACAAGTCCTTAAAAGTGGTTTTACAGGTCTTGTTGGATCATCAAGAAAGAGGAGTGAGATGGGGCCATTTTTTGTTCAAATCTTTGATTTTTTGATGAGATTTGATAGGAATTTGATGCAAAATCATTATCTTCATTCAATCTTTGTGAGAGAGTGAGAGGGTCGAGACTAGAAGTCCTTAGCAAGGCTAGAAGTCTATCTTGAGTTGATCAAATCAAGTGAAGTTCTTTGTGAAACTTCTAGAATCAAATCTACTCAATTTTCTTGAGTAATTCTTTGTAGAGTCCTTCAAGATAGTTATTTTAAATCAAGATCACTTAGATCTTGCTACTTATGTCTATGTGAACATCAAGTGAGTTGCAAGTGAGACAAATTTTGGAAAAGAACTTAGAGGGGCCTGAGAATTACATTCATAGTACAAGTCACTAGCAAGATGGGATCACTTGGATTATCCTCTTGGAAGCTAGTGAGAGATTAAATTCTACAAACTACTCAATATGGAAACATAACTAGAAAACTCTGTGTTTATCCATGTGACCCGCGACACTGAGTCAATTGTTTGAAATTTATATTTGTGTAGAGCACCCACTCGTGGATTATCCACGCAAAACTATTTCTTGAAACTACTACCATCCACAACACCATCATCAACATCAACCTTTGGAACATTTCCTTCATAAAAAATGACATCCCTACTATGACCACTTTCATAGTTGAAGGAATGTAAACTTTGTATGCTTTGCTTATCTCCCTATTTTCAACAAAAATGTCCTTTTTTGAAGAAGGATCCTGTTTAGTCCTATCATCAAGTGTAATGTTGACATAACAAGTAGATCCAAAGATTTAAAAAAAATTGACATTCGCCCCTCCCACCCCCCCCCAAATAAAAAAAAAAAAAGAGCTTCAAAGGGTGTCTTACCTTTCAATGGAGCACTTGGCCGCCTATTGCAAAGGTAATTTGCACATGTCCAGGCTTCACCCCAAGAGGATTTAAAAAGAATGGCACTTAACCTAATAGATTTGGCACCTTCACACAAAGTCCGATTCTTCCTCTCATCCACTCCATTTTGTTTTGGAGTCCTGGATAGCTCCCTCTTGATCACGTGTGCATTACAAAACTCCTTGAATTTGGTTGAAATGTACTCACCACTCCTCAAGCACTTGATGTTGATGTTGAATTTGGTTGAAATGTATTCACCACTCCTCAAGCACTTGATGTTGATGTTGAATGTGGAAAATTCAACTAGTTTAGCTGATCTATTTTGGCAATATTGAGGCCAACATGAAATTTCAACTTAGAGATAGATTTATATTTGTCAATAAAGGCCTAAATAGTGTTTGGATGAGGTCAGATTTGGACCCGATTTCTAGTTGGCTAGATTTCATACATTGCATCTAGACTAGAATTTCTAGGCTTTTTGATGAAGTACCAAGAAGTTATCATTTAGGGCATGTTTAGCACAATTAGTAAAGTGGCATTTTGGAAGCTATAAATAGCAATACCAAACGTGGAGAAACTATCTTTGTATTCTCATTTTATGTGGAAAATTCATATCTTTTGATTCTATGTCCATCTCATGTGTATTTCTCATGATATCTTGATTTCTAGTGTGATAGAATGTCATTTTTGTTGTTGATCTTGATTCCACACGTGTGAAAGACAGTATGCTGCTGCTGTTGTACGGACAAGACAATATCATATTGGATCATAGTTCTTATGAATTCTAGCATGTGTAAATTGATGATTTCTATCTTGTAGCTAAATTTAGATGTGCATCCAAATTTGGTCAAGATCTTGTTGATCCATTATGTAATCAGAGCATACTAGGTTTTGTATCAAGATTTTTACATATAGATTTTGCTTGATTCAATATTTTTCATTTTTGGAAGAACCCTAAATTTGGTAGGATCTCTTGATTTTAAGTTGCTGGATTGTTTCAAGAGTGTGCTTCAATCTTAGTGTTAGCTAAAGTTCATCATATTGTGTTTAGATCTATTGTGATCAAGAAATCAACATTCTATGTGCTAGGATTTGCTAGAAGAGAGAAAAGGAGAGACTAGATTGTTTCCAAACCTTTGTGATTTCTTCTTGAGTTTTTTTTGTTGATTTTCAAGAGAGTACTAAGTGCATTGGAACAAGTTTAAAGAGAAGATCAGATCATTGCAACATGGAAACCTCAAGCGGCTTCATGTTGGAAGCAATGATAGGCTTCTCTCAACAAATTATTTAACTTGGAAGGTGAGGATGGAATCTTTGCTTGAGATGAATGATTTGATCGATAATATTATAGGTGTGGAGGAGAGACCTTTGGCACCTCAAGAGAAATTGAGGTATGACAAAAGGGCAAAGAAAGCTCTACATGTGATAAAGATGAATGTGACTAATGAAGGAAGTTGGTAAGTGCTCTACATCTAGTGAAGCTTGGGAAACCTTGAAGAAGGTTTATGAGTTCAAGTTTACATCTAGGGTCCTAAACCTAAGGAGGCAAAATTTTTAAATTCTTCAAAACAAGGATGAAAGTGCTCATGCTTTTGTTTTGAGTGTTAAAGCTTTGGGTGATGAACTAGCATATATTAGTGAAAGCATTAAGGATGTGGAGCTTGTTCAAGTTGTTCTTAATGGCTTGTTGGATGATCATGCTAATTTGGTGCAATGTTTTGCTATTCAAAAGACATTGTCAAGTATGGAGGACTTGCAAGAGGTTTTGGTGGCAAAAGAGTTTAGATTACAAGCAAGAGGAGGGCATCTTCTACATCTCAAGTTGGAGAGGAGGACGCTATGTTCTCAAAAGACAAGTTCAAGAGAAAAGGCAAAAGCAAATGGTCTAAAGGGCAAGATTAGGGTGAGCCTTTTACTTTTGTTGGCAAGAAGAAAGATAGATCCAAGTTGTCAAAGGACATTTTGCTAGTGATTGCTTCAAGAAGAAGAGAGATCAAGGTGAGAAGGAAACCAATCTAACACTTGATGAAGATGGTGTTGATGAACAAGTTTCAAATGATGCTTTTGTTATGTCATCTTGCTTGTTGGCTAATCATGAAGACATTGATCTTTGGTGTATTGATAGTGGAGCTACATCACATATGACATATCATGAGGAGTATTATTCATCATTGATGGCATTTGAAGGTGACAAAAATGTGAATTACATGGCCAATGATGGTGAGTGTGCAATCAAAGGGATTGGCACAATTCCTATTTTCCTCTCTACTAATAGGAATGTAAATTTGAAGGATGTTTTGTTCATTCCATCTATAACTAAGAACCTTCTTAGTGTGAGTCAAATGCTTGACAAGGGATTCAAAGTGGAGTTTGTTGGTGATGCTTGTTTGATCAAAAAGGAGGATGAATTGATTGCAAAAGGGAAGAGACAAGGTAAATTGTTCAACCTTGATGCTGTGTTGTTGCTAACCAAGTTGGATATATGGCAAAGGAGCAATTGTCAATGTAAGAAGTATGGCACAAGAGAACGTGCATCTCAACTATAAGTCATTAGAGGTGATGGCAAAGAGGCAAATTGTTTTTGGTCTTCCCAATTCTTTATCAAGCATTAATCATGTTTGTGAGCAATTTGCTTTATCAAAGTCACATAGGTAACCTTAAAAGAGATCTATATCAAGGTCAAGTAAGCCTTTTCAACTTGTGCATTCAGATATTTTTAATGTAACTATAATTAGCAATGGAGGTGCTATTAAGATGTATGTGAATTTTATTGATGATTTTAGTAGATTTTGTTGGGTGTATCTACTAAAGAGAAAAGATGAGGTGTTTGATGTCTTTGTCAAGTTCAAGATGGCAAGGGAGGTCCAATTTTTGACAAAGTTCAAGTGGTTGAGGAGGGACAATGGTGGTGAGTACATTTCTACCAAGTTCAAAGCATTTTGTGATGCAAATGGGATGAAGAGGGAGTACACAAGCCCAAGGACAACACAACAAAATGGAGTGGTCGAGAGGAAGAATAGAACTTTATGTGAAGGTGCCAAAGCCATGAGGTTAAGTGCAAATCTTCCTAAATGCTTTTGGGATCAAGCTTTGTTGTGTTCTAATTTTCTATGCAATAGATGGCCGAGTGTGGTATTGGATGGAAAAATCCCTTTTGAAGTTTTGTTTGGTAAGAGGCCGAGTGTCAAGGTTCTCAAAACTTTTGGATGCATTTGCTATATCAACATCACTCTTGATGATAGGACAAAGGAGGATCCATCTTCATAGAAAGGTATATTTGTTGGTTATAGTGAGGTGAGCAAGGCTTACAAAGTTTTTATTCCTTCCACTAAGAAAGTGGTCATTGAAAGAGATGTTTTTATGAAAGAAACTTTCCAAAAGTTTCTTCAAGTGGTGGGGTGTATGTTGAATCTAACATTCTTGATGTTGATGACATTGATGATACTTTGGATGTTGATGTTGAAGAACCTATTTCAAATCAAAAGCCAAGGAGGACATCATGGCAAAGGAAACAACCTTTGAGGCTCACTTATGATGAAAAGGGTAAGCAAGTTGTTGTTGGTGGTACAAACTATGCTTTCCTAACGTATTTTGATGAACCTGTAGACGAAGCAAGACAAAAAGAGGAGTGGATCCAAGCAATGGATCTTGAGTTTCAAGCTCTTATGAAGAATGACACATGGAGATTGGCGAAACTTCAAAAGGACAAGAAGGCTATTGGATGCAAGGGGATCTTCAAAGTGCAGAAAAACCAAGATGGATTAATCAACAAGTACAAGGCAATGTTGGTGGCAAAAGGATATGCTCAAGAGTATGGAATTGACTATGATGAGACCTTTGCACCCGTGGCAAAGATGGTAAGCATTCGGGTTATCATATCTCTTGCAACACTTTTTGGATGAGATCTATGGCAATTGGATATCACAAATGCATTTGAATGGTGATCTTGAGGAGGAGGTGTTTAGGGAGCAACCTGATGGCTGCATTTCACATGACAAGCCTAATCGTGTGTGTTTTCTATAAAAGAGTTTGCATGGACTTAAGCAAGCACCAAGGAGTTGGTATGCTAAGCTTAACATCTTTCTACTTTCTCAAAATTTCAAGATGAGTGAGTATGATCATTCACTTTACTATAGATTTGTTGGAAATGATGTTACCATTCTTTTAATATATGTGGATGATATCATTTTGAGTGGAGGCAACATTCAAGATATTGATGATATCAAGATTGCACTACAAACGGAGTTTGATGTGCATGATCTTGGTCTTTTGCATTATATCTTGGGAATAAAGGTATTTTATCATTTGTATACTTCTCAATCTACTTTCATTTGAAGAGAAGTATGCTAATTCTATTCTAAAAAGATTTCATATGGTAGAAGCTAAATCTTGTGATACACCTATGGAGTCAAATGTAAAGCTCACTATAAAAGGTAATGAAAGATCATCCGAGGACATTACTCTCTATAGGAAACTAGTTGGTTCACTCATATATCTAATCATCAAAAGACCTAATCTTAGCTATGGTGTTGGTATATTATGTCAATTTATGCATGATCCTAGTGTGGAGCATTGGAAGCTAGGTAAGAGAGTATTGAGGTACATCTCGGGTTCTAGAGATTTTGGCATTGTTTATAGAGGATCATCACCTAACTTGTATGGATTTTCAGATTCGTTCTTTGTTGGAGATCAAATGGATAGAAAATATGTAAGTGTTAATGTTATTTTCATAGTCGATGGAGCTACCTCATGGATGTCGAAGAAACAAGCAACAATCTCATTATCTTCTAGTAAGGCCGAGTACAAAGCCTTAACTTCATGCACAAAGTTGATGAGAGTGAGATAGTGTCCTGCTTCTTCGAGAGCCAAGAGATGACTCCACCTCCAAGATATAGAGCAAATGCACTTGTGTACTTCCTATCAAGCTTATCACCTAAATCTAAAAATCCAATCAAGCAAAGGTTATCTCTTTGATACAAAATTCCATAAATCTAGAGTCACCATGCTAGAAAGGTACCTAGGCACTCTCTTGGCTAACTTCCAATGATGGATCAAAGGAGATTGCATATATGGACTAAATCTATTGACACAAAAGATGAGATCAGGTCTAGTAATAGTGATCCAAATCAAGGAGCCTATGAGACTCCTATAGAGGGTGATCCATGAAGGATCTTTCCTCACCATCTATTGGATCTCTTACATGGTGCTCCATAGGAATATCTACACCTTTGCGCTTATCCATATTGAATTTTTGAAGAAGTGAAGTAGCATACTTATATTGAAAAATAAAACTATAAGAATATGTCCTATCTACCTCAAGACCCAAGATGTAGTGCAAAGATCCAAGATCTTGCATTTTAAACTCTTTTCCTAGAGCTAGTTTTGCCTCATCAATGAGTTTGAAATTATTTCTACAAAAAATAATGTCATCTGTATGAAGTATAAGGATGATCACATCACCATCTAAAACTTGAAATAAAAAGATGGATCTACTCACTAAAAAGTGGATCCTTATGAGAGTAGGAACGTATTAAGTTGAGAATACCAAGATCTTGGAGCTGGCTTGAGACCATACAAGCTCTTCAAGAGCAAATAAAACTTGTCCTCTTGACCTTGCATGACAAATTCCTTGAGTTGGTGCATGTAGATCTCCTCCTCAAGATATCAATTGAGAAAAGCATTAGTCACATCCATTTGATATATGAACCAATTAAAATGAGATGACAAGGCAATCAAGATTCTAATGGTAAGTAGTTTTTTTCATGGGACCAAAAGTCTCTTCATAATCTAGACCCTTGACTTGAGCATATCCCTTTGCACAAAGTCTTGCTTTATACTTGTTAATGGAACCATCTTGATAATACTTGATTCTAAAACACCCATTTGCAACCAATTGCCTTTTTGTTAGATGGAAGATCAACCAATTTCCAATTATGATTTGAAATCAAAGCATTAAACTCCAAACACATTGCCTCATGCCAAGCCTTTGATTCTCATGCATCCTTCACACAAGAAGGCTCATCAAAAGAGATAAAAGTTCATGAGAAATGTTACCCATCTTGGCTTGCTTTCCCTTGTCAAGGTATGTGAGCCTAACTGGCTTGGCCCTCTTCCTTGAAGATCTTCTTGGAGCCCTAGCTTGAGAGATCTCCTCCTCAAGCCTCGACCCCTCTCCAGGCACATGTGATCTCCTTCTTGAAGCCAGTTTGCTCACAATGCTCTTGAAACTTTGTGGAGATGTACTCCCGACCTCCATCCGATCTCAAAGCCTTGATCTTGATATCAAATTGATTCTCTAGAAGAGCTTTGAACTTCAAGAAAGTGTCAAACACCATAGCTCTTGAAGATAAGAGGTAAATCCAAGTGAATCTAGAGTAGTCACCAATGAAGGAGACAAACATAGTAGCACCACCATTTCTCCTAGTTGATGAAAAATGAACATTCAAGTGCACAAGATGAAAAGAATGAGTGGATGAAATAGTAGATCTTGGGAATGTCAATTTGTGTGCTTTTGTTAAAGCACATGCTTCACAAGCCTTACCATCATTGATTTAGGCAAACCAATTGTCTTCTCCTCCTTGACCATGGATTGCATGGATTTGAAGTTGGGATGGCCTAACCTTTAAGTTAGCTCTATCAATAATATCCAACTTAAAGAGTCTTCCAAAGCTTGTCCCTCTTGCTACCACTTTTTCATCCTTCTTGATCAAGCAAACATCCACACCAAAATCAATTTGAAGTCCATCATCAAGCATTTGACCAACAGTTACAAGATTTTTGGTGATATTTGACACAAAGAGAACAACATATACCTTTAAAATTTTAGTGGATCCTAGATCTATTAGCAATTTCTTTAATTTTACACTCATTATCATTGTAGTGTAAATGTACTTTCTAGTGCCATCATAGCACTACAACACCCACCGCGATTTTTTTGACGTGATCTGCGATAGAGAATCGTGCATTTTTTCATTCGTTGCAGGCATTGCAAAACACGTTGGAACAAGGCCATCAAAATTCGATGTCCGTAGTATTCATCGCATTGCGATAGCCACTCAATGTCGGGATGCCGGACAACCGTCCCAGAAGGCAGAACATCGGCAATGAATTGGATGTCGCATTGCGACATCCATTGTGGACATCAGATTGCATTTTCCGACATGGACGTTGCACTACGACGTCCAAATTCATCGTGGATGCGCTGACATGGACGTCACAGTCCGCCGTCTCTTGGCATGTCGCATTCCAACGTCTGTTGGCACGTTTTTTATAGAATAGTGTCTAATGACCTCCGACGGGTGTCCCGACAGATATCCGACGGATGAGGGCATGTTGGTTGCGACATCTAATGAAATGTCAACTTCGACATTTGTTGGCACATTTTTTATAGAACAATCTCTGATGACGTCCGCGACGTATGCCTGACGAATTTTTATGTCGAAATTTGACGTCCTTGATTAGGTTAAAAAAAATAAGATATGCGTAAAAAATAACATGCGCATTTTGATCGGGATGTCCTTGGAGTCGTGTTCTTGGAGAGGCGCTGTTCTTGGATTGCTTTTTGAGGCAATATTTTTGGATTGCATTTGACATTTGGATCAAATAACAAGCTAAGCATGATGTACTTTCTATTCATACATTACTTCACGCACATTGTGAATTGCAATATCTTATTGCATTACTTCATGCACATTATGAATTGCAACACCTTATTACAATACTTCATGCACATTATGAATTGCATTTTGATTTGTATACATGACATTGCTCTTTGGAATCCGACATTGCACATAGTTTCAAAATTCCTAGTTAGTTATTGCATTGCACATCTTGGAATCCGACATTGCCCATATTTCGAAATCCAACATTGCATTCTTGGTGCAACATTGCACATACAAAAACCAATAACAATATTGTGATCAATTAATATTGCAATAATATATTGATAATGTCAATCAATGTATTACAAAATTGTTGTTCGCAGTCACTCTAATTTCATATATTTACGATAGCTCAACTATAACTTAAAAACCTAATCTACTCATCGTCGTCGTCATCGTCTTGACGTCTGCTTTGCATAAATACAAGCAAGCAAGACACATTAGTATTTAAAGTCTGACTAATGGTTAAGAGCAAAAACATTTTTACAACAATAATATATGAAGACTACAAAATTTAAATGTTTCAAAGAAACTTACACGATGGAGGATGACCCTCGCTCTTCATACACAAATATTCTGGAGTAGTGCAAGAAGATTAGCAAAATAAAATTTGAATTTTGATAATGTCAAATTCAACATATGGGTGGGGCATGAAAAGAACCTTGGCTGTCGCTGCCTAGGTGAGAAGGCCTTGTAGTCTCCAGTCGCTTCTTAGCTGCATCTTGTTGTTGCTTGAAGCTATCTGAATTTTCTCGGAATTCTTTCTTCGCAAACTTCCAGTCTTCCTTGTGCACATGGTATGGCCTAGATCTGCCAACTTTCACCGCATCTCACATCTCGGATCTCCAATTTGTGGTGGCTCATCACGCCTTCGATGCAGCTCACCATCCATTTTCGATCAAACTGCATATCAGGGCAGAGGATTAGAAACTCTCTATACAACTGGTCAACGACATAATTCAACTTGTCGTTATCATCTTATCTACACCAGTCCTTGAAAATGTCCTTATTGTAGACCACATGCATGAGTTGCCTCATGCGAGTGATGACACGACCACCATAGTCATCCTCAACTATGCGCCTCTCCACATCTATGTCATAAGACGACAAGACGTTAGCTGATGGGGATGTTTCAAAGGGAGTGTCAACAGGAGTGGCGTGGAGCCAAGGAGAAGTGGGTGGATCGGGAGAAGTGCCTGCAACAGGAGAAATTTGGGGAGGAGTCCAAAGACGAGAAGGTCTTAACCAAGGCAATGACTTCTTGCAGCCTGCAACTTGACATAGGAATTCAATGACTCAACTCACACTGGCTTGGCTCTCACCCTAGACACCTGATCAAACCATTGTTCAAACAGAGTATAATCAAGAGTCCCCTCTCTCAGCTTTAAACTTCCTACTTATACAACTGTGTAAATGCTGCAATCCAACATTGTAACCTTCCATAATGCCTGCCAAGGGTCGACCACCAAGGGTCGGTTCAGCTTCTCATAAAACCCGCATGGAAACCGCAATTGGCGACCTTGCGGTCGCTTACGGACTATTCGGATTCCTCTTGAATACGACTAAACGTCAACTACCCTCACAATCTAAACTTTGTAACATCAATTACTCTAAAAGCGACTTGGCCTAACCTACTTACCTAACCATGTGAATACATTTCCATCGTACAACCTCCTGGGTCAGTGTCTCTTGAAGTAAGGAGTCCCCACGATCAGATGTGCTGGGATGATGTGCATGACCACCTCGGGCGGATCATCATCATCACCACAACCTCCACAACAGGAGACATTGAGGCAGCTTCTCCGCCTGTCACGAGAGTGTTGGGAGGAAGC
Source organism: Diphasiastrum complanatum (assembly GCA_029204225.1). Classification (NCBI taxonomy): domain Eukaryota; kingdom Viridiplantae; phylum Streptophyta; class Lycopodiopsida; order Lycopodiales; family Lycopodiaceae; genus Diphasiastrum; species Diphasiastrum complanatum. The sequence continues at coordinate 38,456,290 of CM055103.1, forward strand.
ACTGACAGTAGTGGCATGGATGGGGGATGGACCCTCACCAGAGGGACCCTCGCAGGAAGGGGAAGCACGACTGCCGTAAGGGTTAGGAGTTGATTGAATCTCCTCGGAGGATGACCGGGTAGTCAAGTAGTCTACAAGAGCTACAAGCCTCTTGTCGAGCCCTCAGTCGTTCCAACAGTCTATCCTGTTGTGAGGAAGACAATTGATCCAAGTAGCTGGCTATGTCTTCATCGTGACTATGGCTTGACCTTTGGCAAAAAAATAAGAATTCACAAACAATTCATGTGGTGAGCATGCAAATTCTCTCTCTCTCTCTCTCTCTAACATTGTTTCGTTCTACTCTCTCTTTTTCACACACACACACACACACACACACACACACACACACACACACACACACACACACACACACACACACACACACACACACACACACACACACACACACACACATTCATGCTCTTTTTCTCCATGCTACCGATACGAACAAAAAAATTAAAGGAAACACCAGTCTCAAAAGTATCCTCAACTCCAGGTGACATCGATGAGCATGTTCGTGTTGAGCATACAATTCAGGGGAGCTTTTCAAAAAATGGTGTTAAAAGATGAAATTTATCTCAACAACAAGGATCTTGAGCTTCTAGATCAATTATCTTCAAGAGGCTTCTACATGTTTCGCTTTTCACTAATTGTTGTTGGAAAAAATATAATCCTTTAATACCATTAATATTCCTTGAAAAGCTCCCCTAAACTGTACATGCAACAAGAATCTGCTCCTTGATTCTCATCTGGAGCTGAGAATATTTTTGAGATTGACCTTTGATCTCTTTGTTCCTATCGACAACAAAGAGAAAAAAAGCAAGAATATATGTGTGTGTGTGTGTGTGTGAGAGAGAGAGAGAGAGAGAGAGAGAGAGAGAGAGAGAGAGAGAGAGAGAGAGAGAGAGAGAGAGAGAGAGAGAGAGAGAGAGAGAGAGAGAGAGAGAGAGAGAGAGAGAGAGAGATGACCACATGTTGTAGTGCCCTGGACTCCTTACCCTATTTTTCTAACCTGGATGTAACAAAAATCACAAACACCCTTGTCCTAAGCCACAAACCCAACTCCCTAAACCCTAAACCCTCATTCACGATCCTTGCACTAAATCCTAAGCCCCCTACCCTCTTTTCTTATATTCATAAGCCTTAAATTCCTATGTCTTTGAAAGAATTCTCGAAGTATCTCAATTTAATTGTAGTGGAGATTTAGGACTGGATAGTAATGATTGCTCCTATTTGGCATTGATGGTCTATGGTAGTAGATATAGATACATTTCTATGTTATGAATCAGTGTGGATACAGGAGATTCACTCCACCTAGATTGGGATTCACTGCACCTAGATTGGGATCTATTTGAATAGTAATGCCTATTTTATCCCAAGTTTGGCTAAGCACTAATGTTGTTGTTAGCTGTACATTACTCATGGGGCATGTTATTAATCAAATACATGGGACCCCCTATTTGTAACTTAAATAAATAAGTGCAAAGTGGCCCACTTGGCCAAGTAGCTCACTCACATGGTTGACACCTAGACTTTCCATGTATGTATACGTACTTGAGGTGTCTGCCTCTCTAGGGACTTGGAGGACCAATTCATTTTCTCTTCTAACTTTTTATGTTGCGAGGTGCTTATGCAATTCTCCTTGTATTTGATGTTTTCCATAGCTAAGTTTCTCAATCGTTTTTGGTTGATCTAGTAGTGTAGTTAAGATACTCCATAGCTAGGTCTTGTAATTCATCATGCTCCAAGCCATTTATGGGAATTATTATCCAACATTCCTAGTCTATATTGTTGAGTACTTGGAGTATCTATGAGTCTACCATTTCATCTACTAGTTATATGTATCAATTGCAACCACTCGATGTCCTAGCAGCTAGCATAGTATGCAGTAAAGGTTTTATGGTATTCTTTAGCCAAGAAGTTTATATTGATGCCTTTGTTTGAAATTTTTGGTCATAGAACTAGAATGATATCTATTTGCATGTGTTGTACAATATTTCTAGCAATAACAATCTGGCTGATATTGTTATTTGGTATTGTCAGTCCATTTATATACTACTTAAATGCAATGCCAATAAGTATTCATTCATTGTTCCAGCCCACTTGACCTCACCCTTCTACCCAAAGACATGACGCTTGATTGGCTCCGCGATGCCCTTAGAGAAGCCACGACAAACAACGAGGAAGTAACAGAGAAAGAGTGAGAATTATTAGCACGGGGGTGCAATTTTCATGTAAGCTATGTACAATATCATTCACATGCTAAGCTATTTCTACGTGTAATTTTCCTCAAACTTGTTATATTCCTAACACATTTTGTTCTTTCTCGTTCAATACAAAAAATAAAATACATTGTGGACGCATGGACGACATTTTCGTATGGAGCGCATTATCAAAAATAGAAACACCCATGATTGTGGAGTCATGGCAAATTTTACCCAAGAGAATCGAGCAAGCACGACTGACACCAATTTCCTCTCTTCTAAACTTGATTCTTGTGGGACAATTAATGACATCCTTGAAGTTTATTCCAAAAAATTCTAGGACTATGGGTACCGAAAAGCATTATAAGTTGCCTATCAGATATTGTGGACCATTTTGGATTATTAAAAAAATTGGTTCTTTAGCTTACAAACTTGATTTTCAAGATAAATCTACTACTCATCCAGTATTCATGTAAGCTAATTGAAAGTCAGTATACATGGAGGTTGTTGGATTTATCACTCTCTATCTAAATCCAGTAGTTAATCTAGATGCCTTTATGTTGCTGCATATTTACTTGCATTGTCGCACAAACATGTATCTACACAATAGTCAAACTATTGAAGGAGTCTCGACGGTCAAACTATCAAAGGATTATCAACTATTGACTATCAACAGAGGCCCGAATAATCGATTTGAGCCACTATTGAAGTGAACATTCGAACCTTTCTCAAACTCAACTCCAGCTAATTCGACTCTAGTGCGAATTAACAATTGTCGACTGTCTAATTAGTGTGATACCACTCTAAATGAAGCTAGTTACTTGCATAAGCTAGTTTTAGTACTATGTAATTGATTTGACAATGACAGCAGCTACGGTCATCGCCTGTCCAAATAATGACAACCACGACTGCTGCTTACCTTGATAGTGACATCCACGATTGTCGCCAACATCCATGTCAGACAACATAGCTCAATATATTTATACACTTGTGTATATATTTGAATAAAAGTATAGCTTAGCATTGCGAATAAACATAAAGTTTTAAGACAGAGATCTAGTGATACACAGATCAATTAATTCAAGACAAATAATATGTGCAAGATTGGAATATCTTTGCATCATCAAACTAGCATAGCACTAGATGAGAGAGAGTTTCGAGTACGCAATTATCACTGCTATTGTGTACTCGTCGTTGAGTTGGCTTTGTACTTGTTACTTTTTGAATTCAATCCAATTGTCTTATTGCGTTCATGATTATGTCAATATGAATGTATGCCTCTATGATATTGTTCTATGCAATCTTGCCACTAGTCTTTACTCTCGTATAGAGTTGTTAGAGCTATCTAAAGCTTATGCAATCAATATTCTAAATGACTTTGAGTTTGTCTACGTAATCAATCGTATCAATTCTGACGATTTCAAAGTTAGAATCAAGTAGAATTAGCCAAGTCATTATGGATGGAACTTCATTGGGATACTTATATCAATAGCTCTCATTTGATGGCTGAAAATTCAACTCCATAGAGGATCACAATTAACCCAATGTAGCCAGATTGGCAAGGACGTGAAAATAGAGGCATTAAGTTGCCACAAATATTTCAAAAAACTGAGATTGAAGTAATGTATAAATGCATAATTGTTCTGCAGTAAATTTTACTTGTTTTTCTCCTTGAAAAATGAGATATATGAAGGCTCTGTGTAGGTCCACTATTCTTTTTAGTGCACACTTAGAGAAAACAAACCTTCATGACCTTGATGTCTTGAATTTACGTTAACCTATGCCTAGTTATCATCTATAAAAACCACTTGAGAGATTAAATCTTGTATATTCCATTTGGTTGTAGGATTAATCTTCTATGAGCAAGCATGTGTGAAGAGCCAAGGCACTGAGAAGTTTATTCCACTTCTGGAGCTGGCTGTTGCATACAAGCCGTAGGGGTTAGGACAAAAGGCTAGAAGTAGTTGAAGAGAACATTGTTTGGGATTGACAAGAATTGTTTCCTATGTGAAATGAGAAGTTTAATCCTGGAGTCTGCTTCTAGATGAGCCATAAGCTTTTGGAGCTTTTTAAGGTCTTGGGCAAGGTCACAGAAACAACTTAACAAGTCATGTGCACCTACGCCACATCTGAGATTGGCTAAGAGGTTTTTGATGTATAAGCTTCATCATTCAAGGCTCAAGCCTTAGGCTGGAAAGACGTGTCATCCAAGATTTCATCAACTATGGATTATGATTCATGAATCAAGTGCCTGCAGTCACGTTGCCTTTAATCACATTGCCTGTAACTTACAAAAATCAAATTGCAGCTGTAAGGGATCTGGTGGTAAGCTTTGATGCAGGAGCAATGCATAATCTTCAACCACGAATTGACTGTCAAGTCATTCAAAGGTGTCATATCCCAAAAGCTTTTTATTTGAATAGAATCAATTTCTGAAACTCCATCCAAAGATTTTCCTTCCTACGAATGTTTATATCTTCGTCGGATTCAAACTTTTCATTACACGATAATTTTGCAGAATATGGCAGCTTCTGTGTTTTACGCTCACAGAGCATAAACGAAACTTTCCTTCTGATCTTGAACAAAAGTAAAAGAAAAAAACACAGGAGCTGCAAAATTACATGTCTTTAGTGTCAGAATCTGCGGTATGGATGTATACTGTCACAAGCTGGTAGTTTTCTTGACAAATCTTCCCTGTGCAAGCAAGAAGACGCAATTCAGTATATGTTGCTAAGAATACCAGGAAAGGAAAGGAGTTTGCTTAGATTTGACTACCTCAGCTATCTATGTGATGTATAGCGTCAATAAGACCGATGAATCTCTTGGTGAACAAACCTTCAATCTGGGCCTCCTTTCTGCATTTAGTTTTCGCACCTCGTAACGAATTTTCTTCGAAAAAAGCCGAGTGCGGCGCTTTTCTCTGTATCTCATGACACGGGCTTCTCTAGCTCCAACACTCATGCTCTCTTCACCAACATTTACCACCGGCACTTGTCCAAGTTGTTCTCCAGTTGTTGATGTTCCAGAACAAAGACTGATATCTGGAACAAGCCCTATGTCCAAGCATCCCTGCATGGAGCAATGAGTACCCAACGAACCACAAATGAGGGAGAAGATCGTTTGCATGCCTTGAACAAATTTTCAGAAGCAACAAAAACTGTAATCAGTGAAATACTTTGTGCTGCTAGATTCCTAAAGTTATTCAATGCTTTCTGACATTATTCACTTTATCTGAGGTTGCTCACTTTCAGAAGGCTTTATTTCACGATTTGATAAATTCTTCCTTTACACATAAAGTGCTCAATATTATGAAAAAAGAAATTGAACGAAATTCAGCTCAGGATCAGATTGCTTTAACATGATGAACATTGCTTAGCATGCTACCACAGCCCACAAGCTTACCTCAGATTGGCAGCAATCAGATATGATTGTCACTAGAAATGGTAAAGCCAATGAAATCCAATCACAAAAGCTTAACAAAAATGAAGATAGATTGATCAGTTTGATAAGCAAAATGTCCAGCAAGTGAAGCAGATGGGCAGAGAGAGAGAGAGAGAGAGAGAGAGAGAGAGGGAGAGAGATGTACATAATCAAGAGCATTAGTTGCAGCGACAGATGTTTCATAGGTGGAATTATCATCAGGAACCATCTGAGAGGATCTACCATCAGCCCACAACGGCCCCCGATCTGACCAAGCGCTCAACACATCTTCATAGTTCAACCGAAGCGAGATCTTCTGCTTCACCTCCTCCTCTTGCCACCCATTCCACTCGCATGCAAGCATCTCATCCACTTCGATCTTCAGTCCCTCTCCATCCTCCCAGCTCTCCTCCTCCATTTTTACTTTGTCTACACTTACCTCATCCCCCGACCCTTCCACTGCATCCTCAACACAGTCTCCATCTGATGCTGCATCTACTACTCTGAAAGCTTCCATGCTTGAGAAATCTATGGGGAAGTCTTCTCCGCAAAGGTCATGCCCTCCGCATAGGCCTAAGACTTCCATATCGTCCATCAATGGAAGCTCCATGGTGATGGATGCTTCTTCGCCCACGCTTCCTTCCATCTTCACTTCCATCTCTCCTAAATCAGCTCCAGAATCGATGAACCGATCCATGGCGTAGTCATCTGGAACTAAAAATTCGAGGGCATCCTCGTTAGCGATGGCGTCTTCTGAGAGAGAACTTACAAGGAGGGTGCATTCTGCAAAACTACGAGGAGAAAACTCTTGCTTCATGGGTAGGAGAACAGGAACCTCGTGGGCTGCTTCATCTAGCTCTTGCTTTGATCGATTATGCTGCATGTAAAGAGAGGGAGGCGATCTCTGGATCTCCAGCAGCGCCGGGCTAGATGGCTCTGCCTTCACCATACTAGTCTCTTGATCTCTCTCCCCGCCATTGTTTGAGTGAGAGATAGCAGAAAGAGCTGATGAATTAGGGTGAGGACGACTGCTTCTAGGCTTTTTGTGTGATCTATGCTGCCAGCCATAGCTGGGGAGAATTGATCCTTGCGAGAAGTCCTTCGTCGTATAGATTTCTTTGCTGATCTGGGTAGCTGAGGACGGGGAGGATCGTCGTGTTGGCTTGGAGGAGGGCAGTCCACTGGGATTGACACGAACACGCTCATGGCGCAATGCCACAGCGTTGGCAGAATGGACTGAGCCATCGCAGCGATGGCAGAGATAGGCTTCGTCTGCTGCACAGTACCAACGGGCACGATCCCTCCCACACACGTCGCATGGGCGAGCTGATCTGCCTGCCATCGCCATCGCTGTAGCTACCTGCATATTATTTCCTGTGCTTCTCTCCATCTTCTGCAGCTCCACAAATTTACACGCCGTCAAACAGCCATGCTGCAACCTGCTGCAGATTGTGTGAATGCTTTACCATGCATAATCCTGCTACAAATCTACAATAGAATTGTTTAAAAAAGCTCAGGATCTCTCTTTCTCTCTCTCGTGTATATATGCAGCTCTACGTGGTTCTTGTTAGAGAAAGATGCTTCTTGTTAGAGAAAGATAGACAAAACCCATTCTATTTTACTTCTCTTTGTGTGAGCAGCTATGGTGATCGACCTATTCCCGTCCTAATTGCTATAACTTGTAATCAGGCAGCAGCATCGATTCAAACTAATTCTCCTGCAATACAAGCTTGTATAACTAACAAATTGAGCATGATCTTACGAGCTGCTCCATCTACTACAGACCATATCGACTAGGCATGCTCTCCACCTGCATGCCCATCTACGAATGAAATCTTCACACAAGCTTGCTATAACAAAAGCCTAATCTCAGGAACGATTCAGCCGCTGTCGCCATATCTCTCTCTGTCTCTCTATCTATCTATCTTTCTCTCTCTATCTTCTAACTTTTCCTTGCTATACTCACATTTATTCAAATTTATCTGTGCACATAAAGTGGCCTACTATGCTATTCTATGAAAATAAATGATCTATGTGGATCCATTTTCTTACAGCATCGAATTTATCTTTGCACACTGTTTAGTGTGATGTTATGTAAATAAATGATGCATGGTTTACTTCTAGATCTATTTTGTCGTCATCAATGAGCAGTACTTTAGTTAATTCTTAAACTGCATGGGCAGTTTGCGCTCCGCTCCAGGTCAGAAGTCACAACCTCAACCTTCAGGTCTTTGCTAGGCAATGACTTTTGGAGCTGTGTCCCTTTTGCCTTGGGCTTTTATGTGATGTAAGCTGTACTTATTTCACATTAAAATCCTAGCTGAATTACATGCAGTTGCATTATAGTAAACCGGAAACCACTTCCAACTTTTTAATGGAGAAAACACACGAGCCTTCTCAAGAGGAATGCGTGCACGGTGCACCTCTTCTTCTCTTTTTTGCTAAATTTTTTCACATGCATCATTCAAAGTTTTGATGAAGATACCCCAAGCTGCATCTTTTGAATAAAGGAATGGTCTTTCTAAAGACCTTTCATGGTGATTTTGACTTGGTTGTCTTGACTTCTCAAATGACTCTTACCATAGTAAAGGTCACTAGAAAGACCATTTACATTAAAAACAAAACATGTTTTCTTCTCTTTTTGGAATTTTTTTTGAGGACTTGAGGTTTTGATAACTTCTCAAAGGTAAATCATATAGACAATTTGAAATGTACTTGCCAAATGCCCTAAATCTTTTTCCAAATGCCTTAGATTTTTAGTTGACCATCAATTACAATGTTTAAAATCATCTTGTTTGACAATGATTAGGACCTATGAAATCATAAGCTTTAGGTTTTAGTTCTCCTACAAGTTAGTAATAAAAGATCTCGAAGTTTCAATCTTCAAATTTTTTAACTTGTTTTTTTTTATGATTTTGAAACTCTTCTTATTTAAGCTGCTTAAGGGCCTATGAAATCTTAAGCTTTAGGTTAAATTAATCCTCTTACGAGTTAGCAATAAAATATCCTAAAAGTTTAGTCCTCTTAGAAGTTATGAATGACATTTTTGCCCTATAACTGTTAGGCCTAAAATTTTGATTCCTTTTGGCTCTGAAATATAGTGGTTCCTAATAACAACTATTATAAATAATGGCATATTTCTCCTCAAAAGATATTTTATCGCTATCACAATGTGAATGTAGATATGCTCACATAAAATAGTACATAACGTTGGTTTTTATAGCTAGTTGTCAAGGGATCACAATCACTCATCAAAATATGAAAAGTACAAGGAAACAACAAGCCTTGTGGTCAAGTGGCTCTCTTAACACTATAGCTACTTCATTTGCCATTAGTTGGCATGGTCTTCGAACGAACATTTTTTATTTCAAAATATAAACGTAAAATAGTCTAGGGGATTTATTCCTTGATGTTCCTATGATGGCATAAGATTGCATGACATTGGAGAAATCATCTTCCAAGCCATTCAATACTAGTTGAACAAGCTCATTATCCTTAATAGCACCTTCAATACAAGAGAGTTCCCTATTCAATTCCTAAATTCACAACCCATATTCTTGATCACTTTAATCCTTGTCTTGAAACCATTGGAGAACTTGGGTTTTCAGTGTCAACAATCTTCATGTGATTTTGGATTCATAGATTGTTTGTAATCTTTTTCAAGCCTTCTTGATTGATAGTACATGCTCCAATCTCTTTAAGCAACTCATTGGAAATATTCATCTTGATACAATGCAAGGCTAGCTTAGCCCTCTTCTTATATCTTGATTCCTTTTGTTGTGGATGCAATGGCTCATTTTCAACTCCAAGGACAATGTCCCTCAAATCTTGAGGAACTAAAATTGACTTCATTCTCATTTTACAAAGTGGCGTAATTGCATGAATTCAACCTCTCACTTGATTCAAGTACATATGCACTCATGGATGCCGTTTGAATCAAGGATTGATACAATAAGAATGAGGTTAATGAGTAATCTTGGCATGTTATCCCTATTATGATCACTTAGGGACATGAATAGAGACTAATAGCCTACCATTGATAAGATGTACAATGATCTTCAACTTGATCAACTTAAAGAATTCAAGACTAGCTTGAATACAATCTAGATTTAAGTGAAAATTTGTTTCCTTGATCACAATATTTCTAAGGAATGTGACTTCACTCTAAATGATCAAGCCACTTACAAGAGCACACACAAGTCTCTAAGCTTCTCAAGTAAAGTTGAATCAGATCAATGTAAATTGCACAAGACCCATTCAAATTCAAATTTAAACCTAATAGGCTTCTCTTTAAAATAATGCACATGACTGTTGGATTTTGCTCTCAAGATCTATTGCGCAATACTTATTGCAATATATAAATGGTGTATTTAGGACTCAATTAAAGCTTCTTTTGTACTCTAGTAAAAATTTAAAAACAAATTCTCCCTTGAGTGGATTGGTGGTAGAGGGTTCTTGGTGTGAGATGGACCACCCAAGTTCAAACCCCAGCCACACATGGTCGGTGTCCCAAGAAAAATCTAGTAATGAATGTATTGTATTATAGAGAAAAGATAGTTTCAATAGACTCAACATCAATGGTTTCTCCATTTTTAGGTTCTTGTATAAATAATTGTATTCCTCACTTTCAACATCCGAAACCATTTTTAGGTCCTTGTATAAATAATTGTGTTCCTCACTTTCAACACCCCAACATCAACATCCTCTCCATTAATATATAATATAGTAATGCCCTCACTTCTTAGAGATATAGTGCTTTTCCACCTTGCACAAGGACTTGGGTACTTCACTTAGACGGATGTTTGCCCTTTTGGGAATCAATAATGGTTTGCTCACTAACCATGTACTCTCACTATATGTTCGTCCTTCAATAACTACTTCAGAACATAAAACTAAAATTTCAAATCCCCTCCAAATTGTGAGGCCTTAAATTATTGTATTACATGTATACATACATATATATATCTTCCCCCACTGCAATGTGCCTGCAGAAGAGTAGATTGCCCCCACCTTATCATGACACATGTTAGACACCTATTAGCTATGAAAAATTCTTCCAGGATCTTATCCGTAGCGTCGCCTGGCGATTGGTCCGTTCTGGGGCACCGTCATTTGGGGACTTACTTTTTGTCAGAACAAAAACAATATTTTCAATTCGTTTTGTGCTGTCTGCAATGCTTTAAGAATTGCCAGGTGGCTGGAACCAATCAGATTTGGTGTAGTTAGGGTTTCACTGTGGCAGCGGCAGACAATTCTAAAGGCGGTGTATGACGTGACTTGCCCATAAGAAAGTGGGCCCATCAGTCGGAGATCGTTGTAGTCGAAAAGTACTACTGCTCTTGTCCTTGATGCGACCCTGTTTGGGTAGAGCCATGGGACCTACCTGTCCTGGAGCCATGACGCTTTCCATTCGTAACTGCTAGCAGTAGCACAACAGTGTTCAGGAAACCTCTCTTTTCTCTGTGGGTTTCCTCCAATTTGAACTCTTTTTAAAAATTGAAACATTTTTCTTTCTAATTCCTGCACTCAATTTCATTTTGTTCGAGAGAAAGTACATTTAAAGCATGTAGAGCTGATTTATTGCTTGACAAATCACATGATAGCTAATATCTTACCAAGGCCTTCCCAAGGATAAGCATCTTCTATTTAAGAAAATGCTAATCTAAATGTCTGAAGTCAAATTGAGGAGGAATGTTGGAATTTTAATTCATGTATCAATATATTTGATTAGAAGTATTGCACCAACGATACTCTTGTTGTTGTAGACTAGCACTATTGTTCAATTCTAAATTGTTCTTCTAGGCTTGTATATTGATAAGTAGATTTCTTTATAACAATCCTATGTACATTCACACATCTTTAATATACTCTGTGTTGTTCAAATCGGTGTATAATGTGTGAATGGCTATTGATGTTTCTAGTTTTTTATTGTGAATCGAATCCTCGTTATTTCCTTGTGTGTCTTATCGATTGAGTCAAAGAGCAAAATCACGGATGTCCTTGATGCCTTCAAATTTTGTATCTATGGTTGTCTTAGACATCTACTGACTCATTGCTTAAGCGATTGGTTCTGTTGTGACATATGATCTAAACACGGTGTTCTTGATTCACTAAGTCTTCTGCAAAGCTATTGAACATGACAGTCCGACATTGTTTCTCGACACTCTGAACAAGTCTAAATACAATAGTAGATTTTCTATTGTGTTTCTTTGAGAATATCAGCTAGGCTAATATTAAGCTAATTCCTCTTCTTATAGTTCTATCTCATCCAAACATGGTGTTCTCAAATGCTCAAAATGACTTTTTCATATAGGAATATCATCATTTACAACTATGTCTTTGTCTCTTGTCGTTTCCATATCATTTGGAGCTTGGATGAATGGCTTAGGCTCTTTCAAAACCTCAAAAGATGTGGATTAATCGTGTGTATCCAATGTTACAATATCTTTTCCTTCAAATGCATGTTATTTTCTTGCATTGAGTTGGATAATATACCACCATCTTGGGTCTATTCGATCTGGATGAAATATAATCTACAAGAAAATTACAAAAATGAATGAGTCTTATAAAATCGATAAATTCAAAAAATTTATAGTAGAAGACAAATTCACGAAAATGTAGAGTTTCACCTGTTTGCAATGTCATGGCAATACTAAAGTGTCATGAAAATTCATCAATATACATTTTGTTGAGTCAATTTGAAAACTTTTAGTTATTATTTCTAGGCATTGCTTCCACGGTAGATGACCTTAAATTATTTTACATAAAAAATAAAGTAATTTTCATTAGTCTCATAGCTGACTTCATAATTATATTGCAATCCAACATAGTCAAGGTCACTTGAAATGACATATACATCTCTCGCACTAGAACTCTCCCGTTGAAAGTTGGCCATTATTTTTACACTTTGTTTGTTGTCGACCCTCTCAACATGATAGTGATGTCCATATGCCCATGGCAATGTATGATTTGTTTTGAAATGCAATAAAATAAAAAACATTGTGCACATTAAAATACTATGTTTATCTTGACTACAAAAACAAAGCATCACAAAGACAATGTTACACTAATCTTCCATGCACATCCACAAGCAAATTCCCATTCTAATTTGGTCACTTCTTCTCCATTTTCCAATGCTTTCAACATGGTATCAATAACCCATTCATGAGGGCACTGCGAAAGTAAAGGTTCCAAGGATTTTTCGTTTCCAAAGAACGGCTTGTCAATGTCCTTCCTTTTTTTCTATTGAAATTCTTATTTAGTTCAATGCTATGTTGCTTTTTTTCTTTGGCATAACTTGAGGTCTACTTTTTCATATTATTATATCCACAATTATATAAATTGAACTTGTAAAATTTTTCTTTAATTGAGACAATAGTCTTTTCTCCACACCATTTTCTTGTGGTACTTCACTTTTAACATGTTCATCTTCTTCTTCACACCACATTTTTGGACTTGTAGGATGCAATTTTGAGATTATTTTAGTGATATCCTTTTTTTTTAACAAGCCAACCTTTTACAATGCTACCTTCTAGCCTTGTCTTTTGTGTCATAAAGCCTTTCAAAACTTCAATAAAACACTCAAGATAAAACATCCATATTGTATGCACAGGTTCTACAATGAATACTTCTTCAATCAAATGCACTCAAAGATGAACTAGTATATCCAAAAAAGAAGTTGGAAAATCTCTTTCCAACAAACATACCATTTTAACAATTTGTATGTCCATGGAACCCAAATCATTCTTTTTTATTTCTTTTGAGTAAATCCACCTGCAAGATTCAGATCACACTAAGTTGATTAGCACATGCACTCAATAGAAATGTGAAATAGCACGTCTTTGTACAAGTGTTTTAAAAAGACATTATCTTTGAAACAACCTCAAATAGAAGGATGAACCTATGAACTGCAACATCCTATGCCAATCATGTGATTTTAATCTGCTTAATTTTCCATCTTTGTCAAATGATCTGCATAAAGAATGTGTTTAGCCTATTGGAGCATTGAGTGGATTTGTGAGGTGTAATGGCATTTCAAGCAACTCGTCAGGGATGGTGGTGTCAGTACATTGGATTTGTTGTTTCCACTTTCCCGCATGTTTCCGAAGAACATGGAAAGGGAGAGTCACATCAGCTTGTAATAAATCCCCCCAAACTTCAGTACTTTCAAGAGTTTTGTTCTCAAAAGGCGAGTGAGGTACTTTACGGGAGGTGGAATATTGTTGGTCTGCATTGTGAATTTGTTGGCGATGCTTGGGTGCAGCCTAATTTCTTTAGATGGGTGAGGATAGACATCGGCTGTCGAATCTTCACTTGGAGGGACATTATGCTACTGGGTGCAATTGTAGGGGTTTAGCGTTGGGTTTGTGCACGAGTCAAGACCCATGCTGGATGAGTTTCGACTGGCAATGTTTCTACTTGCACGGAACAGACAGGAGCAGCTGGTTTAGATCGGGAAGGACAATCTTTCACATGATGTTCAATGCTACAATTTTCACAAGCTGGTGGAAAGTGAGGTTTATTTGGGTAGCGAATACCAGGATGTTTATCATCGCGGATAAAACATCCTCGTATTGCTGGGATTTGATGTTGGCAAACACAACTTGGTTAGGATCATAGGTCTGGGCATTGGAGTCAACCGCTTGAGCATTAGGATCATACGTATAATACACAACTATCTTAGTGGTGTATCTCGGTTGAGTAGTGTCTTCCACATAATAGGTTGCTGGATCGCTGGTATTGGGATTAAGATAGTGGACAACTTGTTGTGGAGCGGATTGGTTAACGACAAACTATTGACGTGGTTGGTACTGATTTGGTGCAGTTGGTCATGGTTGGTACACCCCTGGTCATGGAATGGACTATTGTGGAGGGTAGGGGCGGTATGCTTGATAGATGGGTCTGGATGCTGATGGAAAATGATTTCATAGTTGAGGGCACTCATTAGCAGTGTGATGCTATGAATAGATTGGACACCAGACATTCTCTCTTGATGGAAAAGATTTTTCAGCAATATTTCTCATGGCGGTTTGGAAATCAGTAGTGAGTTTATCCATATGAGTTTGTTGAGCTTTTTGCCAGGTTCCCATTTGATGCAGAAGTTCGGAAGATTGGGCAGTATTTTCATGCTTCGAGTGGTTAAGACGTTCAAGATTCTTAGATTTCTTTTCACAATTATCAAAGTCATCATCAGAACCTTCGTCTTCTTCACGGATAGCATCAGTCATTACATCTTTAAGTTGATCATAAAGTTCAACTGGTTTTAGTTCACGACGGATATTATTAGGCAGTCCAACCAAGAACAATTTGATGGCCATACATTCAGTGATATTTTTGTCAACACATTCTATTTTGAGACATTTAAAAAGTTCAATGTAGTTTCGAACCGACTCTTTGCGACGCATCTTGATATGGGTGATTTGGATGAATGGGCTCTGAGTCAGTTTGGATGGATTGAAACGCTTGATGAGCGCGTCCTTGAGGGTAGTCCAGGAAGCAAGATCAGGAGCTTCAAGGTTGAGATACCACTCTTTGGCTGTTCCATAGAGTACCATTGGGAATAGTCAGAGCTTTTCGGTTTTAGAAGTCTCTCCATAGAAACGGCATGCATTATCAAAGTCTTGGAGAAATCTAACTGGGTCAGATTCTCCATTGTATTTTGGTGCATCGATACGTGGAATTCTGCGTTCTAGTCGTGGAGGAGCCGGATTGGAAGATTCAGCACAATCTCTAGACATGATGGAATATGAGGAGTAGAGTAACAATACAGATGATCGGGGCAGTACTGTACTTGGCCAAAAAGTCAAAAATGGCAGTTTTCTTGTAGAATGGAGGATTTTGGAAAAAACAGGACTTTTGTGCTATAATAGGATTTGTGGTACAATCCAATGATTCCAATTGCGGTACTTGCGAATTCTGAGAGGGGGTGCTTTCTGTCAAAATACTGATTTTTTATGTTTTTTTGAAAAATTTTGTTAGGGAGAGAATTCGTAGAGGATACAGAGTAATCATGCTCACTGTGGGGTAATAAAATGAGATTGCGGCTAATACTAAAAATAAAACCAATAAAACGCATGCACAATACAAACCAATGAGAAGGAGACAAGAGGAGGCCCGAGCACCTTCCCTCAAGCTATGCACCTTCCCAAAGGGAACACAAATGAAATAGCGTGATAATTCTCCAAAATAGAGAGCAAGATAGTTTAATCTCAAAGTGTTGTGTACATGACAAATGCCTCTCCTTCTATAGCAAGGAGGGTCTTCCATAAGTATCCACTAACTTATGGTATTAGTTTAAAACTAGCCATTCTAAAACTTTTAATTTAGGACTTAGAACTTTAAAAGTTTCTAACTTTGAATCTTAAAAAAACTTACCACAAATATTTCTAAGCTTAAGTTTCTTAAGTCTAAGTTCTAATCCTAAGTTTAAGTTATTTTATTATTTTAAGCTTCTACTCATGGACTTACAAAACACATGCCATGGTAGAAGTTTATTGACAAATACTCATACGTGGACTTACATAACACATGCCACGGAGTTTTAAGTCTCTTTTTTATTTTTTTCACTATGATTGCACAGTTGTTAACATTTTTTGTTTTTTATTTTTTTTTGAATTTTGCTCTTGTAGTCCATTATGTCGTGATTAGTTCTTTTGCAATATTTACAAAATAGCTTAATTTTACCATGACTAGTTTCAAAATTAGATTACTAGTTATTCAAAGAGCTTGTGAAGATTTTTTTTTTTTTCGTAGAGGATAAAACAATTGGTTTTTCTTAAATATTCAATTGTCTTTCTTTTAAATTATTCTTGTAGAAGAATTGAAGTAACCTTTTGTAATAATCAACTTTAAAGCCTGTCTATATGTTGAAAATACCAATTGGTACTTTTCACATGTTCACTGTTGATTAGCCATCACTATAGAAGTGGCTAATCAATTTTTGTTGTCCAAATTTGTTGAAACCTATAGCACTTTTAGATTCAAGACTTTGTTCATATTTTGTAGTGACAAGGTCATTGGATAAATGTCGATCTACATTTCTTAGGGTAGAACATTGGGTTGGATATGTCGATCGACATTTCTACTAGAAGAATAAACATGTTTGTCGACCTATTTAGAATCTAGTTAATTCTACAGACTGTCTAAATTCTAAACTTTAACAAAAGTCGCAACTACATGAATATGCTTCAATTCAATCACCATGTCAACCTCTATAGATGCTACTAAGTATACATTTCTACATATGACAATAAAAACTTGACAATCAACCCTTTGCCCAAGAGGGAAGGATCACCTGCTTGCGGCTTATAGGGAGCCGCTCCCACATGCACTGTATACTTCCGCTGACCACTAACATTGAGTCAATGTGTCACGAAAGGCCAACTGCACTCTGACACCCACAAAGGGTGACCATGGACTATGTCTTTTCCTTTAACTCAAACATTGAAAGGATATACATGATGATCGATGAAAAGTATTGAGGTCAAATTAAGTTTCAACAAAGTCTAGTGGTACCAAAATCAAGGCCAAATCCAAGTGCTATGACATGATTTATTTGCAATGACTACAACATCTGTACAGTTGTGATGGGAAGAGAATACAAACTAAAGCATGTGTCCATAAGGGTTGATAATGGAAGGTCCATCCCTTTCTAGATGGCACAAACTTAGACTATCCTAAGACCATCAACGTATCATCAAAAATTCTAAATAAAGTTAGAAGCTGAGAGTTTGAAGTCTAGTGCAAGGGGGGGATAAATATGAAGGATTGTGAATAAAACGTCCAATTTTTTGCCAAATCTCGAAAATGATCGGACAATCTTCTAGTAAGATGATACTAAAGTGACAACTCTCCCTTAGTGCCTTGCATATTTGTGGACGAGAAGTTGAAAGTGATAGTGAACTTTTTGCTAGTTGCATTGCAAGTAAAAGCTCTAGTATTTTTCTCTTGAAAATGAATAAAAGAATCCAAGAGAGGAAGCATAGAGATGATAATTAAAAGCACGTATAATCTAGTAGAAATCCGATCTCCAATATCCTAGGAGAAAATATTCATGAGAGAATAAAAATAGTACGTGCATTTTGAGAATCTGGAATTAGAAACTATGTAACTAGTTTGAAGATTCAACATCCCTTTCTTGAAGCTTTAGCTATTGCACCTTTATGTCTTGTTGTGAATTTTGCCTTGGCTTTGAGTGACCATTATTGGGAGGTATTTTGAGGTTGGAAGGGTGAGTACTCTGCATGGGTGGACTTGTGCTATCATGATTGTCATCGATGATAATGCTTCTAGTGGAGAAGGCAAGTACAATGATTAAAGTGTGCAAATCAATATGTGAAGTAAGTCTTTTGGAAATGTGCATCCAAGAATGACATGTATGTTGTTTGGCTTGATTCTTGAAAAAGCCATATATTGAACTTTTTCATCTTTTTCTCTAACGTGTTTTACAAGACATTTTCAAGCCATTGTTGAAATGTTTTAAGCAAGATATTTTCTTATTAGAAAGAAAGTTCTAATAAAGAACATTGACTATGTGTCCCTTTGAGAAAATGTATAAAGTGTTGTGTCTCCATTCTAAATTATAATACAAGACAAATGTTTTTTCCTTATTGTTTGTAATTAAAGGTTGGGAAAAAAGCAAAGCCTTTAGAGGAAAAGAGAGTAGGAGCATTAAGCAACTAGTGTCAAATTTTGTAAGGGCATATGCATTGAATACTAATGCCATGCAATTTGATTTCTTTATGTTGTATGTTCATGTGCATTTGATGGATATTAAACTCCATACCAATAGACAAGAAAGGAGATATCAAACAACATGTCTTTTATTGCTAGGACATTAGTATAGATTAGAATACATATAGCACCAAAATCCAACATAAGAAAGCAACAAGATCCCAAATATAATATTGCCATGTACATGGGTTGTGGTCTCTTGAGGATTTTACTAGCAATCATGGGACTTCCGTGTTTGTTTTGTAGGCATGTGGCATATGTCTATAATAAAGCATACACCATCACTACAATATGCTATTCTCTCTAACTTGTACACTTTATCTTCTTACCATATATAAAATGACAATAAAACCATATTAATTGTTCTAAGTAAAAAGAATATCTCATCAAGAATAGTGGGCCAATTGGTACAAGGAATTATTTTGCCATGTTGATGCTTGCCCCTCTCTCTCTCTCTCTCTCTCTCACACACACACACACACACACACACACACACACACACACACACACACACACACACACACACACACACACACACACATCTAGGGGTGTGTGTGTGTGTGTGTGTGTGAGAGAGAGAGAGAGAGAGAGAGAGAGAGAGAGAGAGAGAGAGAGAGAGAGAGAGAGAGAGAGAGAGAGAGAGAGAGAGAGAGAGAGAGAGAGAGAGAGAGAGAGAGAGATGCAGTAGCAAGCTTATCATTGGCTCTCTAGTTTTTACCCTTATCACCTCACCATCAACAACTAAAAGCATAAAGTATAAACATCCCATCGCAAGGCCATATAGCAAGTCAACATCTCCCCTACCTCTCTCTTTGGTGGGGAGTGCTCAGGGAGAACATGCAAAGTCTTACATCAAATCAATTGATTTTGAACTCAAAGTTGCAAAAAAATAATTGACATAAAATGAGAAGGACTAAGCTTTTATTAGTCAAAGTTTAACACAACATAGAATGATGTAGAAGATTGGAGAGTGAGAAAAACTATAGGATGATATTGGAAAATAAAATAAAATAAAACATCCAAGAGAAAAAGTAAAGAGAAAAAGTGTGGGAATGAGGGGAAGGGTTTAATCTTACACTTTGTCAATGCTCAAGCTAATCGATATCATTTGAGAATGGAACCAACAATTTTCTCTAAATTTGTTTCTAAACATTAAACACTTTTAGTTTTTAAAACTTGATACTTGTCCTAATATGTAGAAAATTTTATGTTTCACAAGAATGTAGGATTATGTGATTCGTGTAAAATAGCATATGAAATTGTAGTAGGTTTTGATATTCTGATGTGTGCATTTTAGTCATATTTTGTGGAATCCAATATGTGCACAATGGCCAAGGCCACTAGATTGAGCTGGTTGAGAGTCTTCATTGTTGATTGCCATGTTCATTGCACATGCTTGAACCCCCACTCACAAGCTTGAATCTCACTCGGTGTGTCACTCACATCTAGAAGCTTTGTGCTTCCATGTCTAGGCTCACCTTATTACTTGATGTACAATGTGTATTTATCAATAACATTCTCTACTCTAAAAAAGGAAGGCTAATGATGAAACTCTAGAAGACTATGTTAAGCTTTGCAGAATTCATTTTAGACCTTCCATATAGGGTTAATTCCCAAGGCAAAGGCTATATGTGTGGGCGCTCCAGGGCAAGGCCGTAAAGCCCCCAAATCAAGGGCTTTACTCGAGGTAAATATCAAGAGTGCGTTTGCCATTTTTTACTTAGGTTTTTATGGACATGATGCCTTGCACGAGCAAGTTGGTGCAGCCATTATGAGCATAACTTTGCTCCTAAGATTGCTTAACATAATCTGTTTACGAATACATTTATCGGTAATGCCCATTGGAAGCCACAAGCTAATGTGCATAATTGTATTTCACATAAAAGAATTTTTGGGTGGTTCTCTCATACATTGATCCTTAAAATGGGCAAGAATTTGTGGGCCCTATGTTAGACATTATAATATAGGTCCCAAAAGGTCTCAAATTAATGCCAAAGACAATCAGGTCCCAAAAATGTCTAAAATTCATGCCAAAGACAAGACAATATTCTTCATTTGTAAGACTTTGAAAAAAGCCCACAAACCTCACAAAATGTAGGATATCCTACTCGAAAGCTATGCTTAGGGAAATAAGCAAAGTATAGGAATGGAATTGATAACATTTCTCAAAATTTGATATGATAAAAACCTTGACAATTTTTATATAAGTTTTGAACCCTCTTATGTCAAAAAATGGAGGAGCTTAAAAATTATGCAGGTTTTTTAAAGGGTTTGCCAAGAGCATTAATCAAAAGTTTTTTAAGAGCAATGAGCAATGATCACTCATTTTTTGATACCAGTTAAGGGGAAAGCTAGGAAATTATAGGAATAGAACCAACATCTTTCTTCAAAAAAGTGATTTCATTAAGAAAACTTTCAAGAAGTTGATTGTTAAAAACTGACAATTATTTTTAAATGCAAGAAATTTGATGTTTGTAGTTTTCATATCAAAGACATCTCTGTGTGTGTGTGTGTAGTAAAGTAGGCAGATCCTTATAAAACTTTTATACAGTCTGTAAAATTACAAGTATTTTTCACAATCTGCAGAAATACACGGAGTTGACAACAATGCCATCTTTTTCACTTGTCAGTAATCTCGTTGAAAAATGCAGTGTCGTCTTTTTCACATTTTTGTTTACAAAATCTCGTGTAAAATCACAGTGTCACATTTTTTTGCTTTTTCCAAAGAGCCTCAAATGTTAAGGAAATGACTGGCAAAGTGTGGGGGCAACTATAAATGAGATTTAAGGGCACCTTCATCTTTTTCGGCTTTTTTTGCGAATAATCCGACAGTGTCCTGCTGTGGCTGTTTTAGTTCATTCTGCAGAGCTATAGTTTTTGGTTCATTTATGCAGACATAACGTTTACGGGCCAATTTTACTGCTTATCAGCATCAATGAAAGGACCGGATGGATGCTAGCGATCACCTAGAGAATCGCAATTTGATGACCTAATGTCTTAGTATAAATAGTTGTTCATATTCATATATTATCAGATAATCATGATCATCATATCATCAAAATTATCAAAAGAAGTTTTTGAATAGGTTAGCTCTCTCAGCTCTCTCCTCAACAGCCTAGCTCATTATT